>CAJNDT010001336.1:907822-1034816 GCA_905221615.1 Symbiodinium sp. CCMP2592 | reverse complement strand
GTGTGTGTGTGTGTGCTGTGTGTGTGTGTGCTGTGTGTGTGCTGTGTGTGTGCTGTGTGTGTGTGTGGTGTGTGTGGTGTGCGTGGTGTGTGTGGTGTGTGTGGTGTGTGTGTGGTGTGTGTGGTGTGTGTGGTGTGTGTGGTGTGTGTGGTGTGTGTGGTGTGTGTGGTATGTGTGTGTGGTGTGTGTGGTGTGTGTGGTGTGTGTGGTGTGTGTGTTGGTGTGTGTGTTGGTGTGTGTGTTGGTGTGTGTGTGTGTGTGTGTGTGTGTGTGTGTGTGTGTGTGTGTGTGTGTGTGTGTGTGTGTGTGTGTGTGTGTGTGTGTGTGTGTGTGTGTGTGTGTGTGTGTGTGTGTGTGTGTGTGCATGTCTGACAATGCGATCAACGGCGCACTGCGTCAGCCAACGGCGCAAACAACGAGCCATCCACCTCACAAGGACTGTGTCACTGCCTACTTCGAGCTTCTGTCCATGCTGTCCATGCCAACCTTGTTCGTGAACTCGTCGGCAATCGAAACTTCAGAAGTAAGGTACGCGATGACGGTAAATGCAACTCCGAAGAACAAGGCAATCCAGCGGTGCAGGTGCACGAGCTGTCGGAATTCATCGATTCTTCCCTGTCCAAGAAGACGGGGACCCAATATCATGGCACCGGCGGATATCAAATTTGGCACAGTGTACGAGATAAAGCCCATCTCTGCAAAAAAGTTGAAAACGGCAGCTTCCGTGACGCCAATGCCCAAAGAGATTGCGGGGGAAATCATGTCCATGGTGTTGAACAGAATGGATCGCACTGCCACGCCTGCATGCGATCTGAAGGCATCGTAGGCCACTGCAGCCGCGTCCTTGTCTGTGGCATATCGCTTCAACGAGCAGCCATGTGGTAAAAAGTACCCACGCTTCTTCCCGATGAGGAAAGTGAGCAAGCACAGAACAGCAGCTGCTGTCCATTCAGAAACGGACTCCACCAGCGCAGTGGTTGCCAGCACGTCTTCGGCGCTTGAACAGACCCAGGTCTCTGGATCGAAGATGGGCGCAGAGCTGTTCCAGCCGTTGGCCTGAGCTGCCTGATGTGCAGTCAAGTTGGCCTCAACAATTTCCTGCTCACAGCCGCTTCCGTTCCTGAACAGCTGACAGATTGAGTGAGAATGTGGCCAGCTTGGGGTGGACCCTGTTGAGTCTTTCACCGGGACCGTGCAGGAAACGGTGTATGCACTCCGACCGGGTTATGGCTCTCATCATCGTGGCTACGATGGAAAGCCACAAACGGTTTAGCCAGTTCAGTCTAGCCCTTACGTCACCCATCCTTACTGAACGTTAGTGCCACACCACCCCAGCTCTCCGACCCTTTCTCGAGTGTACAAACTGCAAGCACGCTGGCGCTGGCGTGGCATCCCAATGGTCAACAGCCGATTGGCTGAACTTGTTTGTGCACCAGTGTCATGACTTGAATTCTGTGTCTATGTTCGACACCAGAATCGTCAGCTCTCCCCTACCATTCCAAAAACCGTTGTGACTTGCATAGCCCGCGTCTTTGCTCTGAGGTACATTCTCCATGCAGCCCGGGCTCATGACCCCAATCTGGATAGACACAGCGGCTGAGATCGCCAGGAAGATGGAAAGGTAAATTCCAACGACCCTGCCGCCCAAAACAGCTTGTGAAGACTTGTACAAGGGCCGCAGATCATAGCACACATTGCTGCTGCTGCTGCCGCTTGCTGCAGATTGCAACTGACTTTGTACTGCTACTGAGCTACTGCTACTGCTCCTGCTGCTGCTGCTCCTCCTCCTACTCCCACTCACACCCACACCCTCTACCAGCACCACCACCACTACCGCTGTAAGTACGTGCTACTGCTATACTGCCACCACTACCACTACCGCTACTGCTGCTACTGCTACTGCTGCTGCTACTGCTATCGCCACTGCTACTGCCACTGCCACTGCCACTGCCACTCACTGCCACTGCCGCTGCCGCTGCCACTGCCTGCCACTGCCACTGCTACTGCTGCTGCTATACTGCCACTGCTACTGCTACTGCTAACTACTACTGCGACAACAACAACTACTACTACTACCACCACTACTACTTCTACTACTACTACTACTACTGCTACTACTACTCCTACTCCTACTCCGACTCCGACTCCGACTCCGACTCCGACTCCGACTCCTACTCCTACTCCTACTCCTACTCCTACTCCGACTCCGACTCCGACTCCGACTCCGACTCCGACTCCGACTCCTACTCCTACTCCTACTCCTACTCCTACTCCTACTCCTACTCCTACTACTACGTTACTACTACTACTACTACTACTACTACTACTACTACCACTACTACTACTACTACTACTACTACTACTACTACTACTACTACTACTGCTACTGCTACTGCTACTGCTACTGCTACTGCTACTGCTACTGCTACTGCTACTGCTACTACTACTGCTACTACTACTACTACTACTACTACTACTACTACTACGACTACTACTACTACTACGACTACTACGACTACTACTGACTACTATTACGACTACTTCTACGACTACTACTACTACTACTACTACTACTACGACGACGACGACGAGGACGACGACGACGACGACGACTACTACTCCTACTGCTGCTGCTGCTGCTGCTACTACTACTACTACTACTGCTACTGCTACTGCGACTGCGACTGCCACTGCTACTGCTACTGCACGTGCTACTGCTACTGCTACTGCTACTGCAACTGCTACTGCAACTCCTACTCCTACTCCTACTCTTACTCCTACTCCTACTCCAACTCCGACTCCTACTCCTACTCCTCCTCCTCCTCCTCCTCCTCCTCCTCCTACTACTACTACTACTACTACTTCTACTACTACTACTACTACCATCACTACTGCTACTACTACTACAACTACTACTACTACTACTACTACTACTACCACTACTACTACATGCAGGGGTTTGCCCCAAGCAGTTGTCCACACTTGTACCACTCATTTTAAGGTTTGAGGTTTCCCACCCACCCACTCCTCTTAAGGTTTGAGGGTTTCCCACCCATTCCTTTTAGGGTTTGAGGGTTTCCCACCCCTCCTCTTAGGGATTAAGGGTTTCCCGCCGAAACCTTATATTTTGTGGCCAGCGCAATACTTTTGAAACTTCGAGGCTGCCAGAAGGGCTCAGGCCGCGTGGCCTTTTTTTTGGCTACGTTACCGCTGTAGAGCAGACCGGCAAGTGCAAAATACGTGGCAAGCGCAGTACTTTCCAGGGTTCGACGAGTCTGATGGCAGGAGATGATATCCGCCAAAAAGTTGCACATTTTTCGCGCACATTGGTCTCTGGTGCGGCAACCGGAACCTCATGATACGTGGGCAGCGCAATGCTTTGGAGACTTCGAGGCAGACAGCAGTGCTCGGGCTGCAGGGCCATTTTTTGCACAGTGCATTGTAACATTGTAAGCAAACCCTAAACCCTAAAAGGAGATGCTGGTGAGCAAACCCTACACCCTGAAGGGAGATATTTGTAGGGATACTGGAACTACGCCCGTGCTCCTAGTATAGCACTACAGCAGTGGTCAAGGCAGCAGCCGCAACAGTGGGTGGGTGGGTGGGTGGGGGTGGGTGGGGGTGGGTGGGGGTGGGTGGGCAACCCGAATCCCTAAAGTCCTAAAGGAGTGGGTGGGTGGGTGGGTGGGTGGGGAACCCTGAATCCCTAAAAGGAGTGGGTGGTTGGGAAACCCTCCAAAGGAGTGGGTGGGTGGGAAACAAACGCTAAAATGAGTGGGTGTGTGGGAAACCATCGAACCCCAAAAAGGAGTGGGGGTGGGTGGGTGTGGGTGGGTGTGGGTGGGTGTGGGTGGGTGTGGGTGGGTGTGGGTGGGTGTGGGTGGGTGTGGGTGGGTGTGGGTGGGTGTGGGTGGGTGCGTGGGTGTGCGTGGGTGTGGGTGGGTGTGGGTGGGTGTGGGTGGGTGTGGGTGGGTGTGGGTGGGTGTGGGTGGGTGTGGGTGGGTGTGGGTGGGTGTGGGTGGGTGTGGGTGGGTGGGGTGGGGTGGGGTGGGGTGGGGTGGGGTGGGGTGGGGTGGGGTGGGGTGGGGTGGCGTGGCGTGGCGTGGGGTGGGGTGGGGTGGGGTGGGGTGGGGTGGGGTAATTGCCCACAGATTTGGTAATTTGAGAAAAGGCAACAGGTTTCACGAGCCGCTTCCTGCACCATAGAGCTTCTTGCTTTTGCAATGCTGCTATATTCGCGCCCGCCTGCTTGATGCACGATCACCCACGCAGCATCATCCAGCTTTCCCCGAGGCCAGCACCGCATCGAGCATCAGGAACGTTGCCCAGAACCTCGTGCTATCATTGAGCACGCACAAACCTCCAAACAAGCTGGAGTTCTGAAAGCATGTAGACGGAGGCAGCAAGCCGCAATACGCACAAACAGCACACGGCCCAATCTGAAACCCACAAACCACGGCTCGACCCCTAACATCCGGATACCCTCGAAGAAGTAATCTGGGCTGCAGGCAGGACCGGATCTCTGCCTGCCGAATTTGGGCTTTGGTGGCATTGAGAGGCCACAGTAACCAAGCAACTTCTCAGCCATGCGACGGAAAAGCGCGGAAACCGAACCGTGGATCAATTCAAAAAACACCGCACGGAAACTGCAACCATGAAGGTCTTAAGCCGGGACACGGAGGCGAGCAGGGGCTGAGACCGGGCGACAAATGCGGCCTGCCAGGACATCTTGCTGATATACAAAGCACAGATCAGCTTCGAAAAGTTCGCTGTGGTCCACGCATGAGTATGCATTCGCTCAACAACGGTCTACACGCAGAGGCCTACATACAACCAGAACTTGGAGTCACTGTTTCTTGCAATGGCTACGTCGACCTAAACGGATGTGGCAAGCATATTCCTGCTGCTCGTCTTGCAGAATTGTTCCCGTCGACTCATCCTAAAATAACCCACATGTTCCGAAACAGACCTGGCATAATGAAAGTTCATGAAAAAACAAGCACCTACTGAGGTGCAATAGCGGCTCCCTGCCACAATGAACAAATGAATATGAGACGATGTGTGAGCTTGACGACGAAGCATTTGGCTTACGCATAGCCTTTCAATCAAACATCCAAGAACCGTCAACCCCGCCAGTTTGAGTTCGGTCTCCTCGCCTCGTGCCGGTGGTGCCAGTGGCGCCGGCACCGGTGACCTGTAAGCACGGCTTTCTCTATATGTATACATGTGTTATAGTGGTATGTGTATATATATATATACACTATGGTAATAATTAATGTGACGGGCAACAAAGAGCTGCTCAAATTGCGGAAGCTCTCCCTCTCGTCCCAAGGCTCTGGCCGGCCCCGTGGTCGCTCCTTCTTGGGTTTGCCGCGCCCGCCGGTACCACCAACCTTGAAGGGGATGCCGTCTTCGAGGAGGTGGTACCACTCCTGCTCCTGGGCATCGAGCTCCCGGTACCTTGGAAAAAGTTCACGCTCCAGCCCCAGGAAAGTTCGCAAGACTCCGCTTGGTATGCCAGCAAAGATTCCGAAACAGTGTAAGACCACACCTGAAGCATACCGTTCAATGGAATTCACGCCGGGCCTGTGGCTCCCTATGCTTGATAAAACACAGGTCGCAACTAGTCACAAGTTTGTCATCTCCATGCAGAGAACACCCGGCGATCATGACAAGGACAACGACGCCCACAGACAGGACAGCATCAGAGACCTGCCAGGGACCAGCAAGAGATCACCGCGACACGACGATGAGACCGCCAAGGTGCCACCACGAGACATCCAGGGGACCGCCAAGAGATCACCCCCACATCATGGGGCACTCACACCCAGGCCAATCTTCCACAATTTATCGGGCGCCTGCGAAAACTATGCACAGCACCGCAGCACCACAGCAGGGCTCAAGCATCCGAAACATGCTGAAGCTTGAAGTCGAGGTGCACCCAGGGCGGGGTGGCCACACCGCCGGCCCGGCGTGGCGAGAGCGGGCCGGGCTCCGGGAAAAGCTCCTCCTGCAAACACTGCACGTGGCTAAGTCCACTCCTGCAACTTTGCGTACAGCGTTACGGCTTAGACTTAGAGCAGATGAGTGCGTGGGTGGGTGGGTGGGTGGGTGGATGGATGGGTGGGAAACCCCCTCTATCCCTAAAAGGATCTAAAAGGAGTGGGGATGGGAAACCCTCAATCCCTAAAAGGTTTGAGTGGATGGGTGGGTGGATGGGCCTGGATGGGTGGGAAACACTCAAGCCCTACAAGGAGTGGGTGTGTGGGAAACCCTCAAACCCCAAAAGAATCCCTAAAAGGAATGGGTGGGTGGGTGGGTGGGTGGGAAACACTCAAACCCTAAAAGGAGTGGGTGGGTGGCAAACCCTCAAACCCTAAAAGGAGCGGGTGTGTGGGAAACCTTCAAACCCAAAAAAGAGTGGGTAGGTGGGAAACCCTCAATCCCTAACAGGAATTGGTGGGTGGGTGTGTGGGAAACCCTCAAACCCTAAAAGGAGTGGGTAGGTTGCCACTGCAACACCAAAAGGAGTGGGTGGGTTGCCACTGCAAACACCAATTTGTGCGAAAATTTTGATTTTTTTGCGGAAATCGTTTCCTGCCATCTCAACCCTCGAACCCTCGAAAGTACTGTGCCTGCCTCGTATTTTGCACTTCGCTGCCCTTGTCACTAAAGCTCCTCGGGGCAAACCTAAGCCTGCCCGTGCTACTACTACTACTACTACTACTACTGCTACTGCTACTGCTACTGCTACTGCTACTGCTACTGCTACTACTACTACTACTACTACTACTACTACTACTACTACTACTACTACTACTACTACTACTACTACTACTACTACGACTACGACTACGACTACGGCTACGACTACGACTACGACTACGACTACGACTACGACTACGACTACGACTACGACTACTACTACTACTACTACTACTACTGCTGCTACTGCTACTGCTACTGCTACTGCTACTACTACTACTGCTACTACTATTGCTACTACTACTGCTACTACTACTACTACTACTACTAATAATAATAATAATACCAGGACCTCGACCACGACCACGACCTCTACAACGACGACCTCTACGAATCCGACGACGCCTACGACCACAACTGATACGACGTTGACCATGCCCGACCCGGCATACCACTCCCACGACGCTGACAGCTATGACCCCAAACGACTGCAATCCTGACAATGTAAGGAAATGGACTCACCCCGGCCCGTGTCAAAGCCAAAGCTCAGGACAAGGTTGCTGCCAGATTGAGCCAAGCCAACACCGGAGAAGTTGGAGATGCACACCTGATGTCTGCACTCGAAGTTGGGAAGAACAGGCAAACTGAAGCATGATCAAGAGGGGATGCTACAAAAGGTCGTGGGGGTGCATGATCTGCCGAGGCTTTCGCAGCTGAGCCGCCCTCGCTGGAACAAGAGTCGCAATGACAAGCTGCGCCATCATCCTCACATGCTCGAAATTCGAGATCAGCGACACTCAAAGCCAAGCTGTTGAGCCCCATGCTGGAGAGTCTAAGTCATTGAGGCCAGAATCCCGCACGACTATGTGCGAGGGGGCGAAACCGCTGCTCTAACCCTCTCAGCAATTCAAGCAGAATTCAGTGTGGTTTGCAGCCCGCCACACGAACCACCAAGTTTGAATGGGGATCTTTCGGTGTGAGGGTTCCTTCCGTTTCGATGGCCACAACACGTAGTCAACACGCAGGCCTTGATATCAGCACTAGCGGAGCAGGCATCCGGACCCCGGGTCCACCGCGACTATTACTTGCCATGCCCCTTGGATGCGGGTTTGGACCTTGCCTGCGTATGCCACAATCCTTGAAACCTTGCTAGCTGCCGCCCTCGGACCCGATGGACACCATGATCGACGTGTCGTCGACAGAGGCCGGAGAGAAGAGCTGCAGCAAAGGCCTCAGAGCTCCATTGTGAGGGGCGAGATGAGTGCATGGCGAAGGTGGTGAACCCTCATGTCTCGAGATATTTGGAGCCTATCGCACACGGGAATCCTGGATTTGCTTGCGGGGTCTTCGGCATATTTCAAACTCCGAGCACTGTCGAGCTCACGACAGCCCGAAACCTTCTTTGTCTTTCTCAGTGTCACGGGAAGCTTCTTGGGCTTCGAGATTGCATACACCCCAGAGTAGCCGCTGTAGCCGTAAGTAGCCCAGCCGAGGCACTCGGCGAGGGCCATCATGACCAGCATGGTCAGCAGCCCCAAGGCCAACGACGCAACGGAGCCCAGCACCAACCAGGAACCTCCGGGAAAGAAACGGACAGAGAACATGCTCAGAAATGCTCAGCTCGACTGTAGAGGGGAGTCTTGCCGTCCTACACGCCATCCTGGCACCAAAATGTCAGGGAAAGACAGGCCGTGGCATGCCGCGGCCTGCAGAACTCCAGCGTTCAGCCCCTTCCAGCTTGGAGACCGCAGAGGTCTGCACGTACCAGAAGAAGGTGTAAAGGTTTCCAAGCCACTCCGCGACAATGCGTATGGCCACAAAGGTGGCGGAGAGCACTAAACCTTGCCTCGTGACCACGGCAGCTACTAAGGCTCGCAGCAACGTTCCTGCACTGATCGACGGAAGGAGCAGAATGACCACCACGAGATTGAATCGAATCGGATGCTTGTCTAAGTACGCCTGAAACTCACCCAAGCATTTGGGCACCATGGCCTCTCCTGGGCTGGCCGCTACACTTCACTGAGCACCTGCGGATATCACAAAAAATTGTCACAAGACCGTCTGAGGTTCAGTCTCTGAAGTAGTCCCAAACACAGCACCCAAGCTGCTCCTTTTCCAACGAACAGCATTGACCATGACTAGCTCACGACGCATGCACCAAGAATTAAGCCAAAAAACTACCACCTTCCACTGCAACAGTTCTGCGGTCTCGCAGTGCATCCCAAGTCCTTGCCGATATACCCGACAGACTTTACAGTACTGGCCACATCCGTGTGGGAGCCCAGCCCAGCAAGCTATCATTACGTCTCTATCTTAGCGATTTTGGTGCCAAGTGGAAGGCTGAAAGCTCCGCATGGCAGCCAGGCCAGCTCGACTCGTAGCTGATGCTCGCGTGGCTCGAGCCTGCAGCTGCATTCACGTGTGCGCCGCAAAAGGGCTGGACATGATACCTGGGGGTTATCAACACAGACAGTACTTTATCCGGGTAACATTCCGAAGCAGCAGTATCCGCAGCGGAGTAGAAGTCGGTGGACTAGGAGGCAGCTGCAGCAGAGCAGGAGCAAGTGAAGGAGTAAGCAAGACCCTGCAGACGACCGCAAAACCATCAACTGCTTCTTCAGCGCCGCCTTCTCGGCTGACTTAACAAAAAACCTAACAGCCGAACCCCAAAATGACCTAGCAAACCCCTGAAAATGCATCTCCTTGCTCCCATGATTTAACTTTAATGGACATTAATGGATATTTAACGGGACAGGGACCCGCAGCTACGTGAACAGCACGGGGTCTCTTTTCATCGTTCCCCCCTCACCCAGTGCTGAAATCACAAGGGCAGCATTGCATGGACGCGGTGCCGAGCATTGCGACACCACGGCATCACGCTTGGTCGTGCTAGTGATGCAAAGGACCGCGGGACAGCTTGAGAGGATTCGAGTGTCTACAGGTCTACACATGTGACGGCTATCCTGCAGCCTGCAAAGCCCAGCACGCTTGTGGCCGATCGGCTTAGCAAGGGCTATTCAAGGTGCAGTCATTTCCTGGCACGAGATTCACTAAGGCCACCATCGCTTCGAAGCCATCCTTGACCTTGGCCCCACCGGATTCGTAATCGCAGCAGCCGGCATCTTTCACGCAGTTCATGTAGGTGGTCAGTCCGTCACAGCCAGATGCGCTGCTGGTGCAGCTGGCAAGGTTGCTCGTGTCGCATCCACAACCCTGGAGGACTGCAGCGAGCATGGCCATGAGGGTCACCGCTACCGTCTTTGTGAGCCGTGCCATCGCGAAAGCAGATCAGGATGCAAGCTATCGAGCGCTGCGAAAACCGAACGGCTGCAACAGACACCAGAATGCGCATCCGAATTTCACAAACACGACCATGCCTTCCGCTTCAGCATGCTTCAGCAACAACACCAACATGCTTTCCAGATTAGGGGCGCTGGAGACAACAATACGCGGAAAACCTTACGGCTTGTGTGCCGGTTCGCAACCATGTGTGTCGGGGAGAGGAAAGTGGGCGAGCGTATGAATGAGAGTGCGAGCGAGTGAGTCCGTGAATGGGTGTGCCCCGCATCGGGGTGGCAAGCAGCGAGAGTGAGAGTGAGAGTGAAAGAAAGCTGAACAGCGAGGGCGGTAGCCAGGAGAAAGGGGTGCGAGTCTCAGGGTAGAATCATCAGTGGATGAGGATGGCTTGATGGTTGATTGTGCGCGCTCGCGGTCGAGCATGGCATGGACAGACCAGGCTTGAGACAGCATCTTCGGCGCCTCACGCTAGATCTGCGGTTGATCCAAACCTGACTCGCTCAAGCCAAGTTACTCTACTCGAAGGTCTTGCTCTCCAGGCGCAGCTCCCCTGCGCCGCGAAAAACCGTCAGAACTCGGGCAGCCACACGCTCCAGCTATCTTCGGCTACTAAGCTTTTGTTCGTGCAGGTTGTCAGGCGTTGATAGTCCAGAGCCGAGTCGCATGCTTCCTGCAAGAGGCTCTCCATCTCATCCCGGTCCGCCTCGGCTGGCAGCTTCACCATGTTTCACCGTTTCACCCTTCAGGCCCAACGTTCCGCCACATTCTTTTCTGGCCTTCATCAGCTCGCGATCAAGCTCCAACAGTCGCAGCTTCTTCTCCTCAGGGTCTTAGCGGCGAGGACTTGCATCACAGGGGTCACAGCGGTCAGCATGCCAGCGAGCAGCAGACTTCTTCCCGATTGGTGCAGACGGGGCTCGAGTCGTGACAAAGGCCAATCCCAACATGGCCGATAGAACCCGTAGCCATAAGCCTTCTCGCAGCTATACGGCTTGAAAAGAAAACAGGCTCAGTGCATCGGTGGTGCAACTCCGCCTCGGCCACAAAAGCTGCCTCCGTCGGCTGATGCCCAGGATGGACACTCTCCTCCTGCTCCTGGCACTGGCATTGCAGATGCTTGCCATGTTTGCTCGAGTTGCGGTGACTTCTGATCGGCGTGATCTGAGCTCCCTACAAAGCACTGAACAGGCACACCCCAAACACACCTCACAAGTGTTACCTGCAGGCCAGCTGGGTCTGACACTCTACATTTCTCTGACTTCGACGGGACACTTGGACTATCACCCCGACCCGACGACCCGAGCCTCTTCCGGGGCCTTTGCCCGGCTGCGCCGCCCTGGCCGCCTGAGGGGGGCGGAACGGCGGCGCCAAGCACGGCGGCGCTTTGCCTCGCCAACACTCTCCGGCTCACGTCTCCGGCATTCCCCGGCTTTCGTGGAGTTCAGTTGGGTTCGACGGCGATTTTGGGGGGCATACTTTTCGGAAAGCTCAGTCTTGGCATTGCAGTCCGTTGCCATTCGCCGGATGCATCGGACAAGCCCACAACCTTTACGTGGTGTTTGGAGGGCTGGAGGACGCACGCTCCCCGTTCTGAAAAGTTCATTCCAGCTCAGAAACTTCTGAGGCCCGTGCCTGCACGTGCACTTTCGGCTCATGGTGGGTTGGTTCCCCAATCGCTTCCTGCGTGCAAGCAGGACCAAACTTCTCGGCTGAGTTTTACACTGACGGCGCAGTGGCCGAAAGCTCCGAAATTTCCGGACTGTCGAGGTGTGCCCAAAGTCCTCCACTGCGAGCAGCGGCGCATCAGCCAGAGGTACTTGTCTGCACCTAGCTGCGACTGCAAAGTGGCCTGTGAAACTCATTCCGGTCGATACCGCCTACCCCCATGTCCCGGACCATGGAATCTCAGACCTCTTAACTCACACGCCGAGATCGTTCGGCCAAGCTTCGGAGACTCTGGCAGTGGAGCTGCGTCGACCCGCAGAAGGGCATCGATCTGCAGAGGATCGTGGAGCAAAGATATGACCGATGTGGTGACTAGTACCTATTATTCGTTCACTCTCTTATTGACTCGATTCTTCTTCAGCCTTTCTCGGAAAGCAAGCTGGCCACCAGTTGCTGGCACCAAGCGTGTCAGTCCTTGTCAGTCGTATCACTTTGACCTAGTGCATCCTAGTGCCGTGATGCGTTGCTACATCTTGCCGCACTTCCTCTCTGTCGATCTCTCTGTCTCTACCATCATCAAGACCAGCCTGTTCATGCGACAGACTTCTGGCTCTGGGGACTTCAGAGTCAAGAGCATGTCAAGGTGACACCGGCCTCTGCTGGGGTTCTCCAAGAACCTGCGTCGAAAACGGAATTGGATTTCTCTACAGGCAAGGGTAGCACCCAATGAAAATCGCAAACTTGCACAACGATTCGGCGAGCGGCGGGTCTCAAGCAGCTCGCTGCTGACATGGTCGTCCTGCCTTAAATCCAAGCTGCAATCATAGAGGCAATGAAGCGGAAAGCAGGACAACCAAAACTCAGAAAACCCGTAAACAGCTGGAGTCCAATCGGACCCGTGGTAACAGAGTAGCTTGATTGATAGAAAAGGGAATCTGAAAGTATTGAAAAGCAAGTACAGTGCTGATAAGAATGACACACACATCATGTTGTGCATGATAACGCTGATAAGAGCAAGAATAGCAAACATGAAAAGATGATGTGCAATGGTCGCAATGAATCAGCATCACCAAAGTGATTGAGATGGCAGTCTTGTTTGAAGCCACAAGAGCCCGGACACTAACGGAGGTAAAGGCAAGAATCAGTCATAGTGATGATAGTAACAGCAAGAAGAAGAAGAAAAAATCAACAAGTAGCGCAACCACGACTATTGACATTCAGCTTGGATGACATGGTCAGAGGTTCGGCGGCTGTCTAATTTAAAGAGTCTGATGCTGGCACTCGAATGCAAGCTTGCTGGGTACCCACACTGACGTCTGGGATATTCCAACGCACGGCACTGCTTGATTACCACATACTTACCGCATCAGTGCAGGCGGTGCGCCCCAGACAGCAGCTGGGCCCTGGGTCCTGGGCCCTTTGAAAAGCGTCCTAGTCCCGAGAATCGGGTGCCCGGCGTTCGGAAGGCATGCGGGCGGCTGCGGAGCCCTGTGCCAGTGTGCCACAGTTTCGCGTTCTACCAGGCTTTGAAGAAACTCCGTGACGCTGCTCTGGCCCTTGCCTTCCCGCGTGGCCCTTTTTTTTGGCCTGGACCGGCAGAAAGGGCATCATGCGGCTTGCACAGAGATCACTACACGGCTGTGGCTACCCCAGTTGCCTGGAACCTGACCTGCCTCTGCATCGGAAAGCGAAGTCGAGAACGGGCATCACTCGGGCTCCCCTCTAGGCCCCCGGCGATCCCCCTAGTAGCGCTTCATGAGCGTGAGGCTCCGCCTGCGCAGTCTTTGGGTGGAGGGTGGGGAAAGCTGAGTACGGGGTTCAGGCATGAGGGCTTGGTCTGCAAGCACTGCCACCGGTGCCACCTGTCAGCAGCCCTTGACACTGCCCTTGACTGCCATCCCCCCTCCCGCTTCTTTTATGCGCTGCATCCCACTTCAATTCTGTCAGTGTGAATGGAGCAGGTGCAGGCCTAGGATACATTCAGTCTCCTGGACTCCCGGCATGGGATGAAGCACTTCGAAACAGCTGAGCAGGTGTGGGTGCTGCTGAGACTCCGAACATGTGAACCGGGAGCCAGAGGCATTGGCTTCTTAGAGCATGCACACATGGGAGTCTCTGCTTCCGTGCAGGCTGCATCTGAACACAAACGGGAACATCAGCAGGAACACGAGTTGCATTCCCATGAGGAAGTAGGAAGTGGTGAGTCGGAAACAACAGTCAGAGAAGACTCGAACCGCCGATGCCGGTCTTCAGGTCGTCTTTCACAAAGCACTTCCTATGATTGCCGGGTTCCAGTGCTCCTCCAAGCCGTTGTGAACGCTCGACTGCCACCCCAAGGGCCACATGGCTCAGAAAAGGTTCGTCTTCTTCATAATACGCAGGAACTCCTCCTCATTGACCTCGCACAAGCTCCAGAGATTAAGCTTAGCATCGGCGACGGCAAGCGCCAGCGTGCAGACAAATCTCTCCTTCTGTTGGCTGAAGCAGTAGCAAGCAAATTGCCGAGCCTCGCCGTCGCCGTCGCGGTCCGCCTCATCGATCATCTCCTGGAGCTCCTTGCGACAGGAGCCAAACAAAAGCAGCACAGAGCACAGGCGACAGCGGCGCATTGGCGCAGCGGCGCATCCCGCGAGCCGCCTCGTCGGTCATGCGCTCGCCGAGCTCCTGCAGTCCCAACTACGTTTACGTCCGGATCTCAGTGGAACCAGACTGGGACTGGGACAGACTGTTGAGGCCGGTTTCTGTCTCTGTCTCTGTCTGTGCGAGCGTCTGATGGTGTCAGAGCAAGTGAGCACTCCACTTCCTTTCCTCTGCAGGCATGGGGTTTACCTTCCACGATACAAGAAAACTTATTTACTCACTTCGGCATGTGCATCTACACCACAACGAAAACCTGCCAGGTCAGCTTGCAAGCTTAAACTCTGCGGCAGCATTGCTCTCATCCTTTCCAAACTCGCGCTGTGTGGTTTCGATCTGACGGATTGGATGCAGACCGTTAACATACCGCATCTCCTTGGCTACGCGCTTCAAGTTCTTGAAAGAGATCTTGCCGGTCTCGTCGTCATCGAAGAGCCGGAAGGCCTTGAGGATCTCGTCCTTCCTGAATCGGAACGAGGGAACTCAAGCAGCGGGACCACCAAGCTCCAAAATCCGCCCATTTAATGCAGGGCATGAGGATCAAAGCCCACGGCCCACTCCCCCTTCTAGCGCCAGGCGGCGGATCTCGGTTCAGGATCTTGTGCGTCATCATCTTCAGGAACCTCAGGCAGGCAGACACTCTCTGGGCCTTTTTTACTTGCCCCCGAAGCCTCACAAGTGCTCGATCAACAGGGTGTGGCCGAGCGGCTCTTCATAGCCAATGGTGCCGCTTCCATCATCGTCCACGTCGGAAATCATCTTCTGGATTTCTTCCTCCGGGTTACTGGGGCCTTCGTAAGCTCGCCTATTGCACCTTGTATGCTGAGAATGTGTATACACATCCCTAGCCCTAGCTATGCACATATTCACAGAGACAATCACCTCACCGATTTTCCAAACAGCCAAAAAATGTTGCGTGGGGTTCCAGATCATATCACAGAGAACTACGATGTTTTGTGCTTTGATGGGTGGCCAACGCCGGGTGTTCGACGTTTGTTGTCTCCCTTGATCTGGGACCAGGTGGCTGGCCTGTTTGATGTACATTGCCAAAGCCAGGCTATTGCTCTGGCTTGGCTTCACTGCTTTCTCATGAGAATATTTGTGCACACACGCACACAACACCTTGCACGGATCTGCATGCAGCAACCACTGTCCTGTGTGTGTGTGTGTGTAATGAGACGGTTTCGTTATGGTCAAGACTCGGGAGTTTCCGAGAACAGGGGACCCTGATATAGTACCCTACATACTCGGATTCTTTTTATAAGGACCCAAATAAGGTACCCCTAATTTTCGGAAACTCCCACCTAAGTGTCTCTGCCTGCCTCAGCGGCCCTCAACGTCTCGAACCCTGGGAGCCGCGGAGCCTTCTTGGGCTCGAAGCCCAGGGCGCGCATGGCCACCTTCAGCTCCTTGGAGTCGATTTCGCCTCTTCCGCATGAAGCTGGGTGATGGATTCCATTTGATATGCCTGTTTAATTCGATCATGACCCGGGGTGCTAGTAACTAGTATCACTGTTAGTTGAAGTGATGAGTGCTAGATGGCTTGGGACTTGAGTCTGCGCTTGCCTGAGCCATCCGTGTCGAACAAGTCGAAGGCCTCTTTGATTTCCTCTCGAGGGCACGAAGTCAAGGAGTCAAGGCCAAGAGCTTTCAGTGCATGTTCCATGCGCTTGTCACTTTCCCCAGTAGACATACTGATCTTGCTGCACTTCCAACTGGCGCCCGATGAGCTCCTGCTTTTGCTCCTCCGTAAGCTCCTGGTCAGGCAAATTGGTCAAGACCGGCAGGGGTATGCAGCATGCGGGTTGTGAACTTGATTTGAGGATTCGAGGCTGAGGACCTGAACAATCGTCTTACAGACTGCAAGAATGACCACAAAGACTGCCCTGACAAGCTCGCTGTGCTCCTTCTGCTTCTTTCCACCGGCGTTGAATCGACGCAGGGCCATGGTGCGGAGAGTGCGAGCAGATGGTCAACACGAGCCAAGAGACCTGAGGGCGAAGCGTCCTCCACCACCTCAAAGCCTCACCCTGACCGTCATCATCCAGCATTCATTCATTGTCATGCATCCTTTTGGATGCTACTTTGCTGCTGCCCCTCTGCAAAACAATTCTAGTCACTCAGTTCACGACGAAGCATTCCGAAATACTCCGACTCTCCTGCACGAACACTTTTGCTCGCAGTCCTGATTCGTGCTGCATTGCAAAGGTCACGCACATAGATGCATGTAGCATACATTTGGCAAACACGCCCCTGTGACTAGCTAGCAGATGAGAGGCCGGGTTGTGGATGACTGGAGCATGTGAAGCCTGGATGTGGGGCCATTTTCGGCAGCAAGTGTGAAACAACAGCTTGAAGCGAATCGAGCCCAAGCTTGCTGAGAGGGCTGACTCTCACCCTGCAGCTGACGTGGGAAGCTACTAACCTGTGACCAATGCTCTGCCTTCCGACTCCTCTCGGCATCAACAAGACCGTCTACATATATTGTGTACTTTGCTTCAGCCGCAAAGCTGTTGTGAACATCAGACTGCTGCCACGGGTATGTGGCTCAAGGATGCTCAGAAGAGGTTCGTCTTCTTCATGATGCGCAGGAACTCTTCCTCGTTGACCTGCGGCGGCTTCTTTTTCAACTTTCAATGCAGGCCTATGTCATACGTTCAGTGAGGCCAACGGTCAGCTGGGTCGGCGAAGCTGCAGCTCGCGCTTGCATGGGCTTGCCGCAAGCCTCGCCGTCGCCATCTCGATCAGCCTCGTCAATCATCTCTTGGAGCTCCTGCCGAGGGCCCAAGGGCCAGGAACCGAGTGGGACGCGTCAGTGGCTTCAAACGCACTTCGCGGGAGCCTCGTCGGTCATTCGCTCGCCAAGCTCCTCCCGTGAAGAGCGACGGTCTTCACTAGGACAGTGACAGGAAGGTGGTGGCAGGGTCACATGGTGAGAAACTTGTTCACAGAAAGAACCATCACACGAATTCACACTGGTACGGGAAATCTGCACTCTAGACTCTCCCACCCTCAGTCCTTGGCTACGCGCTTCAAGTTCTTGAAAGAGATCTTGCCGGTCTCGTCGTCATCGAAGAGCCGGAAGGCCTTGAGGATCTCGTCCTTCCTTGCAGTGCCAGGGCAGCCCTGGCATGGGACTGTCAAAGCACAAGGCAGGCGAGCGGCGGATCTCGGTTCAGGATCTTGTGGGTCATCATCTTCAGGAACCTCAGGAAGGCCGCGAGTTCGGGTGGAGACAGACAGACAGAGGGATAGCAGCTCGGAGGAGAGGCAGAGAGACAGAGAGAGAGAGAGAGACAGATGAGACAGAGAGAGAGAGAGAGAGATCGAGCGAGAGCGAGCAGGGCAATGCGAGGAGAGAGAAGAGTGCGGGTATCCGAGTTTGCCAAGAAGCTCTTCGTACCCGATGGTGCCGCTGCCGTCGTCATCGACGTCTGAGATCATTTTCTGAATCTCTTCCTGGGGAAATTGTTAGAGAGAGACAGCCGAAGAATCCACCCAAGAAGTCGACAGTCGTCATGTGCTCTGGGAGGGAAGGCACCATCGAAAGACCCCAAGCCGCTCTGTGCTAGCTGCTAGCTTCCTCAAGCACGACGCCAGCAATCCGACGGCACCGGCCTTCTTCGGCTCGAAGCCCAGGGCACGCATGGCCACCTTCAGCTCCTTGGAGTCGATCTCGCCTCGTCTTGCGCTACAACCGGCATCCGATACTGTCTTTGTTACACGTCCTTCCCCATCACCTCATCTCCTCATCTTCACAACCCCCCAACCTCTGAGCTCTCTAGTCTTCGGCTACGGGGGCGGAGGTTGGTTTTTCTGCCCAAACCCCAGATGCGATGGCCTGGTCTTTCGTGCTGCAACGACACGTGACCACAATGTCTTGGTATGGGCACGGATTTCCAGAAGTCCTACTGAGCCCTACTTGCTGCCTGAGCCATCCGTGTCGAAGAGGTCAAAAGCCTCCTTGATCTCCTGCAGCCAAAGCATGCTCTGACACCGTCGCACAAGACTGTTGAAAGACTGGACCCCGACCGCATCCATTTTGACTGCAGAGCCTAAGAGAATTCCGAAACATCTAAAACATGCGCAGACACTGGTGTCCTGCTTCTGCTCCTCGGTCAGCTCCTGCAATGCGGGCTCAGGGAAACGGCCCGAGTCAGGATGCTGGACATCAGGCCAGCTCTTATGGAGCCTTGCTATATAAACAGGGTGAACGTGCACTAGAACTTGTGTCAATTGTCGTAAAGGGATGGCTTATGGTGGCTTGCTGACTGCTGTATGCGGGAAGCACGACAGAGTGAGTGATCGTGCCGAGAGCTGGTTCACGTGGAATGCTTCCAGAAGTAGAAGCCACAGAGTGCAGAAGCGCACGCTGAAGTAGACTTCCCCACACATGTTCCCAACAAGTATCCTTCCTTATGAGCGAAACCGGCTTTGCTCCTGGTCAACTAAGCGATGGTCCCACCTCTGTAGCCTGAAATTGCCCAGTTCATCAGGCTTACTGTCATCTATAACACGAGAGTCGACCGTCGCTGCGTCACTGTACTTGTAGTGTTGCAGCATCTGCGAACTGGCATCTGAGATCATCTGACAGTGCCCCCTGCGAACTTCATGCTACGATCCAACTCCCTGTGTTCGTTCCCTGTGGTGCTTTTGTTCTGTTGAATTGCTGGTGCCGGGGCCCGGCATGGCCTCTGTGTTAACCCGCGTTTCGCACACACCCAAGACACACCGTGAACGGTCTATCCGAAAAGCATATAGAACTGCAACGACGAACGACAAGGACGTGGTGTTGTGTTTTCAAACATTACGTGAAGTCCCACTCCAAGGCCCCTCGGAGGGGCCTTCTGCTTCTTTCCGCCGGCGTTGAAGCGTCGCAGGGCCATGATGCAGAGAGCGCGGGGAGGCACAAGGAGGCGGACGAAGCGGAGCCGAGACGCTGCCAGCAGTCGAAAATGCTAGGTGAGAGGCCGTGTCGGGCCGTCGGGTGAAGAACTTAGGGTTGTAGGCAGTGGTGAAGGCTTGACGGCGCAGATTCCTGTCTCGAGCCTGCTGGGGTTCAGGATCTTCTTGCGGAAAGAAACAACTCTTGATTTCTGGAAGCTTTGGTTATGAGAGCCCTTCCTATTCCTGGTGCTCCCTTCCAGAAGTATTCCTGAACCCGATGCTTGGCAAATCTTGGCAACAGCTTCAGACGTAGTGGAGTTTGTGTGGGATCGCGCCTGGAGGTTCTCCTGCGCCGGTGCCTTACCGACACGAGAAGCCTGCGCGAGCGTGGCCAGTGCTGTGGGGCGGATGGGTGGGGAAGGATGAGTTTGAAAAGCACAGTTCGCTTAGCGACGTGTAGCGATCCAGACGATGTTCGTTCGAGATACTTACTTGTACGAGCCCTTCTTCCGCGAAGAAACACAAGTGTCTTCGTCCTGCTGCCCTCATGCTGCTGACGTCTCCAACTTGTCACAATAGTTCGTCATGATCTGCGCTATCGAAGGCCGGCATTTTTTGCGTGCTCAGGCAAGCTGGACCGCCGAACTTCCGCGTCATGACGACCTTCACTTTTGGCGCGGCTGCTGTCGTGAGCAACCACAGCTGCAGCAAGGAAGGCCCCTCCGCTTTTGCACTGCGACCAAACTGTCAAAGCGGGTTCTATGCTTTGCCAGCTATTGAGCAGTGCGACCTGCAGTGTCGGCCGACCATACATGCCCACGCGGGAGAAAGCACATCCGCCATCACCCGCCAGAGCTGCGTGTGGCCGAATGCTCTGCCACTGCGACCAAACTGACAGCAGTCTGGGCAGCTTGCCAGCTATTGAGCAGTGCTGTGGAACGACATGTCAAGCCTTGGAAGTGGAAGCATTATCGACCTCGAACGAACCTCCTCATCCTGCCAGAGGGTCGCCGAAGTGAGTGATGGTACTAACGCAGACCAGTTTCTATTGCATCCAAAGAGCTGTGAAGACTCTAGACTCTAGCTGAAACTATCCAGGATTGGAACGGAGGCGAAGCCCGGAAGAAAATTGCAGTCCCGCTAGACGTGGCCCAGTCCAGCACTCTGAGCGATCCTTTTCTCTGCACTGCGTGGTCAGCTGAGGCGGAGGAGGCCAGCCTTCAAGGACCAGGGCTCTTGGCGCGCAGGGGCTTTGGGAGTTTGGCATTCAGGATGGTCATCTTTAGGGTGGAGGGCCTGCAGAACGCTGCTCAAGCTCCTAAAGCACAAAACCCAACCCTGAAGCCAAAACGATGCCATGCCAGTGCGGCAGCATGCGAGCTGCGAGTACGGCCTGTTGAATGAGCGCCAGTTCCCGGCGCAGGTCCTGAAGAGCTTCGCAACAGACAACAACGAAGGGCAATTGGTCATTCATGAGGGCCACGGGTTAACGGCGCGTGGACTCTGTTCCTTTGCTTAGGACGGCTTCCTTCAGGGAACAATTCATTGTGACCCGTGTCCAACCCGCGGTGCCATAGCACCATAATATGGAGCCTTCTTTCGGGTCCCCAAAAGACAGAAACAGACCCTCAAAGCCTTCACCCGAACAAAGAGCCCTGTGCGAGCTGCGAAGCAGCTTGCAGACCTTGACATCATCCCCGAGTATACCCAAGCGAGACTGTCGACTCTCTCCCACATCTTGGCCTCGCAGCGGGCACGCAGGTCAGCAGGAAGCCTCCCTGTGCCCCCCTGACCTGGGCTGCACACACGATCAGAGTGGGTTTCGGCGGTCGAGCTTCACAGGCTCAGGCTTGTGCTCGGAGAATCCGAGGCTTCTGGATCGAAAGAGCTACATGTCACAAGACAATTCCTGTCTCTAAACATCAGGTCAGAAGAACGGGCTGACTAACGTCGAAAGTGCCGTGACCTTTCAACAAAGTTCTTCACTTGCCCAAGCCGAGGGGATAACCGCTTGACATCTCGTTGAGGATGTCCACATGCGCGAGCAGGCACAGGTGCCTCGGACAAAGCCGTCCAGCATGAGACATCGTGGCCCTGTTCTCGGTGCTGCCAAAGGACTCACTAAGCTGGATCCGGGTCAGGTCATCACTGGCATCCATTGGGAGTGTCTCACTCCTGAGCCGGGCTCGTGACACCCGTGGCCACGGCTACAGCTCCGAAGTGTTGAAGAGCTTCGATGGACACTCCGCCAGGGAGCCGCAAGCCGCCTGAACCCGCTCCCAGTGCTCCAGCCGCTCCAGCCTCCAGCCGCCTCGAGGAAGCGAAGCTGCAGGCAAAGCATTCGCGTTTTCGCATCATGCGAAGATCTCCGTAAAGCGACTTCGACCGGTCACGCCGACCCAGACTACCGGAAGGACGAGCTCTCAATAGAACGGACCGATGGGCACTACATGTAGCGGACGATGGTTGTGGAGGGGACTGCCATACTCCGCTCCTGGAAAACACGTAAGAAACTTTCGATGCACTTGAGCCTGGCGAGAAGTCTCTGCAGCCACTTCCCACCATTCTCCGAAGCCTACCAGCACAGCAACGGCCAGCTCTATCGACATTGCGTATCCATGCTTTCATCTTGCTGCAACGTCGACACATTGGACGTGAAACTCGCAGGGTGGGTGGGCAAGATGTTGCTAGGCTGAGGCTGGATGATGCAATCTTCTTCAGTCCTCACACGGCATGCTACAGGCTACACTAGTAAGCTCAAGAGTTCTCCATTTGTTTGCTGAGCTCCGCCTGCAGCATCAGAGCGAGCTCGTCCGTGACACGTGAAGTATCCAGGTGCAGATTCGGCAAATCCTGAGAGAAGGCCGGTTTCGGGCCGAAGCAAGCAACTACTCGAGTTCAAGTCCAAGTCGGAAGTGAGGCTATCAAGCACACGGGCAATGAGACTGCCTCGACCTCCTCAGCGCCCTCGGCGGCCTTAGTTGGAATCTCCGTCGCCGGATCATCTCGATTTTGCCGGGGGTTTGGGATGTGATCGGGACCCATCCATTGTGGCCTGCCCTCAAAACCGCATAGAGCACACAGAGATAGGGCACCTCGTGGAGCTCTGCCTGGGAGAAGGTGCAGGTCCAGCTCGGCTCGGCCCTGTCAGCGAGATGCGAGGCACAAGCAACGCTTTCTGAGATGTGACCTTCGGCTTCCGAGCGCCGTGGAGCTCACAAGTCTTGGAGGGTTTCTTTTATCGCCCCATGTCTCGGGACCGATCATCACCAGACGCCCGGCAGTGAGCTGGCACTAAATCATGCTACTGCAGGTGAGGGGTACCACCGACAGCCACTGTTGCAGCAACCTTCGAGGCGACCTGCCCTTGCAGTCGCGGCGCTTCACGTCCTCGATTCCCCCAGCTGCGACACCAACGGTCGAGCGCTTCGGCTCGGTTTTGCAACACCCAAAACCACTGGGAAAATCTGTGGGCTGGCAAGTCGGGGAATCCGTCCATCAGCTCCGTTTAGAC
Organism: Symbiodinium sp. CCMP2592; assembly: GCA_905221615.1. Classification (NCBI taxonomy): domain Eukaryota; class Dinophyceae; order Suessiales; family Symbiodiniaceae; genus Symbiodinium; species Symbiodinium sp. CCMP2592. The sequence goes on along the minus strand of CAJNDT010001336.1, from coordinate 1,012,111 downwards.
AGGCGCATGCTCGGAATCGTTCGAGAACACCAACGAAAACAGTTCGAACATCATGAGGACCATCCAGAATCATGTTCCTAATTCCGGCACAGTAGGGCAGCTGTGCACATATGCAAAATTGCTTGAGCTGCCAGAGGAGGTGGTGCGACCAAGGCCACACGTTCTCGGCTTGTAAGGGGGCGGGAGTGAAGATTTCAAGCCGGAAACCAGGCGGTCAACGCTTGCGGTAGGTGACAATGCGTCCCTGTCCTACTAGCGATTTTCGCGCTTCGGCCAACAGCTCTCTGGCAGAGGTGCAGAACCAGGAGTTGGTGGTCTGGTTAAAGTTGACCATGAGCCTGCCAACATCTTGCAATGCGGAGCCAACTCAGGACCGCTTGATCGCAGATGACGGCCAGAAGGCCGGTCCAAGCGCCAAGCGCAGCACTCCCAGCATGCCCTCCGGTCCGCAGCCATGCAAGTAAGATGAGAAATCCGAAACCTTCACCGCCTGGAAAAGGGGGACTTGCCTCCACATTAACTGAACATGAAATGGAGGCTTCAGGGTTCAGCAGACGGGTTTGGTCCCGCGGTGCACCTCCATGGCAGCGTGAATCCGTAGGTGCGCCAAAGCAGCGGGTTGGACAGGTTGCCATAGGAAATCAATACTTCTTCACCTGGGTTCAGTCTTCTCGGGGGGGGTTAGGGAAGGGCTCGCAGCTGAGTCTGAAATGTCTGGGCCACACATGGGCCGGACTTTGCAACCATGATTGGACTGTAAATCATGATGAGGACGATGATGATAACGACGATGCTGGTGTTGGTGCTGCTGGTGGTGCTAGTGGTGCTGGTATGTGCTGGTGGTGCTGGAAGTGCTGGTGGTGCTCGCGGTGGTCGCCGTTGTGGCCATTCTCGTGGCCGTGGCGATGGGTGTTGAGTCGGCTTTGACGACGTAGTCGTCATCGTCGTCGGCACTGTAGGTAGTAGTAAGAGAAGTACTTGTAGTGGTAGTCGTCGTAGTCGTAGTCGAGTAGGAGCAGGAGCAAGGGCCGGAGTAGGAGTAGGAGGAGTAGGAGAAGTAGGTTGGAGTAGGAGTAGGAGCAGAGTTAGGCGTAGGAGGAGGCGAAGTAGCAGGAGCGGGAGTCGGAGGAGTAGGAGTAGGAGTAGGAGTAGGAGCAGGAGCAGGAGCAGGAGGCTGTAGCAGTAGCAGCAACAGCAGCAGCAGCAGTAGCAGTAGTAGTAGTAGTAGTAGCAGCAGCAGTGGGAGTAGTGGTAGTAGTAGTTGTAGTAGTTGTAGTAGTAGTAGCAGCAGCAGCAGTAGCAGTAGCAGTAGCAGTAGCAGTAGCAGTAGCAGTAGCAGTAGCAGTGGCAGTGGCAGTGGCAGTGGGAGTAGCAGTAGCAGTAGCGGTAGCGTTAGCAGTAGCAGTACGTCGCTGCAGTAGCAGCAGCAGCAGCAGCAGCAGCAGCAGCAGCAGCAACAGCAGTAGCCAGCAGCAGCAGGCGTCGTCGCTACAGTAGTTGTAGTAGTAGCAGAAGTAGCAGTAGCAATAGCACAAGTAGTAGTAGTAGCAGTAGTAGTAGTAGTAGTAGAAGTAGTAAAAATAGTAGCAGTAGTAGTAGTAGTAGTAGTAGTAGTAGTAGTAGTAGTAGTAGTAATAGTAATAGTAGTAGTAGTAGTAGCAGTAGTAGTAAAAATAGTAGTAGTAGTAGTAGTAGTAGTAGTAGTAGTAGTAGTAGTAGTAGTAGTAGTGGTAGTAGTAGTAGCAGTAGCAGTAGTCGTCGTCGTCTTTATAGGTTCAAGGGTCTTATGCAGTTGCAGCTGCAACAGCAGGAGTAGAAATGGTCACAGCAGAGGACTAGCGGTGGTAGTTGGCAGCAACTGGCAGTGCGGAGGTGCAAGTCTTGTGATCAATGACCTGTTGTTTGTTTTTTCTGTTCCTGTTGCTACTTAGACTTACCAGAACTCTTGACGCTCGCTTGGTGCTTTAGCTTCAGTCTCAGGCCGGTGCCGGCGCTCAAGTCGGTGAGAGCCCTGACCTCCACGGAACCCGAGGCCTAGGCGAAGCGGAGCCAAAGAGGCACGTCGGCGTGGGCTCAATCGCGCCATAAATAGTGGGGCCACCGGGCCGCTCTTAGCCGTTTTCAAGATGCAAGAAGAGAAAGGCGAGGATTGGCGTCTCGCGTTGTCTCAGTTTGTTCGGCACAGTAGGGTTTAGGCTGTCGCGGGTGGTGAACTTGCATTGCCACGCTGAGCTCTATCTTACAACCCCCTAGACTTCTGAACCCCGAAAGAACCCGTCTGCATGCTTCCAGGCCCAGATCCCTTAGAGTAACACTGAGCCCTGTTGGAAAAGCGGCAGACAGGCCTCGTCCCAGTCGCTGGACGCAGTAGGTGTGGCAGAGTGGTTTAGGAAGTCCACGCCTTCCAATCCAAGAGGCATCGTGTTGAGATGCTTCGTGGACTCATAGCTTCTGCTGTAGCTATCATTGCAATCAGAAGCAACATCTTTTGCGGGAGAGCTAGACTCTCTGCTGGATGACACAATAAAGGTGCCTCCCACCTGGAACCAATGCAGAGCCGTGTGGCCCACCAAACCGCCGCGTCAGCAGGCAAAGCCAGGACAGTAGGAAGAGGCCTCCGTGCGTGCGAAGGTCAAAACGCGATAGTGAAGGATCTACCGCAAGCATCTTCCTCTGTGTGCGATCCAAGGGGATACTCATGCCACTTCGAGAGATCGTCATTTGACAACGCGGACGACTCTCCGTTTGTGTCGCAAGGCAGTTAAGCTTTTGATCCTTGTACGGTTTCCTCATACTCCTGATTCTGTTTCAGCTGTTTGTATTACAACCCTGCTGATTTTCCTGGCTTGTCGATCGAAAGCTTACTGAAATTCAGACCTCAATACTCGAAGGAAGGTCACTCTGGATTGCAGGTCTCAGTCGCGGCACACTGGTCACTGAAAGTCAAACTGCCTTCGTCCAGCTGTCGAAGATGTTCCGAACTCAAAGTGTCACAAATGCAGCTGTAGACTGTCCTGCGCTGGCAGTTGCGCATGAGGGAAGAGATTGTTGGAAAAATCGATCCGTCGAACGCTGTGTGAACCTTCCGTACTGACGGTCCTCACGTACTGCGCCTGTGCTGCAAGAAGCTCCTTAATCGCTGTCACGGCTCTCACCCCGCGCCACACACGTCCCATGCGACCACGACAATGACAAGGCTCTGGCTCGGCCGAGGAGTGGTCACTTTTCACGCAGCCCTGCCACGCCGATGTGTACGGGTGCTTCTGCTCCTCGAAATCCTGGCACCACCGCGAGGCCCATCCACAACGGAACCTATCGGAACCCCAACACGCGCGCAGCTCCGAATCTGCTCCTGACCGAATCCAAGCAGTACCGCGGCCAACGCTCGCCACAGAGCCGGCCATTGCTCACCTGAAGCCTTGAGCAGAATCGAGAAGCCACACACACAAAGGGAAGGCGTCACTGCGCCTGCGCATCTGTCGCTCGCCCGGCTTCGCCTGTCGTGGGTCTCACCGTCAGGCTGTTGACAGTTTCACGAATGAAAGAACGCTCATCGCGATGGAGCTAGGCCCAAGTATATGTGGCATAAACGGATTGGAACGGAACGCTTCTCCACCCAGTGTTCCAGATTCCGACGACTGCCTGAACGCTGCGAGGAGAGCAGCAAGGCCATGCCTGGCATTCCTAAATCTGAGGGGCATCTGAATCTGAGGGTAAGGTCCACTACGATTCAAGCTTGAAGAAGCGCTGCATGAGGTAACCCTTCTTTGATATTGCCCAGCCACAGAGCGCATCAGCTGCCTCGCCTCGCCTTGGACCAGGGGAAGGGGCACCATGCGTAACAACGACTCTACCAGTAGCCGCTCCTAGTCCTTCAAAAACAGGTTCAGATTTCATGGGTCAGGCTTGGCCTGCGGATGCCTTCGGTATTGCAGCCGGGCCGCTTCTCTGGGTCCGCACTTGGCAGCGCCTTCAGGAATCGTGTGAGTGCTCTGCCTGCTCGCCTTCTATATGGTCGCGACTCACGACGAGGGATGCGGCTTCGGAAAACTCTGGATCATGGCCCCTTTCCTCCCACCTCACAGCCAGCATAAATGGCAGGCGCTGCAGCCTGACACTGCGGCCTGCGAGCCCCGCTTGCTGCGCTGTGGCTGTTGCCGCAGTCTAGAACACAGAGTAGCAGCTCGGGCATAAGGCATTGTGGATTCCTCCTACGCAAGGCTCAAGCTCAAAGCATACCCCGCGCCTGGAGAAGTGAAGTTTGGAGGGCACTTGGCAGAGGAGCGTCCCAGCAGGAACCGCATGCGCCAGCCTCACCCCAGGCACCTTGAGACGGCGGCTCGGCACTCTAACCACAACAAGCTTCATGGCGATTTTGGTTTTCGACCCAGGCGCTGGCAGCTCTGGAGACTCTGCGAAGCGCAGGGCCTCGCTGGATCAATCATCCAGGGGCCAGAGTGGCTCCGCGACCAACAATAGGAACGCGGGCCCACCTCGTGCCACGTGCCACCTGCTTCCCGCAGCGCCGCCGCCACCGAGGACCGTGGGGCGCCGCTGAAGCGTGGCAGCCTGCTGGCGGCAGGCGCTTCCACTGGCTCCGGATCTCTCTGGGTCTTGGGCACCCCGTCCTTGGCGCCACGCGCCGTCGCTTGGCATCGCCATCTCCTCGGCTGCAGACGGTGCGTGGCGCGCTCTGCAGCATGGTTCAGCACGGAGTATCTCAGCATCCTGCCGTCTGCCATGTCAGGAACTGCGCACGTGCTTTCATCAGAACGCCGGACGCTCTTCTAAGGAAATCTCGCTGGAGGTCAGCTTTTGTGAGCTTCAAGTTCTCTGTTTTGGGGCGTTTACTCGGGCGACGCCGGCCTTTTAGGAAGTCAGCAAGAAGTTAAAATGAAGTTAGAGACCAAGTTAGAGACTAAGTCGTAAATATATTTAAAGTAGCTAGCTTATCGCTAACTTTTCGATTGTCTTTTACAATTACAGACATCCTGCGCTTTTTGGCTGGATTTGGTCTATAATTCAACCGACGCTCGTCATGAAAGCAGTCAAATGGAAGAAGGAGTCATTTTGTCCTCAGCATGTGCCAATGCCACTAATGCAAGAGTTAGACAACGAGTTGACCGTCAGCATTCCTTGTTTCCCAAGCGAAAGAGACTTGGTAACTTCGTGGGTTCTTCAGCAGACATCCAGTTCTGACCCGATCAGAAAAATGTTCAGACTGAGAGGTTCCATTTTTCAAACAATCCACACCAGTGTCGTACTCAGGAATTCAGCACTGCTTCAAAACCTGTGCGGACACGACACGATTTCTGCATAGCCGAGATAGTATCAAAGCTACCCAGACATACCCAGGGTCCACTGTCGAATTATCCTGCAACCTGAGCTGTTGAGACGTTGAACAGCCAGAGCATCGAATGAGAAGATTGTCGTCTCATTGCTAAATCTGAAGCGGGGATGTTTGCTGTCGACAATTCCAGCAGCCCGCGGAGATCCACTAAATGTCCAAGCAGAAAGACCTGCTCGAATTCGATTAGGGTACGTTAACTCAGCAGCCGGGATCAGTCATCTTCGACTGTGGCCCCTCTGCTGTCGCACTGCTGCCGCTCGGCATACCTTGACGGAGCTTACGGATTGATTGGTGCAGGACGACCTCCACGTGCCCAACCGTGAACCTCAACGCCGGCACACGGTGCCTCACATCTAGGATTCCGGAACAACAACCCAACCAGCCTTGAAAGGGGGTTCAGATTCGTCCGAGGAGCAGTGTCACTAACCTGAGCTGGCTAGGAGAAAGCTCCTGCCAGCGCTTTCGGGAGTGCTGCATGTCAAACCCGACAGGACTGACTGCTCACAGGTGATCGGACTCTCCTGGCGGAAGTAGCTCATAACATCCTGTCAGTGTGCGAGCAGATCAAAACAGCTTCGTAGATTTTGAGGCAAGAACTCCGTCCTCTCCCACGATCAAATATAGGTCCACCAGGCTGAAGATGGCTGCCTTACCTCGTCCCAGTGCTCGAGCGGTGCAAAATCTCCACAGGTCCCCAACCGTGACTTCGCTTCGCCGGGGAAGCGGCGCATCTCCGCAGCGTCGGTCTCCGCAGCAGCCACGATGGGCGCGACGATGACATCCAGGTGCTCGAGAATCTGCCTGAGCCGCTGGGATGCTGGCTTCGAATGGGGACGCTACACCCGTGATGACGAAACATCCTGGGACCCCTGAAGCCTTAGACTCCCCGGCACACCAGAAATCTTCGCCGAGTGCGGCCACGGCACTCCGGTCGGAGCCTTCGAAGTGCCGTGCAAAGCAGGTCGAAGTTCTGCGACACCTCCGAGCAAGGACGAAGGCTTTCAACTTTGCGGTGGCGACATTGGTGGATCGCAGGGTCATGAGCGTTCTTGGCGCATGGGGTTGAGGAGGGTTGAGGGGAATGCCATAGGATCACGCATCCATGGCTGCAAGCTTTAACAAAAACCCAAAACCAAACGTTGGTGAAATGAGAGCAGCTCCCAAGTAGTGTCTAATGCAGGTACAGCAAGTACAGTTTAGGCCGCAAACAATGTTTACGTGTTTGAGCTCCTACAAACAAGCATACACATGTTGAGCAATGCATACCTCCATCTGTGTCGATGTGTCTCTATGTGTGTACCTGTGTTTCAGCACATGCAACTGTGTTTACTAGCCTCGACCTAGACTTATATCAAATCTTCATGTAGGCCCTGTGATGAACCAACACCCTTTGTGGTATCTGATGAGCGTGCAATTAAGCACCTTAGCCTTAGCCCAACGTTAGGTTCACCCCTGATCGCCAGTTCCGCTTACGAAAACGGCCCACGTAGCTGGACTGCTGGGCTGGGGTTTAGGGTTTCGGGATCGCCGCCGCGAAGCGCGAAGGCCATCGCGCCGTTCCACTCATCCAGCGGCCCGACAGAAGCGTCAGAGGGGAACTCCAGCACGATCCAGTATAGGGGTTGCAGTTCGTTACGTTCTTGTGGTCGCGGTAGAGGCACTCCCAGAAGCGATCGACGGTTTTCTGAGTACCACCCAGGGACAGTGCCCCTGCTTCCAGCACCACTCCGGCAGTGCCGGTTGCGTCTATCCCTGTCCCGGACAGTGACTCGCCTCCTGCTGGGAGCTCAGGCTATCGTCGCATCGTCAGCCCTCGCCCCCTAAAGGAGGCTCAGGCTTTCCAGCGAGAGTTCCATGTCATATGCGAGTGAGCTTAAGTCTTAGAACCCTGCCATGAATTATGTCTCGCTTGCTCAAGCAAAATCTCCACAATGAACTGCATAACGAATACCAGAAAAAGTTAATGCCCCAAAAAGTGTATAAGGATGCACTCAAGGACCGAGATTCCTCAAATGTGATGTTTATGTGTGTCTGGACCAGGGCATATAGCAAAGCCTGGACAGTTTTCATTTTTTTACGCTTTAAGATAAACGTTGGCGCTTCTGGTTCACTCTAACTAGGCAACTAGAAGCTCGAGCAGTAGTTGAAAGCCCGACTTAAAAACAGCCCAAGGGCTATTTGAAGCAGCCTGTTCTTACTTTGAGCCGTATCCCACGTAAACATAAGCTCTCTTCGGGAGGGAGGGAGCGCGGAGGGATGGATGGATGAAAGGATGCATGTACGCGTTTTTAATAGCTACAAGTACAAGTATGTGTGACGATCGCAGGAGAAGTTCGGAAGATGGCTAGTCCAGTATGGTAAACTCTTGTAGCGAATATGCACAAGATGAGTCTCCTTGCCTGGAGCGAAACCGGATGGATGCTGCATAAAAGCTTGCAGCTTGTGGTTCGGGGCTGTTCGGTGTTTCTGAGGGTTCAAGATGCGAGTCTAAGGTTTTGAGGCCGTTCCAGCCTTGCGCAAAGACAGCGCTGTCTGTCAGCGATGAAGGGTGTCTTCCCGCGCGCCTGCGGCAGCAGGATCTCCAAAGCTCTCAGCGGCTCGATGGAGGCCAGGAGATGGTCTAGAGCTCCTTTGTAGGAAAGGCTCAGGAGGGACCTGTCACCACTATCAACAGCATCGACATTGTCATATTGTCATACTGGCATATTGTGATGTGTCTTCTTGTTCTGTTTGATCCTGAGGCCGTTGACCGCAGCAGCAATGCTGTCGTCATTCCTCCTCACATCCGCCGAGGCCAGAGGCCGTGTCGTAATGTATAAGGGGTTTTGGCTCCTTGAAGTAATTGTTGGTGGGAAGGGTGGGAGCACCTGTGATTTTGACGGTTATGTCGCTGCGATTTTGGGTTTGCACGTTGCCCCTACTCTCCCCGCTTCCCCCCCATCTCTGCCTCCTCCCTGCTCTTCCTCCCCTGCCTACCTACCTCCGCTCCCACCGCCCCCGACCCCTTTTCCTTTTCTTTGCTGGGTTCTTGTTCCTTCCCTTCCTTCTGCAAGGCTTGCCTCTGCCGCTATTCTTGCGGCATGACTGCACCGGAAACTCAAACACTCAATGCCAAACCCTGGCCTTGGACAATAATAGTCTATTTTTGTCAGAACCGGCTGCTGGATGCGGGCACGCATAACGGAACTCGGAAATGGCTACGAGGCGGCTGATAACGAGTACGTGGGGTACCATCGTGGCTGCATGTAGCAGTATGCTATTCGCGTTTGAGCAAGTGTGGGCAGCAGTATGCGCATCAGCAGCGGCATGGGTGGTAGCACTAGCATCAGGAACAACATCCCGGCACTTGGATTGCCGCTGCCTTGCTGAAGAAAGATGGCTCCTATCCTATTTAGAGCATGATGATTTCCTTCGGCGTTTTACAGATACACGTTTTTTGAGAACTTGCTTGTAGCAGCCATCCCGAACATGCTACACGCACACATCTCACAGCCCCAAAGCCCACAGAGGCAAACACTTAGGAAGGTTCAGTTCCAGCGCCGACTGAATGGCTGAATGGCAAGAGGCCCTGGAGTGCGCAAGGGCCAGGACAGAAGAGCTGATGCCGCTGAGACACGCGCAAGACCCGCGGCCAGCCTGCGATCCGGGCCGGCGCGCCCGGATACCTCGAAGAACTTGGAGGCCACGACCTGCTAACGTCACGGCACTCGGGGGTTCAGCATTCAAGCTTTAGAGTCTGAGACTCCTGACTCCTGCGGCAGTAGACAGGGAGCACAGAACTCATTCCGTTGAGTACGGAGGAAGGATCTGTTGGCAAACAGGCATCCTCCCCATGCCTCGACGATCCCCGCTCTCGTGATTCGGAAAACTGGGGGCTTCGACGAAATTGCATTGCTTCGAGAATTTCAGTTAACCGGTCATCCCGCGGCTCCTCCGCATAGTCTGCCACGCAAGCCGGATGGTGAAGAATCATCTCCTCCGTTCTGGCTTAATGACATCGGATTTCCATCTGCAAGATGTCCGACAAGCGTTCACCAGAATTCGGACTGGCGTCCTGGATGCAGAAGACCGAGGCATCCTGGACCTGCCGCAGGGGAAACGGGGCGCAAAGGGGCTGGGAGCCAAAGGCACAGCTCCCCGATTTCCCTCGAGACCTCGCGGGCCGAAGCGCTGCATGTGAGGGCATTCAGCGCCAAGATGAGGACCCGGCCGCCTTTCGCACTTGTGCTTTAGGGCGGGAGTTCGAGGGCAAAGCGAGACTGCTCTCAGCAAGATGCCAGCACAACTATTTTGTCCAAACGGCGACATGAGAAGTGCAACCGCTTACGTCAAAAAGCGGGTCCGAGTGTGACCTTGTATGAACCTAACTACGTCCGTAGTCCCTCTTGGCAGAGAAAGGCTTCTGTACAAGGCTTCAGCTTGCACACAGCACACTTGCCGCCTGCAAACAGAGACTGCAATGATACCCTGGTTTGTTCAAGGCGCTCAGCGACCTTGACAAGACATCCTGCACTGCCTGCTGCACACGACGGGGAACACCGAAAGATGCCAAGACGACTACGGGAGTACTGTAGCGCATGGGCTGCTTGCATATGTTTACACTGTATGTCTTTTCCGATCTTTTCCTGTGTCGCCATCTCATTGCAGGACTTCGGGCTTGCATGGAATGGCACACTAAAATTGCAAAGCGGCGCAAAAGCACCTCGCCTGGCGTAGACACGACCCTAGATTTTGTACTTCAAGATTACCACCTCCTTGTGGCTCTCCGAATTGAACTGGAGCTCAACGTCTCCTGGCCTCACCACCCTCGCCACAAGGTCCTTGGACATGGGACTGCCCACCACGGCCTGCCACTCCCGGTCCTCTTTGCTCAGCTTGCCCAGATCTGAGAGGTGAAGCCCCACTCCACCGGACTTCAGCGCCCGTGCGTGGCGCCGCACGAGGCCGCGAAGCGCCGAGTTCAGGCGCCGTTCCTCTAGAGTCAAGGGCGGGCTCGCCACCGCCCGACTCAACTCCTGCGCTTGGCGCAGCCACTCCGACTCCTTCTGCGTGCAAACTGGGACAGCGGAGTCGCAGTCAGCAAACACAAAATGCACAACTGCACAAATCTGCCCCAGCGTCCTCCTGCTGTACCTTGATGGATCGATCGGCTCGGCGAGGTGACATCGTTCTCGCACGAAGCGCAGCCTGCTGGCGGTGGTCAATGTCGACGTGGATGAAGCCGCACTTGATGCTGACGATGAGCTCCGGCTCAGAGGTCATGCTGGGAGCTGACGAAGCGGATTTCAGAAATGAAATGGCTGCGTGCAGCGGGCACAGGCAGTTGACTGTCACAGAATGCACAAGGCACTGACTCTGTCCAGCACCGGCATCTCCACCGTCATCAGACCACCTCCACTATCGCCACCGCCCTCCTTATCACCAGAAAACCATGACTAGCCCCACTACCCACCACTCGTACAACCACCACCTTGGCAGAAGCAGCAGCACCAAGACGCTGCAAGTTGCAGACATCATTCCCTCCTGCTTGTGCTTCACCCTGCCTTGACTTCTCCACGTCTCCTCGTCTTCTGCCTCGGCTGCGGGGCGGAGCCGACAGGTTGCAAACAGGAAACCCCCCCCGAGACCTACCTTCGCAGCAGCAGCCAGGGCCCGCAACGTCGACGCCTGGGCTTCGGAGTCCAGTCAAGCCTGGTTTTCCCCGCAACCTTTAACGCCAAGTCAAGTGCACCTCCGTGCACGGGCGCGAGGCCAGCAGCGCCGTCAGCGAAGGAAGCGCCTGGCCGGGCTGCCGGGCTCGGGCTTTGAGAGTCTGGGAGGCTCCAGGCTCCAGAAAAAGTCGGAGTGTTCATGCCCATGCCCACGCCAGAACGAGGCCTGGGCCTAATCTGCTGGAATCTCATGGGTCCTCCCAGTCAACACTCGAAATCATGAGGCCCCGTGTCGTGCCTCCTTCTCCGACGACTGTGGCTGCACGCGTCCTGGCAGAGATCTTTAAAGATTCTACAGGATGTGAGCCTGCCACCCGAGAAAAACTACATACAGTAAAACTGAACTCATGACACTGTCCTAAAAATGATTCCACGCACAAAATCTCTGCTCTCAGGAACTGCGAAGAGGTTTACAGCCTGTTGCCATCGGAACAAAGGTGTGTCGAGATTTGGCTTGAACTGAACTTATTAACCGAACAGAGAGCCGAGAGCCCTTCTTGCTGAGATTCCTTCGAAGCTGGTGCCGAGGCCAAGACTGTGTCGGACAATTCCCCCCACGATTCGATTCTTCGCCACTTAGAGGGTATCCTAAACACTGTAGGCGGTCTGTACACACCATCACCGCCCCCCCACCCACCCCCGCTTTGCTTCTCCTCGTCGCAAAGGCAGGCCCGCCACATTCGGCTTTGGTGACGGTGCCGGCGGTGGGGGCCTCAATGCCGCTGTGGTATGGAACGAAACCTGCCTTCCTTATTGTTAGCATTCCACCGAATCATGTCCGTCCATCCCATCCTCGCTGTGTGCCGAGTCGCGGCTCCTCGCAAACAAACCACCTGCCAGCTGCGAAAAGGGCGAGGGTTCTCATGGACTCGGGAGGAAGAAAGCCAGATGTAAGAGAAATCCGGTCCGGTGCACCCTGCCTGCCAAGAACCCTTTTTGCAGCTCTGTGTGTCACGGCACATCGTGCCAGCGCAGCGGTGAGGGGGGCTGCCACGCACTTGTCGGCGATGGCATCTCGCACCAGCCTCAAGGGCATTACACTCCGCTAGGCGCCGCTGGGCATGCAAAAAGCTCACTAAAGTATCCTCAAGCTCTGGTTGCACAGTGGACATATGGTATCCGGGACGCAGTTAGGCTGCTGCAAAGCCACTCCGATCCAGTGAGCAGTCTGTCGAGCAGCTCGACCGCAGCCAATTGCGCGGCAGGCCCGTTCGCCTCGCAGACGTCGTACACCCACTAAACATCCTAAACCGCGTGGATCCAGGCTACGACCGGCTACGCGGCAGGTTGAAGCGACCTCAAGGAGTGCCATGTGCAGGGCCCGCAGCGCATGGGAGGCCTTGGGGCGCGCATGTGGCCTCGGGCCATGGGACACTTGGGTTGTATCCACACGCAGTCTTGGCTCTGATCCGAAATCCAAAAGCACAGCAGCAATATGGAGCAACCATGAATCCCTGCTGTGGAAGTAGCTTCTCCGGCTGCAGCGCTTCCACGAGGGCCTCGACTGTTTCGCTTTCGATTCTCGGGGCGGCCCGGGGCATCTCTGACTTGCGAGAATCAAGTCCATGTAGCTTGGCTTAGATTGGGCGACATGACCCTACTAAGGCATTGGCGTCGCTGTCACTGCCTTTCAAGCAGGCATCGACCAGCTGCTCCATGGAGGGCGGCCATTCTGCCTGGTGCCGGCTCCAAACACAATCTGCGGCCTCTTCTGTGGAGTCAAAGCAGAATTCTGGCATTCTGGCTCGTGGTGCAGTACCATGCAGGTTCCAGCCTTCGGCTCCGCCGCAGGCTCGGCTTTGGCCTGCCGCGGAGACGACGGAGAGGACGGCCAAGCCTCCTCGCAAGCAGGAGTCAACGGACGGCGCAACGGAGCACAGTGCGCCCTCTCGCGGAACCTCCAGGCCGCGAGGCTCGGCTTCGGGTTCGGAGGGCAGCCGCTGCGCCGCTGGCAGCGGCGCTGGTGCTGCAGTCTCGATGCTCTCCGGCTCTCCTGAATTCGGTCAGCTGCAAGTTGCCACTGAAATGCCCTGTTGGGTGCCGTCCGTCCTCCCCCGAGTTTTCCCGCAGAGCTTCGCTGCTGCGGTTTCTGCTTGCTCAGATCCGATTCCGGCTGCCGGTCCTGCAGGATAAAACTTGCCACTTACTTGGAACCCGATGACATATTCGCAACGATTCCCCTTTACCTTTTCGTCCTGGGTCAACGAGACTTCGTTCCGAAACGAACAGGCAAGCAACGTGTCAAGGCAACTCGCGTTCTATACCTACAACACCTACAAGAGACGGAGGAACGGACAGTCTGCTCCGCCGCTGCGACCACCGTTTCTAGTCACCATGACGTGACACGGGTCCTTGGCAATGAGCTTCTGGGAGGCAGATCGAAGCAGCCTCCTCGCAAGTACGATGCAGGCACCGCTGGCAGAACTCGCGAAGTCTCGCAGGAGCTCGCGGCAGCGTCATCTGCAACCTGACCCTAGATCCCTTGGACTGCCCCAAGATGCCACAAGAGCATGCGGTTAAAAGATTCTGTTGGTGCCTCTTCTCTTGCGACGTCGAAGCTGTCACATCAGCCCTTGGTTCTGATCTCGCCAGTTTTCTTGACTCCAGTCAACAGCTCTTGCCACGATTTGAAGCTGACCGCACTGTGCACAAAACTAGACGAGATGCAGCGGCCGCCGTTGGGCCTGCCGATGAGGCCCCCAGAATCTCACAAGCCCCACACTGCAGTCTCTGCCTCGATGTCCGCGGTTCTGCGCTTCTGCGAGGCTGACCTTTCCAACAGAGATTCCACCCTGGACACAGGGCGACTGGCTGAGCCCTTCTTGAGCCCAAGGCCTGGCCCGCAAAGAAGACGCGGCTTTCGGCCCACCAGGGCCTCGCCGAAACCCCGAAGTCTGTGGCTAGAACTGGAACGTTGGGCTTGCCCAAGTCCCTCTTCGGTTTCGTTGCTTGGCGCCACAATTCTTGATCTCGACGTTCGGGAGATTATTACGCTCGGAGAGCAGTTGTGGGACGAGCCGAGCTGAAGGGCATGGTGCAGATGTGGCTGCGCTGCGCAGATGGCACGTGCGCTGATCCCTTTATTCGGGTGCGAACTCTGCTGAGCGCATGCGCCCGGCCGGACTCGCAGTTCTCGCCTTCGCCTGTCGGGGCCTCTGCCTTCAGCTGGCGTTGCCTCACACGTCGTCTTTGGCACAGTGCACTAGCCGCAGAAAAACTGCAGGCAGATACAGCGACCTTGCAGGATCCAGAAGCGCCAGGAATCGCAGGCCCCGCTCCTGGCAGAAGCACGAAAGCTCCCAGACCCTGGCACCGGAATCATCGACTGGCAGTTCCTCGAACTTCTGCGTGAAGGCCCAGAAGCACTGCCGGGCCGAGCCACGGACCTCCAAAACCCGCGCTCTGCAGAGGGAAGACAACTGGTTGTTGGCCTCTCTTTCAAACTTTCAGAGAGCCGAAGCAGCATTTTTGCTTGTCTAGTAGTAAATAGTACTCGGTACAAGGAAGCCCGGCCTCTTCTCTCGCATCTTCGAGGCCATCACGGATCGCCTGCCGGGGTAGTTACTGGTAGGCACTAGTACGAGCACAACTACGACCACGACTACGAAAACGACCACGACGACGGCGGCGACTGCTACGACCGACCGCGGCTACCACTGCCACTACCACGACCCACTACCCACTACTCAATACCCACCCATTATCCACCACCCATTACAACTGCCCACTACCCACTGTCCACTACCGCTACCAGCTACCTCACGACCCATGACCCACGACCCACACTACCCACACCACCCACGCTGCCCACACTGCCCAGCCCACTACCACTCGTTCGGTTCGAAGGCAAACCGACGTGCTTCGGCTACTTGTGGATTCAAGTGTCCTATTTAGTCTGTAGAATAGCAAGAACAGAATAGAATAAATGGAATGCAATCGAATAGCTTCGAACGGACCAGACTAGCGTGGAGTAGAGCAGCTCAAAATAGAATATGCGGCTTCAAACGGCCTTCTGCAGCGGTTCGGCCAAACGCTCAAGCCGCTCCGTCGGATGGCTCTGCAGAGCCAGCAGGAGCACCTCCCACGTTTGTCTTGCTCGAATGCCAGAGAAACTCCATCATCCCGGTTTTGTGGAAACTACAACACTCTAGCAGTGCAGCCAGCCGTTGTAGCAGTTGAAGCAGCTGCACAGCAAGCACTATCACTAACCCTGTTCCATGAGCGGAAAGCTTTTACAAAGCATGGCGAATGGTAAGTCGAGTCTCTCCATTAGTCGTAGCGACATGTAACAACTACGGCAACACATGGCAATTGCAGAGATTCTGCCAATTGCAGTAGTCGATAACTATGCGCAAAAATTGGCGCATCATGCCTGTCGCACTATCGTATAGTGGTTGCGGCAGGTGCCGGTCATGACTAAAGAACAATCAAGAACGTTTGATTCATTGAGCCAACCAAGCCTTGAAACTTCAACAGCCGGCCTGCAGCCCGCGATGACGCTGCACGCTACTGCGCGCACTCCTCGGCAGAGTACACGGCAGACGGCTAGCCTTTCGAGGAGCAAAAGGCTTTCGGGTAGCCAAGTCCGAGCCAAGGTGCACAGGCTCCAGAAGTGCCTCTGCATGACGGGCAATGATGCGTGAAATGACGACAAGAGGCATGTTGAACACATGTCACGTCGTCTCTCCGCCTGGACAACTCGTGGGGCCTGACAGGCTCCGACGATGGCGCAAGCACACCGGAAGCCTGAAGTTCACTCTGCTCGTCTCTGCGTGCACATGGATGAGAAACTGCGGCTGCGCAGCAGCTTTCTGCAATAACCAGGATTGTCACGGACGTGCTGCGGAGAAGAACCTCAGGGCGGATGCAGGTGGCTGGTAAAACCGGGGGTCGTGCCGTAATGTGCCGTAGTTGCAGCTAGCGAACAGGAAGAGCAGCGGCAGCCAGCACCTCGATCTCGCTGCCAAACCTTGAAACCAGGACTGCTGCATGCGGTACAGGCGCCCAAACCACAAGAAGCAAACGCATGAAACGCATGAAGACACTGTAGACACACTGAGACGCGCTGTGCCGGCCAGGCGACGCCTCGGCAAGCAGCCGCAGGGCCACGCAGGCCTCCGAAGGCAACGCAGCCGGCCGGGGGTGGGAGGGGGAAGACGCACGGCACACGCGCGGCCCGCTTCCAAGGGGCCAAGGCAAGGGCCGCGCCTCCCGGACCAGCGCCGAGCGGAGGTCCGTGACCTGGCAAAGCCGAAGCCACGACACGCGACGTGGCACGACGCGGCAAGATGCGGCAAGGCCCAGGGCCCAGGGCCTGCGCCAAGAGCAGCTCCCGCAGCCGCAGCAAAGCCTGCACGAAACCCTCCAGGTGCGAGCTGCCCATCACCTCGAAGACAAGACAAGCTGCGAGGATCGCACAAAAGGCGTTGAACCACAAGATACTGTACTTATTCGAGTCGGGCGTCTAAACCTTGCAGTCTCTTCAGAGAGCGGCAGCGCTCGGCCCAGTCCTGCATCATCTACTCGCTTGCTCCGACTTTCTCCCGCCGCACCATCGAGGTCTAAGTGGCATCTCGCTTCTCCAGGGATCGCTGCAACCTCGTGCACAGGCTGCAGGCAGCCTCTTCTCAACGACGGAACTTGAATTGGCTTAAGCTTTAACTGACAAGGCACGTGTCCATCTCCCGAGCAAGCTCCCGGCCTTTCATGCGGACAGTGAGGTCCAGCACAGCTGCCGTATAAGGGTGCACTTTCGTCTGACTCTTGCAGCCTGTGGAGCAGCAAAGTGCTTGCACATCCTCCGCTGGTTCCTTTAGCTGCCGGAATGGTGCATGACAGCGAAACGGCTCGAGAACTCGGATCATGATCGAAGCATGGCCAAGATACTAATTCAACCGAAGCAATGTCGGCAAGCTTGCGGGGGGCCATGGCTTGGTGCAAGCACCTCTACGTGGCATTAGCCTTTGTTGTCGATGATGCGTGGCTAAGCGTCGGACTGCAAAGACCTGCGGCATGCACCCGGCTCAGGTCTGAGGCCTTGTGCTTGTGATCCGCCAGACAGCTCCGACTGGGTGATCACAAAACTTGCAGAATGGCTCCACCAAGTGACGAAAGATGAGCGAAGGCCTGTTTCTTCGTCGCACTCCGAAGGCCCAAGCCAGTCTTTTGCGCCTGCATGTTGTTTGCTCTGGCCGTGCGAGGTCAACAGCAACAGAGCAGACCTCGGCCCACGGATGCCCACGGCACAGAAGCGGAAGAGAGATGTCAGAGATCGAGACGAGTGAGCCAAGCGCTCCTTGCATGTCGTGCGTGCAATTTTCCTGCGACGAGGTGTGAGGAGGTTCGAACCCCTCGCTAAAGCAGACGCTTGCTGGAGGCTGGAGCCGGTGATCCTGCCGATCCCCAGATCGATCAAGGGACCGGTGCATTCGCACGGAGCTTGGCCCCGACCCGGCATGAAACTGCATCACTAATTCTCGTGAAGAACATTTCAATGGCTGGCTTCACAAAGTATGCATGTATGCATATACATTGACCAACTGCCTGACTGGTCCTTTCGAGAATGAGCGTGCAGGTCGTTCGTGAATTCCGCTGGCTGGAGAGACTGATCAAACAAACAGATAACACTTGCAAACCTCCTGGGTGCTCTTGGTCTTGTTACGAACTCGTCTGTGGCTCTCACCACCCAACCAGGCAAGCAGGGCGTAGCAGAAACGGAACAGGCATCGGCCCTGAATTAATCGAGATTCCAACTCCTAAGCCTTCCGCAAGGCCGTGCTCGAATCCCTTTGAAGCTCATCATGTTTATGATGGCGAACTACCGGCATGGTTCTTGCACCGACTCGGAATACCTGCCAAGCTCCTCCTGCAAAGTCCACTGCCAAGAACCAACGCCCAGCAAAGTCAACCGAAGGAGAAGCGAAAATGTCGGTTGATCATGTCATGCAGCTGAATTCTTGCCGAACCATGCGTCTCTTAGCTTTGGGTCATGTTCGACTGCGCAGGACCGACAGCATGGCTTCAACTCTGGCACCTGTCAGTTTCTCACAAGCTCCTTGCTAAACAACCACGCGAAGGAGCCCCGAATGCTTCCGCAGCACATGCATTCGAAAGACAACCGGTCGAAGAGGTTGCTGCACCCCCAGATGAATCCTCATATCGGGGCTAGCCGCGGGTGCTTCATTCAAGCCCAGCGCGATGATCTGAGGCGGGCGTCCACGGCTGTCGCTAAGTTTCGGTTGCTGACCCTGGAATGGCTAAACCCTTGCAGCTCCAAGATGCACAAAGCGTTGGCCATGGGAACAACCCGAACTAAAGAATTCTGCGAAAAGCTCTTCATTCTCATCGGCGTCCTTCTTGCATGACCTGGCTGCTGAAGAAAGCGATTCAACCACAGCCGTCGCTCTTCGTCATGCTTATGATGGACAACCAGCCCTGGAATGTTCGCTCTCTATTGATGAAGACAACTCAGAAGATTGCGACAAGGACGACGAGGACGATGCTGATGTTGATTCTGCCGACGTTGATCTGGTGATGATGATGATGATGATGATAATGACGATGATGATGATGATGATGATGGTGGTGCCAATGATGCTGATGTTGCTGCTGATGATGATGACGATGATGATGCAACGTCACAGGCAGCACCCGCATAAATCATCATACTCTTCAAGCACTACGCATACATCATCAAAGTCATGCCTGTCATCATCATTATCATCATCAGCAGCAGCAGCAGCATCAGCATCAGCATCAGCATCATCATCATAATCATAATCATCGCCGCCACCACCACTTCCACCACAATGATTGGAATGCCGTGCCTCCTCTCTCACTTCGCCTTGTCATCGCCGAAGCCAAGAGCCACCAAGAGGCTAGGCCTGCCTTTTGATCCTGTCAGATCTTGGCCGAGTTAAGGCTTTAGAGCTGTCCGGTTCCCCCCAAACATCAAAACCCAATCTGGAAAACCCCACGTGCTGCCGGGAAGTGGCGGGTCTTCTCTTGTTCGGCAACGACAGATAGACTTGGCGCCAGTCCCTGCAGCCAGCAAAGCGGCTCAGGGTGCGTTGCTTGGCTTGTTGGAAATCTGAACATCGGCCTTCGCCTCAACACCTCTGCAAACCATCATTTTGGACTTTGGTTTTTCAGCTGAAATGACCAGTTCCTGGCATCACAAACTTCCCGCAAGACCTCAAGGAATCACGGAAAAGACAGTCTCTGATGCCTCGACCGGCGCACCACCAACACCCGCCGCAGGCGCAGCGTCACCAGACAGGCCCTGAAGTGAGCTCAAGGCTCCTATTGTGTGTGGAGACATTCTTGATGGCTCTTGCTTACTACTTGGGACTTCAGGTCTCCGACGACTGAGCATCATACTCGTGGCAAGACCACCCACAAATACACAACCAGTGAGCGAGTGTGGGAGGGAGAGGGCGAGGGAGAGAGTGAGTGGGTCGGTTTGTGTGCCCAAACAACATGGTCCCTGTCGCCATCTCAGCCTCTCCGCAAACACACCCCCCCAAGCTCTTCCCCATGTCTTCTCTATCGGGGGTACTAAGCTGGGGGGGGCGCAAGCTTAGAGAAAGGGCACACGCAGACACGCACCGGAGACCAGGGGATAAGGCACAACTCTGCCAAACCCCCTCTGGCCGCGCTCAGCTCGAACAGTGTCCGCTTGGCGTGTTGGAACAATCACATGTCGGTTGAATGCTCGGTGCAAGCTATCAAGGCTGATTTGTATGCGCAATTGAGGCGCAACTCTTAATTTGCAGGGCGCTTTTGTTTTCTTCCGCTGCTGCTACTTTGCTACTACCGCTACCACTGCTGCTTACAACTCCCTACTGACTGCAGACTGCCTATGTACTACCGACAACTGCTGGCTGCTGCCACCACCACCACCACCACCACCGCCACCACCACAACGCAGAGAGTGCCTGAAGCTTGATCTTCACGCTGCTCTGCACCCCATCCACGGGTTGCAGCCGCGAAGTGCGGACAGCGAAAAAGCTGAACCTAAGGATTCAAGTGTCGCTTCGGAGTTTGGGATGGGATCTCAGAGATTGCGCAAAAGCCTTTTCTCATGCTTCCTTGATGCATGCAGACACTTGGAGCTTCAGTGTCTTGAAGCGCCATCTGCTCCCTCAACATCAACAGGTTAGAGTCAGAGATTGGACAGAGGCATCCACTTGCTTGTGCCTTGGAACACACTATTTCTTGAAAGGCCCCATGCTTATTGTGGCTGTTGCTTCGGATGCTGTTGCTGCTCTCCGGGCTTTAAGGGTCCGTCGTAGGCTAAGCCCCGCTTGGATGAGTCAGAACCCCATACAAGGAGCATGACGGTGCCGATAACTAAATGGCCAGGAACAACGTATTTGAGGCACATCCTGACTCGTGTTTGGGCTCGGGAACCAAGGACTTGCAACATGACACGAGGCTGAAAGACTGAGCTCTCGACCGCCCGATCCAAAACATCCAAAGGCCCACCCTTGCAGAACTGTGCAAGTCTTCGACTGATCGTCAAAACAGTCGTGTCGCTGCGCGGGATTAATCTGCATGTCTTCGAAAGTTACATGTCACGCTTCTGGACAGGACATCTCTGCACGTCCGAAACAGTGTGAAGCCAAGCATAGGCATGCCAAGCAGCAGGACAAACATGCAAATGTGCTCCACATGACGTATAAGGTCGATGGTTGCGAGGTCTTGATCCGTGAGATCCTCAAGTCGTGCAGAAACATAGTATGCTGGGCAAGAAATAAATGCAACAAGGGCAATCAAAGCAAACACGACATGGCCTCTGCGGACAGATACGTGCAGGATCGGAACCAAACGGGCATGTTCGAGACGAAGGAAGCAGCCATACCTAGAGAGCTCTTGATACGGCTCAATCTGGCTCACGGCAATCTCTCTCTCCCTCTTGCTTGCTTGCTTGCCAAGCGTTTGGGGGTGCAGGGTCGGGCCCTACAACCCCTGCGCGCGAGCGCTGCGCCCCTGTTGAGACTACGGTGAACAGGTGTGTACCTCCTCTCTCTCTCTGGGTTCTTCTTCTTCCGCTCAGTCAAGGAGCAATGTTCAACCTACTGCCCCCACGCAGTCCACGCCCGGTTTTGCTGGCGGGGTGTTAAGGGAGGCGGCTCTGGGGCCGTCAGCCAGGAAACACCCCACATGTTGCGAGAACAGTGCCAAGCAGTCGCAAAATCCTCGCATAGCAAATCGTCGCATACTGTCCCCCCTGGCCCTGCTTCCTGTTACAACATCAGTCTAAGAAAACATATGAAACCAAATTCTCATGCGCTGTCCTAAAGAAGGAAATCGTGTGTGCGTGCCTTTCTCGGTGCTTTGCTCGGGCTACGGCTACGGCCCATGGCAAGACACCCTGGTGCAAGCTCTTCGCAAATGCCATGCCCTGCAGCAAAGCCCTGGAGAAAAAATTCCAACAAGTCACGGGAGACAACTCAGCAGCTATCATTCTCACAACTCGTAAGAAACTTGACCTTTGTAGCATGTGCATGCGGTGTAATTGGTCGTGGTAAGAAGTCCACGACGACTGAGTTGAAGCGGTCCACTGGCCAGGCGACGCACTGCAAGCAGGTGCGCGAGAGCGCAAGCTCGGGGAGCTGAGAAGAGCGACCGGCATCGCTGTATGATTGGACCAGTGGTAACCCTCAGCCGTGCGTGATGCATAATGATTGGGATGCGTCCCACATAGTGATGCATGCTCTTGACTGGTCATGCCGAAGGGACAGTCCAGGAGGGCCCATGTGACACACCACGAGGAAGGTAACGCGTCAAGATGCGTCAAGCCCGGACAGGCAGCAGGGGCCCTGTTTGGGTCAGGGCCTGTCCAAAGCCTTGTCCGGGCTGTCCGGAAGGGGCAGAAACGACGGCGCAACGGCGTCGGGGCCCTTGGCAGGTGCCCTTTTTCCTCCACTGGGATTTTCCCCAGAAGGCTTGGCAGTCGCAGGCGAAAGGTATTCAGGGCGGCGGCGTTCCCCCAACGCGAAGTAGCCACCATAGACGCTCTAGGCTTTACAAGGGCCATGAGTTGTTCCAGTCCTCGAAGGTCTTGCCTCAGTCGCCACTTTTCCCCGTTGTTGCTTTCAGCTTTTTGACCATCACTGCTGCAAGTAGAGCTTAGACGACAAACGACCCCAATGAAAAGCATTGTTCATCTGACGCCCAGGCTGAAAGATCGCGTCACAAACAACGTGTTTGCTTGCTTGCTTCGGGTCAGGGTCCAACGAGCTGGACCCGCGCCGTGGCGCCCCCCACCCTCATACGTTGCAAAGGGTAAAGGCTGGGTAAAGGCTTTGGGTTCCGTGGACTGGATTTTATGAAACACAGCGGGATGCCTCGTGAGGATCGCGAGTCCCGGCTGGGAATTCCAGGGAGGGGGCATAAGCCGCCGCTCCCATAAAAGGAAGAGTCCTGAAGCGAACTCAACTGAAACATGCCGCCTCACCAGAAGGCCAGAAGCCCGGGAGGTAGAAGCGGCCGTCGTGAAAGCAAAGAGGGGCTCGCCGAGGAGCACCACCACAGAAAAAGAAGAAGCCGGCCACGACACCAGGCCCGAGGGCCAGAGCGCGAAGACGCTGGCGACGAAGGAGTGCTTGCGAAGAAAGCCGCCAAGTAGAAGACCAAGTAGCTAAGTAGCCTCGAAGCCAGGGCCAAAGACCAAGGGCAGGAAGCCGCCAGGAGCAAAGCGAAAAGACTCCGCCTCCAAGCCACCACGCCAAAGAGCCAGAGCCAATCGTCCGAGGAGCCAACCGTCAACGAGAAAGGTCATGGCTGGTGGGCCTGCTCGAACACACAGGAAACCCTGTGCAAGGCAGTGATCGCACCAGTCTCCCAAGCTTCAGCCGAGACTCGTTCCTGGCAGCACCGTTGTCTCCCAGAGCCGCGAGCACGACGAGCCGCAACACACCTGGCCTCGTTGTCGGCAGACTGGTTGAGGTGGCGCGCTTCTTTCCGAAAAGTGCCCCGGAGGGCTCCATCCCGCAGGTGCCTTCTTGCCATGGGAGGGAATCCAGTGCAACCCCACATGGATCTCTGCAGCGATGAGGGCAGCCCTAGCACGGCGTTGACAGCAGCAGTGCAATCCACCAGCACAAAGAAATGGCCTCACCGACCGGCAAGCAACAGTGCCTCATAGAGCCAAAGCAACGCCTGAACTTCTGCACGGTAGGGCGTCTGGTCCTCGCCGGGGACGCCAAGGCCCAAAGTGGTCCCGCCCAACATGGCGACCGAAGCAGCCGAAACCTCAATGACACAAGAGCCGTCGGTGGAGCAGGAAGCCGTCAAGGGACTCGGCAGCCCCGCGAGCTCCTCCGCGAGAGCGAGTCGACAAAGTCAGAGACGTCCAACACCGGCGGCGGCCCGGGCATCTCCGGAATGACCTTGGCATGGAGCCTCTCCTCAAAACGGTTTGTGGCGCAGAGGCGGGTGCCAAATGCCTGGTATGCGGGCAGACCCACACCAGGTGAGGCCGGCTGCGTTCCAAGAGGCCGCACTGGCAAGTGATCGGGCCTTGGATGTGCAAGAGATCCTGCAACCACCAGGTCGAGCAGCCCGTGGCCAAAGCAGCGTAACGAGCAGACCGGCTGAACTCCTCAAAGTACTTCACGTGTCCCTGAAACAAAGCCATCGACCCTGCAGGCACGCGCTGCAAAGCAAGGCCTCGTGCAAGCTCATCGCCGTGCCTGTGGAAGCTTTTGGCAACACGTCCACACTTTTGCAAGGCCCGGCGCCGGTGCCACGATCCGCCACTGGTACAGCACCGAGGGTCCATCGACGTTCAGCTTGACGGTCCTCTGGCGCCCGAGCGAGTCGATGCGGTGGATTTCGGAGCCGTCCTCCTCTTCAAGTGTAAGTGTGACAAGGCGAAGTGCGGCCTCGCTTCCTCGGTGACCGGTACTTGAGGTGTGCATCGGCTCCGACATTGGCTGGGTTCTGCCTTTCGGAGGTCAGGCGCAAACTGAGGCTGATCCGTGGCGTTGCGCGCTGCCTTTGGCCTTTGACACGAGCGGCTCCACATCAAGTCCATCGTCATCCCTTTGTTTTCGTGGGCAGGTGCTTTCGCCACGCTCACTGCTGCCGAAGCGCAAAGCCTCAGGCAAGGCGCTCTACTTCGGCAAGGAGCTCCTCATTGATATACCCCGCCCTGCATCTTGCTGGAGATCTTTGGCTGGAAGTGCGATCCTGCTCTGCAGAGGCACTGGGCCATCTTCGCGGAAGTGCTCAGGCTCCACGGCCCACGGCAATCGCCATGCGACCGTGGCATCGACTGTTGCCTTTGGCCATGGCAGCTTTGGAGGAGCTGCAATGGTGGACTGGCCTCGTCGAACTCATCACTGCGAGCCTTAGCAACAGCCAACTCACCGGCAGTGCCCGACAGCATGTAGCGGTCGTCCACAAAGGACAGAGCAGAAGCAGCCAGCGTCGCGTCTGAATGACCCACGAAGAGCACCCCACCATGAGCACAGCTGCCAGGAGTGGTGAGAGGGGACATCTCTGAGCGATGCCACGCGTGCATCGGAGCCAGCGGTCACCCAGTGTGCCCTCGCGAAAATGCGCCAGCGGTCGCTGTAGAAAGCCTCAACGAGCGCGCGCAGCTGGCGCCGCAGCGCAATTCCCAAGTGGTCGACCAGGATGGAGTCGAAGAACTTCTCGAGATCCTGAGCAAGCACGTAGTGGTCGTCCTCAGCAGCTGCGAGAAGTTGCGCAAGAAGGTCTTTGACGCAGCGGCCTCTCAAGCCTTTCAGGGTCCGGCGATCGACCCACGACGAAACCCAGCTCTCCAGGCGAGCTAAGAACCAGCCGAGGCACAAGATGCTTAATGGGCGAAAGCCGCCCCTCGGTTTGTCCAGCAGAGCAACACGAGCTCTCCGCCAGATGGCAGGCACACGTGACGAAGAGGCAATGGCCTGCCACAGA
This sequence comes from Symbiodinium sp. CCMP2592, assembly GCA_905221615.1. Lineage (NCBI taxonomy): Eukaryota > Dinophyceae > Suessiales > Symbiodiniaceae > Symbiodinium > Symbiodinium sp. CCMP2592. The sequence continues at coordinate 987,118 of CAJNDT010001336.1, read as the reverse complement.
GAAGCCACAGCGTGCCAAAAGGTCTGCGGGAGCAGCGCGAGGTGCTCTGGGGACCAAGAGTCGGGCCCCGCGGCCTTTCCAATCATGGCCTTATTCCCCTTGCTTGGATGGCTCAACCCTCCAACCCAGGTTTGGAAGGATTTCAGCTGAGATCCTAGGATCGTAGGGTGCCGGCTTCGTTCCAGGAAATGGTTAGGGCCAGGGATTCCAGCCGGCTGAAATCCCTCTCTCTCTCTCTCTCTCTCTCTCTCTCTCTCTCTCTCTCTCTCTCTCTCTCTCTCTCTCTCTCTCTCTCTCTCTCTCTCTCTCTCTCACAGGAACTGACATGACTGCAACGCGAAAGCCCTCCGCTGACAACTGCATGACTGCTGCTGCTGCCGCCGCTTCTTCGGGTGTCCTGGCCGTCGTTGCTGTTTCGTGTTGTTGCTGCTGTCGTTGCTGCTGTTGTTGCTGCTGCTGCTACTGTGGATCCTGCTGCTGCAAAGACATGCGGAACTGACATGACTGCAGCACAACTGACATGATTGCAATGCACAGGCTGAAATCCTTGGCCCAGGTTCCGAAAAACTCCCCGTGGTTACCCCGGTGCCGGCCCCCATGGGTTTCTCACACAACAACGCATCACCTCTATCACTAGCTCAAGCGGAGGCACAGCGGAAGACGAGGCCCGGAAGCCTGAAAACAGCAAATCCAGACAACAGCTCAAGGCTTGAAGCATGTATGCAAGGCTCAAGGCGAAAACGTGCTCCGCCGTGCTAGTGATTGTGTTACACGCGGTTAGTAGGCGTGAGCGTCCCGTCCTTCTCTAAAGCCCTTCACCTTCTAGAGCTTTCTCAGAGCCTCTCCGCTTCTAGAGCTCTCTCCTTCTCTGAAGCCTCTCCGCTTCTGGAGCTCTCTCCTTCTCTAGAGCCTCTCGCCCTTCTATCTGTCATGGAAGCCACAGCTTCCCGAGATGCATGCATGGTAAGCCCCAGGTGGGAACGGACGCATCACTCAGAATTGCAGCAAGCGCGCCATCAGCATCCGTCAATCAAAGTTTCATTCATCTCTCTCTCTCTCTCTCTCTCTCAGTCTCTCTCTCTCTCTCTCTCTCTCTCTCTCTCTCTCTCTCTCTCTCTCTCTCTCTCTCTCTCTCTCTCTCTCTCCCTCTCTCTCTCTCTCTCTCTCTGAGGAATCTGTTTGATCTGTTGGACCCGTTTGGATGGCTCGTCACTGGCTTCGATCGGGTTCCTGGGTAAACACGGGGATCCAAAAGGCCGTAATAATTGGTTGGAAAAGGCCACCGGGGTAACCGATGCCGGGCTGATGCTGGCTGGAATCCCTGCAAGGTACAATACGGTACAAGGATTTCAGCCGGCTGAATTCCCTGTGTAGTTGGCTGAACTTGGTCTAACCGTTAGGGCTTTCAGCCAAGGGGGATATGGCCTTGTTGGTGGCACGGAGCTCAGAGCCAGTACACCTCAGATTCAGTGGAGCAGCAGCTGGGTGTAGGGGCACAGCTTCGAAGACACGCGCAGCAGCCTCGAATGCCGGACGGGTCCAGCGAGCGCCGAGCGCACCACCAGAGCAGGATGCACCGATCGACAAATTTGAGCCTCAGCAGGAGGTAGCCGGTCTGGACTGGAGGCCTCGACTTCAGCACGGACCCGGCGCTTAATCCAAGCGCACTGTGCGCTCACACCGCCCTCAACATCATCACGCCACCTGCGCGCAGCCAGAGTTTTCTGCTGGACCTCAGCAGCAATGAAGGCTTCGACCTCAGCACCTGCGGGAAGATCTCGCCCAGCCAAAGAAAAGCATGTCGAATCTTGGCAGATAAGCGAAGGTCACCATTCCCACGCCGAACATGAAGCAAGCGCCGATGGGGTCGCCGAAGGGTGGTGAGCAGCAGGCTCTCCCGCACCCAAGCCGCCTTGTGAGCCTTGGCAACACAGCGCGGCTCCCAAAGAACATGGCGAGGGAGGTCAGGTTGAGAGCCACCGAGAAGCAAGCACCTCCTACGTCGTAGCAGAGACTTAACTTAGTAACTGGTTGTTTTAGGGGGCGGCACATATTGACCGCTCCAGGGGCACTCAGAGGGTTCAGGTCTATCTCCTGTAAAGCCAGAACATGAGCACCCATCTCGCAGAAAAGAGTGATGATCGCCGGGAGCTTAGCAGCCCCACCCTTGCCGGCATTCAGAAAGGCGAAGTTCGTCACGGCGGCGATGGCACGGTCCCCGAAATGAAATCCTCGCGACCCCGAACAGCTTGGCATGCTCGTCAGGGGTGAAGCAAAGGGGGAGCCGTCGGGACCGCCTCTCCTCGGCATTCAGGCGCTTCAGCCGCGCCGTGACAATACCATAAGCCTTGGCACAGGTGTGCTTGCGGGCACTGCCAGAAGTACAGTATCAAAGCCCTAGGAGCGCTGGCAGCGCTTGCACAAGTCGTCAGCTGACCATGCTTAGCCGCCACCGTCGAGAGGCCACCACCGATCAGACAAAGCGCGGGCCCTCTTCGACATCGCAGCATGCGGTGGGGGCGTTGGCATGAGCTGAGCCTCAACCTCGCCCTCCAAGTCACCAGGATCAGGCCCACCTTCGCCGGCACACGAGGGAGCAGCAACAGAGCGGCCACCCAGCGTGCTCCCGGTCCTGAAGGTGCATGTGCTCCTCACCCCCAAGATTGCTAGCCGCGCACCGGCCAATGACAGCGGGCTTGGCAGCAGCAACGGCCTCCTTGGGAACATGGCCTCCAACGACCGCCTGGCAAATACCCTTCTCAAACCAAACGCAGATGGCACGGCCCTTGCCAGCTGGATTGTGAAGAACAAAAATATGCTGGTCCAGTGCAAGCGCTGAGATTTCCGGGCTTCCTCCCCATGCGCCCGGTTGGGCAAGTCTGGTTAGGTACTCAGTGAATCCCGGACTGGCGACACAGGTGCCCTGCGCGTCAGGAGTCGCCCCTCCAATTTCCTTCAAAGGATTTTTGGTGACGTCTGAGGTGCGTCACCGCCAACGTGCGGAGTTCGGCACCTGATCGCCGCGACCCGCCCTGGTCGGCCAAGACGTCCGCCACTGCCTGGAGCAAACAATTTCCATCAGCCTTGTTGTTCTGCAGACGCATCCCAAGACGCACCTCGGCAGTAGGACGGGGTTTCTTCGCATCACTGGAAGCAGGAGGGCCAGGAGGTAGTCCAGAAGCACCTGGACCAGCACGGCGGTTCTCCTTGCGCTCCAGCCATAGGAGAGGAGACGGTAGTCGATGGTCAGGCAAGGCCTCGATGTGCTCAAATCCCCATTCTCGGGGCCCGGCGCATCGTCCGGAGTGACAGGGCGCCTGATGCCGAGGTTGCGCATCCCTCTGGCAAGGCCGAAAGGCGCACCACGCGCCTGCTTGGCGCATCTGCTTCCCAAGACTCATCCGGGAGCCATGCCACCCAGTCGATGGTCAACGCCGGGATGTCCGGCAAAGAGTGGTTCTTGGTCAAGGGCTGAAGGAACCAGCGATCGCCCTCAGCAATGGCACCACTCGCCCAGAGCACTGCAGAAACCTGTGACGAAGGCACTCGCACCAAGCCCTGGATTCCCAGCTTTTGCCGGCTGGTCCATCGACGAGCTCGCAAGCCCACGTATCGTGGACCCGGCCGCACGTGGCCTGGGCCCACTTCCTGAAAGCAGTTCCAGGGTTCGCCTTTGCGTTGCCCCAGTGTCCATGCCCAAAGAAACACAAGCATCGGCATGCACCCTCAGCACACACGTGCCCGTTGGCATAAGAGCCAACCGATGCACTTGAGACCCGAAGCTGATTGCGCCACAGCCCAGCTCTTTCCACTCCAGCTCCTTGCAAGCCTCGCGAGCGGCTTCAAAGTGACCCTTCAAGACAACCATGGCAAAGGAAGCATCCACAGGAGCAGCCTGCACAAAGGTCCTGAAGAGCTCGAACTCATCCTCATCGGTGCCTCCCGGCACTTCTTGACCAGCAAGGTCGTGGGGCCCCAGTCCTCGGCGCGGGGCTGTTCGTCAGTAGGGGCCAGCGGCACCGCGGCAGCAGGCGTGCCAGTCTGGACACCAGTCTTGGCACCACGGCTGCGGCGGTTCTGCCGCTTGGGTTCCTCAGCCAACACACGGCGAGCAGGGCCGTCCTGCTTTTTCTCCTTGGTCGTCTTGCTCAGGGGGCTCCTCAGGCCCAGAGTCTTGCGAAGCACTCCACGAGGCTCCACCAGCACCATAATCCCACTCCTGCGCCTCAGACCAGTCATGCGAAGGGCCCGGCTGCCAAGCACTGCAGTCCACCCAGCCGCCAGCATCGGCCCACTGGCGCTGGTCATCGTGAGCAGGCTTCTCGCCACCACCATGGCGACGAAGAAGCTTTCCAAAAGCCTTGAGAAGATCCTCTGCCTGATGAGGTTCTCAAGGTCGCGGTAGAAAGCCTCCCAAGGGTCGACACCGAAGTCGCCGCCAAAAGACGTCCACAGCTCAGCCAAAGCTTCCATGAACCGCTCTCCACGACGGCGGTGCGTGACCTTACTGCCAAGGCCACCACTCCACCACGCCACTCATCATGCGCATGCTCGTCGTGAGCTTGCGCCGCCCAGCCAGCAGCTCCACCTCGGAGAGGATCCCGGAGACCACCAGCCGAAAGATCATCACCATCATCATCGCGCTGTGCCGTTGTCCCACGTGGCACAAGGCGATCAAGCCACTCGCCCCATTGGGCGACGCGTCGGCGCCACCGGCAATATTTGCACCGGGCCTTTCTCCGACCACCAATCCATGCAACAGCAGCAGGCACCGCAGCTGAAGCCGAAAATGCCCGCCTCCTTCGGAATCCAATTGGCCCCACAGCTCCCACAGCCTGGGGGGCGTAAAGCACAAAATGTGCGAAGATCGCATTGGAGATCACCGTGCACATGCCCAGGGAACCCGCAAGAACCTGGAGCATGTACAGCAACTTCATGAAGCAGAGAGTGAGGGTCGCGACGTTGGTGCAAATGTCTAGCATGACCCTAAAGCTCGCAAGGAAGGTGAGCAGTTCGTACCTGCAAGGTGCAGGCACGGGCCAACGGCACTGGCACTAGTGCCGAGGAGGCCGCTCACGTCCATGCGTTCCGTGGACTGTTCGTCAGTCCAAAAGTCGGCACGGGTGGTTCACAAACGTTTTTTTGTTGCTCAAGTGTGTGGGAGACAGGCAGTCCCTGCCTCCCGCTCCGTTCACAAACGTCTCTCTCTTGGCTTCGCTTCGCTTCTCGGGGAAAAGGTCCACAAGGGACCCGCGCCCAGGCGCCCCCCTCCCCAATTCGATGGTGGAAGAGGCTTGTGGGGTCACTAGTGCTCGGAGCTTTTGCCCAGCGGAAGGTCTGGGTGGTAGAGTCCGTCTGCCAAAGGAACCAACCCTCCCCGAACACTAGCGCGCATCCCGGCCTCATCGCCGCGCTCTCTCAAGCTGTATCCTTAGTCCCTTCGGCAGACGCACTTCCCTCTCTCTCTCTCTACCGGGTACGGGGGCTTGAGCCTGGACGCCCCTCTCTCTCTCTCTCTCTCGCCATTCCTTGCTTCGGAACGTTCGGCGGTCAGGACTTCAGGTCCCAGGCGCTGCTCTCTTCTTTTATCTGTCGGGACGTTGAAAAACAAACGCTTCCGTGATGCAGCCCATCACGATGATGAGGAAGAGCATCTGGCATGCCATTGCAAAGTGGTCGAACCTCGTCCGATTCCCAGGGAACTCTTGGCCATAATGCGGAACAGCAATTCTAGCGATGGAAGCCGGTTGTGGCCGAGAGGCTTCGTGGAGTAGCCCACCCTCGGCCTGGAAATTCAGCAAAGGCAGCGTGGCGGAAGAGGCAAACTTCGAAGGTCTTCGACTTGGGCAAAATTGCACCGTAAGGCCCGGACAGCTTGCCCTGTGCCGACATCTTGAAGACGACGATAAGCGGAAAGATACCAAGGAACACCTTCGCTTTGCTGAGCGCACATTGACATGAAGAGAGGTGCCTTGGCGAAATCCACCTCTGCCCGCTCCCAGAAGAGGCTGACATCCACCTTCAAGGCTGCGACATGCTGCCCCCTCGTGCCGAAACATCGTAATCGGTCGCACTTGCCGCGCTGGTGCTGGCAGGTAACGGTGTAGATGGCAAAGGCCACCGAGGAGATGAGGCCGAGCATCAGCATGATGTTCACCACCTCAAAGGGGGGGCCGTGAGACAGAGACATCGGCCCGGAAGCGCTTCCGGGCTCCGGGCGTAGTAGCGCGAGGCACGGCGGATGAGCAGGCCACACATCACCTCGCGTCGAAGTGGAATTTTCTTCTTTTCCATCACCGGTTACCCTAAAGTCGAAGTGAAGTCCCAGCGGCCGTGTCTTGGATGCTCGGGGCATCGTGCTTGGTCAGTGTGCTGAAGGCAGGATCTGGGCAGATGTACCACTCATCCAGCCTCGGAGCTGGCAGGGTGAAGCCAAAGATTGCCACAAATGGACAGCTCTCACTGGCCTACTTCCCGAAGTGGGCTGTCTCCTGCTCACATGCAAAGCCGTGCTGGATTGAGGCCGAGTGGCGAAAGGCCCTCATCCACCTTGTTCGACGGGGGAATGAACACGGAAGTCTTCGCTGATGCATGTGACACGACACAGGGCTTTTGAGAAGGAACAATAAGGTGGAAGAGGCATGGTCAGGCAGGGTTCTATTTGAACCTCTTGCTTGCCCCAACTCTTATCCCTAGAGTGTCCCTGCTGCGAACATTTCTAGAGCTTACGCGGCACCAAAGTGGGCCTCGCAGTACTGGAAGAGGAAGGAGCGGTTGCGAGCGCATCCCTCTTCCTGAAGCATATCCATGTGTCTGTGGCTGCAGAGGAACACCACTCACCCGGCCTTCAGAGACACAGTGATCGCCAGCCACTGGCAGTCGAAGGGAAAATGACGCACTTGCTGGTCCATTCCTGGTCATGCGCAGGATGAATCATACACGACCCAGCCTTCTGCCTTCCCTTCAGCTCCGGGCTCAGCGTTGCGCGGAAGAGCATCTGAACCTTTGCTGGCACGCGCCGGCATGCATCATGCTAAGTCTCTATTTGGAGCTTCATTTGTTTTGAAAAGTTCCCTTTGTTTCATCGCTCTTAGATAGCTACCATCATAAAGACTGATAAAGACTGACAATTTCTGGGTTCCTTTGCACGTCAACCGTTCCAAGACCCTTTTTCATCAAACGACAGAGTGATGGAAAAGGAGGTATATACAACTAGTGGATACACCACAAGTAGCGGAAACGATGAAGTTGTCATGACGTGATAAGTGATAAGTGACATGACATGATAAGACGTTGATGGAAAGCTCCGATGAACAAACAAGAAAAACAGACGAAACTAAATGGTACATAAAAAATGCAGACTCGCGACAGCCACGTGCCCGGTCTTCGGGTTCACAACTTCGGGAGCCGAGCTCCTCAGAAGCGAGGATTAGCTCAGCGCACGCCCCGGCCCCAGCCCCAGTGTCCCGCAGTGTGTCCCAGTGCGTCCCGTCCTGTCAATCACCTCGGCTTGGATGGCGTTCCTTGGTGCGACAAAGATTGCCCGTACTGGTCACATGGAAAAGCCCACTCCTACGTCACTACATCCCATCAGGTCGTTTGCACTGGGTTGCCGAGGCACGTGATGGCAAGGGAAGGAACCTTCAGCTCTTTAGCCTCGCAGAAGGTCTGCACTCGAAGGCCAGGCATTTGCTGAGGAAAAGGCCCATGAGCGACTCGCAAGCGACTCTCCACGAGAACGGTGAAAAACACAGGCTCGTTTGCTGCGCCTTCTTGCCCTTCTCCAGGCCTACTGCGTTTTCGTCCAGCCATTCCTGAGCAGATTGCCGCTCCCAGCACAGGGAGTGGCCACCAAGCGATGCAACATAAAGCGATGCTCGATGCTGGTGGGTCTCTAAGAAGACTCGAAACTTGCATTCGAAGGTGGCTTTCACCAAGTCCACATTGCGGATCAGCCAAATCCGGAAAGCAATAGAAATCACCTGACTTGGAATCGGCGTGCGAGCTTGCTTTAGTATTGACAAACATCCAAGAACCCGGCCTGTGTCTCCGCAACTTTGGAATCCTGGTTCGTGAAGGCGCGGAGCTCGGAACCTTCACAGACATTCTAAAGGAACCGTAATAAGCTCGTTCCAGAACTTGTGAGCAGTGCAAGTTTCTAAGACAATCGGTCAATGCTCCGTTACCGGCAGGAACACAGTGTGTCAGAGGCCATGCCAAACCGGACGGTGCCATGCAGTCACACACTAGCTGACCTGAGCCCCTCCACCTAACCACCCGAGTGATCGGAGGCCTCGCGAGTACTGTGGCGTCAAGGGCAGCTCGGAATCCCTGTTGCCGGCCGTCATGGTCTCAACTTGTTGAACCTGCTGCAAGCTTCGGGGCCAGGAAGCCGCGAAAACAGATTTAGTGTTGAAAGTCAGCGCATCACGTTTCGTTTGCTCGTGTTCCAGCGCTGGTTTCACAAAGCATCTTTGAAGACAGCGCAAGGGAAGTACTAGATTACTAGAAAGAAACACTCCGAAGTCGCGCATAGAAAAAGTGTGATCCTGACTTGCCCTACACCAAAAAAGCGCAACAATGAACGCAGTCACCCAGATGTGACCGATGTTTAAATGGACTACCGCTGCAAAAGGATATGAACTAGTTGTAAGGATAGGAACGTAATGCAATGTAATGTATAGCAAGCCTGGCCGGGCCCAACTGATGCACACTGTCAGCCGAGCCGCACAAGCAAGTAAAACCCAATGTGTTACACATATATGGGAATCACTCATCGAATCACAAAATAAGATTACTCAACTCCCAGAGACAATGCAGGCAATCCTGGTCAGAACGCAAATATCAAAGGCGGAAGATTGCACAAGGGAGATCTCTGGCACGACGTGTTTTGTCTGGCAGAACACTTCATCAGGCCACGTGGTAGCAGTTTTGCGGCAGGGGCCTCGCCCGACGAGAGTTGCCTCGGGGAACGGCCTGAGATGAGTGGCACTGTGGCTTCTGACAGGACCGCTAGTGCGGAGGTAAAGCGGCTTCAACCAATTCCTAGTCGACAACCACTAGTCGACTCAAAATTCTCACACATCCCGCCAGGTCGTGCAAAGCATTTACGTTAACGTGTCTCATAGGGCTGTTAGGGCTGTTAGGGCTTCTCAGCTTCTCCGGGCTTCTCCCTCTTCAGTGCTCAGTCGCTGAAGCGTGGCAGCAGCCCTGAGCTGATGCGCTGCGGCAGGATGAGACCAGATCTCATCCTGGGCTCCAGGTGGCCACCGTCACTGGTCGCCCGCAGAGCTACAATGTTAGAATCACCGAAGCAAAGTCGTCCGAGAAGCGCCAGCCTGGACCCGAGCAGCTCAGACCTTGGCTACGAAGAGAACCCAGCCCTGGCCCTTGACACCTTCCACTTCCATTCTTTCCGCTAGATTTCCCCTCCGAGTCGCTTCTTGCGATGGATGGCATAGAGCACAAAGCAGAGATTCCACAACACCTAGGCTGCAACAGGAGATCAGAAGATTGGCACGGTAGAAGCGCCGCTCACAGCACGTCTTGTGCGGTTCGTCATGTCGAACAATCTTCTGAGTGGCCCATAGAGCTGCCAATCCGACCAGCAAAGCCCGCTCGATCTCCTCGCGAGGCGACTTGGTCAAGCCGAAGCCACTTTTGACTGGACTCGACTGGCCTCAAGACGTTTTCCTACGTCGACATGGAGTCTGCCGGGAGGGACGTTGACAGTGTGAAAAGACAGAGTAGGAAGAGGAGCACGAGGAAGAAGGTACGACGGCTAAGGCGCTTGAGAAACCAATCCCCTAGCCAGTGGAAAAGCAAGTGGGCTCGGAAGAAATTCCGGTCCTGGAGAAAGCATGCTCTGCTGGAGTCTTTGCTCAGGTAGTAGCATCCCATGAACGTTCCCACCTGAGTCCCGACAGTACAGAGCACCAGATCCACTTGCCGAGTTTTGAGGATTGGCAGTTGAAGGTTTCTTGGCAATTCCGCTATTGCAAGAAATTCAACACTACGCAACTCAACACCTCCCTCTCAGCAGCCCCACGACTCACAAGCCTTGCATTGCGTACTGTGTGCGACTTCGGGGCGGTGAGTCTAGTCCGGACAGCACTTTCGACAGCTTCGCGCCCTTTGAGAGGATTGGAACATCCCTCAAATCTTGGCACCAAGCAATTAGGCACGCCAGCATCTGGCAGGAGATCAGGTAGATGTCGAAGGGTGTCCAATGCTGCACCTTGCCAACTTTCACAACCGCGACATCCTGAACTCATAGAGAATGGACGTAGGATCGTTCTTATCAATTTGCCGCACTTAACCGGAGCCCCAAAAACGGCCAGTCTTTTAGCATGAAACTGGGCCATACTCTGTCTGCACGAGAGCCACCTTGGGCAGGCGATGCTCCACAGAAAAGCGAAAGGTGGTCTGAGTCAGCACAATCTTCAAGATGTCCACCAACCTGGCATATGGAAGATCGCATTTTCAACATCGCTACCAGCCTCAAAGCTTGGAGACAGCGGAAGATGCCCACAGGTGCCCTAAACCAAGCTGTAACTGAAAGTTACAAGCAGGGTGCTAGACCACCCGTCCGTGCCTCTTCGTAAATTCCGACGACCTCGGATGCTGCATCACCGCAGCAAGTCGCATTCCACACGCTCGCACGCATACCATCTTCGCCGACATGTATGCAAGCTGAGGTGTTTTTGGCGGAGGTCTGACACGCCCAAGTCACGGCAGGACGAAGAAGGAGAACATCAATGTCGACAGAAACCAGTAGATGCTGAGAACCTGCAGGAGTTCGACCGACAGGAATGCAGAAGTGCTGCGGCAGACCGTGCAAAACGCGAGATGATCCAACATGGGGCATGATTTCGTAAGTGTGCGCAGGTAGTGTGGATTTGCCGGGATGAGCTTGGCAAGCGAATGGCAGGCTCACATCTTACCCACAACGTTCTCTGAGTCCGAACATGCTGCCTGCTTGACATAGAAACCTGCTTGACGCTCAGCGAGGAGACATACCTTAGAAGCAGCACAGGAGGTACTCAGGTACTCATTGGACGCACTGGTAGCTCTCGAGGAAGTTCCCGTATCTGCGGACGAGTATTGCCACATGCTCAAGACACACTTAAGCTTCATTGCTACAGGCACCCCAGGGAAACCCTGGAGGTGCTGGCTAGCCGTTGGGAGTACCTTCCTCCGGCTGGTCGGCCTTGACTTTCTGCTTCGGCATCTCATCCAAGGAAGGTGCCAGCGCAACCACCGAGTCCTCGAAAGCCAAATTGACGGCTGGGATGGCAACTCATGCACAGCGTTCCTGCAAGGCAGCTTTGACGATCTGTTTGGAGTTGCAAGGCCAGTGGCGATACTCGACAAGCACTTCATCACACCATACACTGCCTTCAACACTGTGACGTGGGCATGAAGCCTGAGCACCAAAAGATCTTCGTTGAACGACACCCTTACTTGAGATGTTCCCAACTTTTCACCTCAGAGGCGAGCAGAGTCACCGGCCGCCGGGCATGGTCACCGGCATCCCCGAAACAAGCAGCATACATTGCGGTCATTGCGGTGTCTAGAGTCTAGGCCCCAGGAAAGCGAAAGTGCCGGGTTCGATTCTACTAACGAAGCGTGTTGACTGCCACGATGGTCAGCGGTGCTGGAAATTTCACTTTGCATCCCACTTCTTTGACACCAGCAGAGAGCACCAATGGAAGCAACTGCCGGTTCGGAGCCTTCGGCAGTTGCGTCTCCCAAAGGGTTTCGCATTTGAGGCGGTACACAGTCCCTAGGCACATCCCTGGATTTGGCTTGAGAGTTCTCAATTTTGTGGGAGCGGAGCTTGAAGCTTGGAGGATGAGGGGACCACCACCGGGGAGGGAATGTGGTTCGTCCGCCCCCCCACTTGGTCGGGCGGTGGTGGTAGCCAGGCTCAGGCGGTGGAGACCACGTTGCGGAGAACTATCGATTTGTCTTGACCTTCGGAAGAACCAATATCCTACAGATTGGAGAGCACGGAGTAAAAGCAATCGGGGGAACGATCTTCAGAAACTCCGAGGGAAGGCCCGAGGTCCTTCACATTCCAGCCGTCCAAGTTCTTGGACTGGTCCTGCAAGGCAGAAGGCTTACAAGCTCTAGGTTGGGACACACATAGCCAGGTCTTGGATGAACGGACACTACCCCGAATGACCCGAAGGGATTTTACAAAAGGCATCAGCCTCCGGTGCCCTTGCACGCTCCAAGACCCCCAAGCTTAGAGAGATCAAGCCCTGACCCGCTCAGGCTCTGAGGACCCTGCAGCAGCATCACAGAAGCTGGGGGTCAGCTCGAAGCCTGGAGCAGGAAGCACGGAAGCTGCGCAAAGCCTTCTAGTAGCTTGATTTGTAGGCTTCCTGCACGCATCCTGCGCGATTTGGGACTTGGACTTGGGATGGGAGCGCACACTGCCCGTGGAAGGCAAGTGCTAGTGCCGATGTCGGATCTGCAGCCCGGAGAGTGCCGTAAAACGAACTTTCGCCCGGAAGATCGGGACTAGAACGGCCTTCACAGTCTACGAGCTGCATGTCCACGACCAGACGCTGGCCTCGCCACAGAACTGAGCAGCATCCCGAGTTCCCTGAACCTACGTTTATCTGCTGGAAGAGATAAACTGAAAGCCCCAAGAGTCAAAGGAGTCAAAGCTGCTTCAAGGGTGTCTCAATGGGACGTTCTGACTTGGGTTATCACCCCAAGCGATTCCCTCAAGGCCAAGATGCAGTCGAAGGGGAAGCTGTCCAAGCAGTAGTCCTCAGCAAAACCGTGGATCCCCAACTCTTGTACTGAACGACAAGTCCAGAAGTATAGTGCTCAAGTCTCGTTGTGGAAGACAGCGTTGATGTGCAGACGGCACGTGATGCGACCCGTCTTCTCGTCCAGAACCTGGGCTTCAACAGAACCAGCGACCCTACATGACCCTACCATCAGGCTGCACATTACAAGGAGTGCTCCAGATGCGTCTGCAAGCCTCTGCAAGGCAAGACTGTTCAGTTGCTAGACAATGTGGCTGCGTTGTCTCTGTCAACACCTGCCTCGCATCCTGTCGCTGCAGCCGATCGGTCCACACTTTAAACTCCGAACTGGCCCAGCTGCGATGACATCCGAGTACTCTTCCAAGGCAACCGTGATGGCATTTCGCACGCTGAGATTTGGCACAACCTAAGCCGAAGAAGGTTCCGACTGGCCGTGACTGCCAAAGGAGTGCAATGTCTTCTTTCCCAAACACAACTAGTTGAAATCAAAAATTACCGGCGCCTGCCCTCTTTCCGTCATCCTCTTCTGAAACCCCCGGCTGGGTGCAAATGCCCTCGCACATGCGCAAATCACCTCTCAGACTCTTGAAGTCTTCAGCCACCACCCTGGTCCGTTCGAATCCCCTTGCTGAGGCTGAGGGCGATGTGTCCGGGTCCGGCTTTCTGGAGCTCCTGGCTGAGTCGGCGAATTGAATCCGATTCGCGCATGCTCTGCCTTGACTACTAGTGCAGTAAGTGCCGCTACTGCGGCCACATGCGCATGTTATAGAAGGTATGCCGTCTAGCCCTAGTCGACCCTCCCCCAACTCTTCCAGACAAAACAACATATCGCGTCATTGCACTGCTTACGCTCTTGCAACAGTTGCAGAGACCCTCCGACCTTGTGGGAAATCCGGGTGGCTTGCGGCATGCCCACCGCGGCCTCCCGGGTTCTCAAGCTTCAGAGTTTCGGCGTGGCCTCTTGTTCGTTATGCTTGGTTTTGGTACCTTCTGTGACATCTGTGTTTATGTTTCTTCAAGGTGGGGTCCCATGTTGTGGTGCAAGGCTTTATGGGCGGAACGCGCCAGGGGTTGGGGGTTTATGGTTCAGGGTTTTGGGATTCTTCAGATTCGGCTGGTTCCTGTGGCGATGAAATAGGTAAGGTTTAGAGAAGTTTAGAGTTTAATCTTCGTCTTCGTCTCAACGCTGTCAACTCAAACATCTGAAGATCATGGTTCGGCTGGCTCCCCACCTGATCCACCCACTCCATGATCACGTGGAACTTGGCCATGAAACTCGCGGCGGCGACATCAATGTCCGACACCAACCAGAATTTGACCTCAGAGTCAAAGCTCAGGATTCCTTGTTTGGCTTGATGTAGAGATGGGAGATGGTCAGCTACAAGCAAACCAATCTACGTCGACCAAACTCGTTGCAGCCGGACGACCCCAAGCTTCACAGTCACGATGCCGCCCAGCCCCTCGGATGACCTGCATGGGTTGCGCAGGGTTGCACGAACCTGCCTCTGTTGCTCGCCTTGCCGATCCTTTCGGGCTTTCAGGCCTGCTGGTCTTGCGAACAGTGTTGAGAGGTCTCTTGCCAAGCGGATCCGACGGCCTGCAGGCACACGATGGCAATAGTAGATGCCGTTATGCAACAAAAGCATTCAGCCCCACCTTCTCAGAATCTCCAGCTCTGCGAGATCCGGGTTCGGGTCAGCCTCAAGTCTGAGGCCTCGCAGGGGGCGTGCTTTTCAAACCCTGGGTCCTACACGGAAATTCCCCCGCTGGTGACCTGAGAGGCTCTGCGGCAACCGGCCAAGGCCCAGGGATGCGGCCTGCGCCAAGGAAACTCTGCCGACTGGCACTCGACTTAGGCAATCTTCTGTGCCTTGGATGAGTTGCGGCGCACGTGCCAAATGGCCTCGGAACTTTGCAGCAACATCTGTCCCGTGCGATGCAGTTCGATTCTATCACCACGGACCAAGATCCAAGCCCGAATATTCAGTGCCAGCCATGTCAAGCAGAACAGCAAACCAGCGACTCGATCCACCACGGTCAGCACCTGGTGCTCAGGTTGCGAGCGATTTCTACCCATAGCAGAGCTGCTTTCGCTCCGAGACCTCCAAGTTGAGCCACGGCAGCTCCAACTGGCTGAGGAAGTCCTCATAAGCCGCCCCCCGTTCCCGTTGCAACAGTGTCAGTTGACGGATGCGGATGAAGCCAAGCGTCAAGGAATGCCGTGAAGAGGCCGATGCTGAAGAGGAGTCCAAGACCTTCGTGTGCGGGAATGGGAGATGGAGACGGGGCATGTGTGGGAAGGCGCCACACAGTCTAAGCCGCTTGCTGTTCAAGGCCACCTTGTCGTAGGCCGTGATGCAGACCACACGGGGCATCTTGCTTGAGACCGCGACCTGCAAGGGATGGGAGAAAGAACCTGGCTCGAACCTTTTCCAAACCAAAGTCGTACACCTTTGCGACGTTCTGCACGACGAGGACACCCACCATCACCTTGCCGCGCTCCTTGAAGTCGTTCCTGCGGCGAGGCACGAGGCACGAGGCGGGCCCGAAGCACCCGTTTTTCGTCGAAACTGTGAAAACTTCAGTGCTTGCAGAGTGTGAGATCGCACGACTTTCGGGGCTTCGGCAAGCTGGCTCGAAGATGCTGCCCTCAAACCCTTCCCTGCTGCTGAGAGGCACATCCAAGGCGTAGACAAAGAGAATAAAGGTTGACCAGAGGCACATAGACAAAAGGCTTGTCACGTAGTACCGGGAGAACCTTGAGTCCCGACCAGGAGAAAGCGTCAACAGCATCAGACGAGATTGGCACATCGTTTCATCTGCAGCTGCTAGCCTGGCCGCTAGCCTTTTGCGAGAGTCTCAGGCCGTGAAGCCAAGGCACCGCTGCAGCTCGAGGCCAAAAACCGCCTTCGAAATTCCTGAGTCCACCGTACTCAAATCAACTTTTTGCGACTGCAAAGCTTTCGGGCCTGTGATTCGGTAGGAATCACCGAAGACGCCGAGCTCAGACCACTCGCCCGTCTGGCACAGCACAGAAGGGTTCGGACGCACACTGAGACATTCAGTCTCAAGATCCGGGCCCTCTGCTGTCCGGTTCGAAAGGATTTTTGCCGGTGTTTTCGAACTGGCTTCCACGCAAACGTGCAAAGCTACTCGGCCTTGGCTGTCTTGTCCTCATTGGCTTGCAAGTCCATTAGGACCTTGAGCAACCGAAAGGATAGAGCAAGTTTTTGGAGTCCAAGACACTCACATGTGCGAACAACAACTCCCCGAGTAGCTTGAAGAAATCACCGCGACACATTTCCCAGTCCATTCAAGTCGGGCAGCCATGTGACGTGCGCGGTCCGCGTGACTTGGGAGCATCAACACCTAGATGTTGGGCCATGTGTGTGAATACGACCACATGCATCATATGCATATGATCATAAGCAGACATACACTTGCACATACATTGCATAGACAGATGCAGTCAGAATGTCAATTACAATCACAGCAATCTTGCGCTTCTCATCCCGGAAGATTCCCTGCATCGGTACCAGAAGCCTGGAAGAAAACAATAAAAAGAAAGCAGAAGACATAAGAAACAAAAACCCATACCGTAGCGAAAGCCCCTCACCGAACCCCAACAGCAGCAGCCAGCCACTCGAGACCTTCTGAGAAAAAGCCGAGCTTCTACAAAGAGCGATTGTTGATCCCATGGGAAATTCCTGAGCTGTTGTTGCCGGGCAGATCCAACAGCGTCAGGCAAGCTTCAGGCTGAGCGGCGACAAGTTGAACATGAGAAGCACTTGGGCTTTGATCTTCAGATGGCAAGTAACGTGTCCTTAGGTGACAGTGTCGGGGCTGCCAAAGTTTTGTTCGAGGACGCTGACACCGCCGTCGGCCGAGCTTCCAGTCGTCTCATCGACTACCCGCCCGGACAGGAAGGTAATGCTTGTGCCTTACAAGTAATGCAGACGAACTGCTAGTAACTAGTAACGGTAGTAACGACGAGGAGTTGCTCTGAATCTCTGCTGGGTGGCTCTGTGCGTTCTGGACCGTCAGCTTTGGTTGGCCCAACTCTTTGCACCTGCAGTACACAGCGAATTGATCCACAGGACCTGGACCGCCTGGGAGTCTCCCATCATTGTGTCATTGCGCCTTTTGGCATCGAGGGCCATACTGCTCGAGCAGGCCTTTGCACCTTCATCGAGCCAGGCCATTCGGACCTTGCTTGTGAAGAGCTCGGGCTATCAGGAATGCTTCTCAGCTCCACGGCCATGGGAGATTGTTGCTTAATACATGATGACTAAACTTATGGAATCGTGATCGGGCTGTCAAGCAGGGCATCGAAGCGGCCTCGAAGACACAGGTAAAGTTAGCAGCCGCCGGATTGATTCCAAAAACGTGCTGGAAATTCACCTCCAGCAGAACGGCCTGAGCAGCGGGAAAATCAGAGTTGACGGTAAGCCACTCGCACTGGCTGTCATCCAACCCAAGTTTGCATCGAAACGGAATGAAGCATGGCAGCAAAGGCCATCGGTGGGTCGCTCAGAAGTGACCCTGTCAACACAGATCTCCACCCAAAGTTGGATTAACAGTTGCACTGCAGTACTGGCATCTCAGCCATCCGAACCCGAAAGGGCGCATTAACGAGGACAGAGGTCAGAATCAGCCCCGAAACCTTCTACCTTGCGCCCCGTGCCGTGCCGGTGCCTGTGGGTCGACAGCGATTTCCGGCATCCTTGGCTGCCTGAGCTGGGGGTCGCACACCGCGTAATCCCCCCCAACTTGTACCTAGGCCCTCTGGACACCTCTAGGACCAGTAGACTGAGCTGCCGAGACATGATGATGGCTTGCTCGTCGAAGCCTTCAGCGCCAGCTTTCAGGGATGTTGCATTCTGCAAAGCTGCGCGCCCCTCGCGCGTCCCGCGCTCCCCGGCGCCTGGCCCGTGCACGGAACCACGGCGACCTGCCAGAAAACACCACTCTTGCCAGCACAAGTAGGACTCTCCCTGCTGGGTGGGGATGCGCCACGGCTGTGCGACGTTGGCGGCCTTGTCTTTCCAGGATCTCTGCGTTGGCCAAGACGTTGGAGCGGCGAATCTGGCAGATGTGTCTTTCTCTTGAACTTCAAGGTAACAAGCAAGCCCAATCCGCGTTGCCGTCTGGAAGGGCTCTTGGAAGTTTGCCATTCAAGGACCGAGCGTGACCTCTCTTGAAGGCCGGAGCACCTTAAAGACCATGGCCAGGTTGAAGAAGAGCCAAGAGCCTTGTAATTCGCAAATAGCTCGGGTCTTGCGATTCGCATCGCTTCGCATCGCTTGCTGCAGCCGTGGCACAAAGCAGGACAGCAAAAAAGCCTCCACGCAGCTCCATCGAGAAGGGTGCCATGCCTTCGCAGACATGTGCTCGGATTGCAGGAAGGCTTGGTCAAGAAATCTTGCGCCTGGGTCCGAGATGACGAGACGCATCAGGGTACAGGAGAGCACCGTGGCGAAAAAGCAGGTTTCGGTCGCCAAAACCTGGTATCGAACAGGGGACGCGACAGCGAGTTCACCGGTTAGCAAGCATCCTCGATGCACGACAGGTAGCGTAGCGGTCAAAGATAGTGGCCTTGGCCACCTTGGGAATCTTGCCTGCCCAAGCGACTGTGGACATTCAGTTTACACATGCTCCTGATCACAACTGCTCGGCAGATGCCTTAGCTGCTTAGCTTACCGTGAGGCAAGGGAATGCCTGAGGCAGTCAGCAGCTTGAACGCGAGCAGGGTCATCAGCAGCGATATCAGGATCTTGCCTGCCGTGCTTCGAGCACGGTGAGACCGAAAGATCGAACTCGAGCTCCCAACTCTCTGCTGCCTTGATCGTCGAAACCGGCCCCAGCGGTATTCACCTTGATGGCGAAAACCTGGAGTGCTCAAATTTGACAATGTCTCCAGAAAGGCTCATCCAAGTTCAGCTCAAAATCACTTCAACACTGCATGCTTGATGTATGTCATGGCGTCCTGACAGGTGAGACCCGAAGCAGCAGAAGCATCAACCGCAACAACAGCGGCAGCAGCAGCCAGCAACAACAACAACAAGAAGAAGCCCACGTGTACGCTTGGGCGTGTGCGGTGAAAACCAAGCTCGAGATTCCCAGCATCACGCCCAGCACGGAAACCACGTAGTACTGGGACCTCCTCTTGACCTTGCAGTGCAGCTCTGTCGGATGTAACTCCCTAGTTCAAGACCACCAATGGGAGTACACGTACGCGGTCTGCGAGGCTACATCGCAGTGAAGTGGCTCGCCAGACCCATTGCCTTCTTATCGCGCTCCTCAGTCCTCCCCTGCCGAGCCCTTCCCGACTGCACCTCGATGTACATGCTGGCAGCGCTCATCCCCTCGTGGAAGTCGCAGGAGGTCCAGGTCCCCTGGACAGGCGTGGGATTGCAGAATGCTCCTTCTGGCGCTGATTGCGAGCCGTCCGGCCTGGAAGGTCCATTCGTCCAGCGTTTTGGCCAAAGGCTGCAGCTCCAACGAGCGACACACAAAGGCCCGATTGACGTCCTGAGCAACTCCAGAAAACTGTCAAAGGTTTTTGCTGAGCTAGGCATCCTGCTCATTGCCAGGCTTGCCGAGATCCCCTTCTCGGCCCGCTGTATTTTGCTGGTGCCCGAAAAACGACGGCTCAAAAATGCACGCTGCTCTTGTCGATGCCCGAAGAAAATGAAGAAAAGGAAAGACCGCTTCAATTTCATGCAAAAAGCGCTTTCATTCATACAGTTCATGCATGTCATACAGTACGGGTAAGAGTACGAACCATGGAACGGCGTAGACCTTCGCTCAAGGCCCAAAAGGCTCCTGCTCTCTGTCCTTTGCTTGTCCCACGGATGCTCTTGACATCGTTTGACCGTTTTGGGGGTGGTTGGGGCGAGGCCACAGGTACAAACCTTTCGCACTGTGAGAGATCTCCACTTCTGCCCGGCCTTTTCGGCCGGCATGGTAAAGTCGATGGGAAGGCTTTGCCAGTCGAATGGAAAGTTCCTTGGGCAAGTCGGGCTCATGCAGCGCACGTGGGGATCGATCCCGCTCCGCCCTATTGGCAAAGCCAGGGTGCCGCAGCTTCAGTCGCAGCTGCAGCTTGGCGTGGTAGCGAGTGCACATCACGATCCTGGCGAACTGCCCACCCTCACCCTACGAGACGATCCCTCTAAAGAACCCCAGTTGCAGACTCCTCTGAAAGCCTAAAGCTGTCGTTTTGCTGTTGCACGGGACAGGTCCTGCCAGATTCGGAGTCGGCCACCATGGCACTCGGACCATCCTGCATCAGAAGAACACAGCGCGATTCGCACTTCTCTGAACGACGCGGAAACAAGCCGAACCTGCAAAATCCTGCAAAGCCCTTTGAGCATTCCGGGTTCAATCTCAGGGTTCGCGACTACCCGCTGCGCCCGACGCACTGTGCAGCGAACCTCCACTGAGAGCTCCACCTGAACGCGAGGGGTTATTTTTCCGGAGTGGGTTTTTGGAGGATTTCTGCTGTCGGCGTCTTGGGGCAGTGTACGAGGGTGCCGAAAAAAAAACAAGCCGAACAGCGCGTGAAAGCTCTGCAAATCTTTCTGGGCTTGCCTTGTTGTGAACGTCAATCTCTGGAGCTTTGTGGCCTTGGTAACGGGTCAGAGGAGCGTCTGTCACTACGACCGAGACAGATGGTCGGGGTCCATACGTGCAAGGTCATCCTGCGAGAGTCGCGTACCAGTCTTCATCCCAACCTCACAAGCGAACCACGGCACTGGGCTGGCGGCAAGCTTTGCACTGGCACTGCGCTTGCGCCGCGGTGGCACGTTCACGAAAGGCTTCATTGACGGCTCTGCAATCGAGCAGCAGCTTCTTGGCTCAACCACTCCACGAAAAGAGTGAACCTCGTGCATTTTAATCAGCCGGACCGTGATGGATTTGCTTCAAAACTTGGCGAGTCCGATTCGATGAGAACGGCTCTGTTGGATAGGATTGCATGACCATCCTGACAAGGTGCTTGCACTCGTACTGGGCTTGGATAGGATCAATATCGTGGAGGAACCAGACAAGCGCCGACACAACCTCAGGGCGAAGGTGGCGAAAGCACGCGATCCCCGGACACTCTGAAAAAAGTCGAGGAGCCACCGCTTCGCTCGAGAGGTGCTGCATAGTGGGCGACAGGCGCCGCGCCGACGTGTACCGAAGCCGGTTCTTCAGCTTGGCCTGAGCAAGGACTCCTTTTGTGAGACTCTTCACGGAATCTCACGGACCGGCAGCTGCACAAAACTGGGTCTGATCCGAGTCGCAACTTGTTCCATCGCTTCTTCCGAGAAGTCTCCATGCGCTGCTCCCTGCAAGAAAGGCCGAATCAAAGTTTCATGGCATGAGGCGTAAGGCCAGTCAAGAGCAGAGGGGTGGACCGTGAACCTCACCGGCAGTGGAGACGGCAGAGGACGACGGCTCGTGGTTCAGAAGCGCCTGAGCCTTCGCGTGCCGGATTCGCCAGGGTTCCTCACACCTTCGGCCTTCGGCAACCCCTCCCCGGACCTGGGCAGTCTTCTGCCGCGTCCTGGCAAGTCGCGCCATCAAAGTCAGCCCAGTCTCGCAGCACACAACCAGAGCCTCACCACCCAGATGCTGAAGGTCACGAGAGCCAGAAGCCTGGGGCCCAGAGGGCGTTTGCAAGCGAGTAAGGACCTTCACGCGACCCAGCAAACAACAAAAAGAATACTCGATCCAGTGAGGCTCCACAGGGGCAGCAATGTGAAGAAGATGATCTTGTCAACCTGGGGTCATGCTGCACAGGGAGCATGTACAAAATACCAGCACCAATAGCAGTCCGAGGAACAAGTCTGGCAGTTTCCATGCCGCCAAAGTGAAACCACCTGCGTCGTCGCCAGCACAGACTGGTCAAAACTGCGGTGATGCTTCTTTTCTTGCACTGCTTGCACTCACCTGTCTGCGAGCATGGCCACGATAACATCTCCTGGCTTCACAGAAACCGAACGACTGCATGGCCATCTTCAACCCATGCCGTTGCATGCATTTGCAGACTTGCTCGCTTGCTTCCAAGAGTCCAACGATCATCGACAGCAGGAGCAATTGGCAGCACATGGCGAAGTGGTCGAAAGCTGTTGCATATGCCACAATTGGCAACTTGCTGTCAATAGACAGACCTGATGGCGGGAGATGCTGCTTGGATCCAAGCCTTGCCCTCGAACTCTCACGCGACCACGACTGAACAGCGTCAGTGCCAGCATCATGCAGGCTTAGCGGCGGAAAGTGGTCTGTGCAAACAGGATTGATACGCCAAACCGCAAGCGGTCGAAGGGAGGTGTGACCTGGACTTGCCAAAACTAGCTCAAGAGCCCCTGGCCTCGGACAAAGTTTGGCTACACGTGACATGGCTTGAAACAAGAATTCAAGCCAGGCAGTGGGCCTGCAGAAAGTAACCGGCAAACGAGGAGGATGCAATGGCACACCTCAGGGCTCGCGAAGCTCGGGGATGCTTCCAGTGAAAAAGCTGTTGGCGCTTTCCCTGATTCCAGCTACAGAAACGTTACGATCAGCACACGGGGGCCATAGGGAGTGGTTTCAGGGTAACCCCGAGGGCTCGACAGCGTGATGAGGACGTTCATGACGTAGTACATGTAGCCACCTCGGCCGGCGTAACGATGATAAGAGCGTATCAGATCTCTACGATTTGCACATGCAGCAGCCCTGCCGAGTCACGTCCGATGACCACGCCGAACTGCACCCGAGCACGGCCATCCGGGCGATCGGAATCGAAAAAGGTCTAGGCCGCCAGGCGGAAGCTGCAAATTTCAATCGCAGGAGCGCAAGATTCTGTCTTGCAACGACAACGCGACAACGCTACAACATGATACAACATGTGCATGAGTGGAGCCCCTATCCCTATCAAGACAGAGACCTGAGAAAGTTCGGGATAATATTGCCGGGACTCCCCAAGGATTTTCCATTCATCCAACCGAATCTGGCTGTCGCAGTGGCAAAACCTGCGCACCAGCTCAGGCTCCGCACTACCCACAAGCGCCTGAGCAGCTTTCAGCAGCCACTTCCGGTCGCCTGCAAAAGATGGCGCGGTCGCGATCCCGGCGAGCACGAAGTCCTGGAGCGCTGCTTCGCGAAACCACCAAAAAATTCACAACAACACTCACCAAATGCAACAGCCCCATACAGCCCATTGGCCAATACCAGCCGGCCTAGAACGATGTTGAGCCTCTGGGTGTCGAAAGGGAAGAGCCGCATGTCGATTTCCATTTGCATGACAGCCTGCTGGGCTTCGGCACGATATGAGCCCTTAAGGTAATGCGGCATTGTCTGGCAGAGTCGGCGGGTTTGCGCGCCTGGTAGAGGATCTTTGTTGCAACGTGCCCCCTTTCACTGTGGATGATTTCCGGCGGGGAGTGGATCTCCAAGCCTCACATGTTCTTCCAACAGTCTCGACTCTCGGTGTCGCTCCCAAATGCCAGTCAAACTGCCCGTTTTCAGCGTGTTCTGCAAAGCGATCTCTGGGATCGAGAGCTTCTTTCGGTTCTCCTGTGCTGGGAGCGAATGCAAATATTTAATATTCAAACAGACAGATTTTTTGCTGCTTTGCTGCTGCCTAGGGCTGCAAGTCCCCAGCCTCCGACACGTCTCCGAGAGGCATTCCCACAGCAGAGGGGTCAAACCACTCCATGAAAACAAAGAAGCGGCACTGGTACGTCGCCGTCAAGGGGTTGATGTTGCGGATCCTGAGACGCCCAGCATTGTGCTCAACAAGCCTGGCATCACTTCATCACTTGCAGCCAAGGAACAGCAAAATTTCACAAGAACAGGCCACTGCCTTGTGACATCAGAAAGCCGCGGTTCGGGTCGGCAGGCGACAAGCACCCTATCTTCAGCACACGTCACACGGCACGCTTCCCCAAGTCGTCCCAGTCCCGGCTACATACGACACAATGACGAGCCGGAGTGCCTGAGAAGCAGGAGGTGGAGCCTTCTCCGAAGACTCCTGCCGACCGTCAGCACAAGGGGAAGCCGTGCAAGGCCTGACACGCATCCTCCCGCTGCCCTGGGTCTCCAGGTCCCATGCGAGTGTCAAAGAAACTGTCACGATGCGACGAAAAACGCTCGCATGCTTCAAATGGCACAATGAGAATCACAGATGAAAATGGGTCTGGAATTAGTTTGGGATTTTTTTGGGGGGGGGCATTTTTTTTTTTTGGTGGTTTGCTTGGCCGTGTTGCATTGCCTTGCAGGGTTTAGGGCTTAGGGTTCTGTTCAGGTTCGACACGCAGGATCCCTGTGAAGGGTTCATCGGGGACATAGAAAATTTGCACCGCGCCACAGCGCCAACGCTTCGACACGCAGGATCCCTGTGGAGGGTTCATCGGGAACGTAGAAAATTTGCACCGCACCACAGCGCCAGCGCTTCGACACGCAGGATCCCTGTGAAGGGTTCATCGGGGACACACAAAATTTGCGCCGCGCCACAGCGCCAGCACTTCGACACGCAGGATCCCTGTGGAGGGTTCATCGGGAACGTAGAAAATTTGCAAGGCACCACAGCGCCAGCGCTTCGACACGCAGGATCCCTGTGAAGGGTTCATCGGGGACACACAAAATTTGCGCCGCGCCACAGCGCCAGCGCTTCGACACGCAGGATCCCTGTGGAGGGCTCATCGGGAACGTAGAAAATTTGCACCGCACCACAGCGCCAGCGCTTCGACACGCAGGATCCCTGTGGAAGCTTCATCGGGGACGTTGAAAATTTGCACCGCGCCACAGCGCCGGCGCTTCGACACGCAGTATCCCTGTGGAGGGTTCATCGGGGACCTCCCCCCTTTGCAAACCTTTTAAAACCCCTTCACGATTGATTGTGTTTTCTTCGCATCAAACCACCCTGACGCGTTGTTGTCTGGACTTCTCCTTCTTGTGTTTTGGCGAATACGTTTTTGTGCATCTTTCGTGCCTTTAGTGAGCGGGGAGTTTAGTCTAAAAAAGCGGGGGGGTTGGGGGGGGCGCAGCCCCCCCCATTTGCAAACCTTTTAAACCCTTCACGATTGATTGTGTTTACTTCGCATTAAGCCACCCTGACGCTTTGTTGTATTTACAAACCCCTTTAAACCCTTCACGACTGACTGTGTTTTCTTCGCATTAAACCACCCTGACGCGTTGTTGTCTGGCTTTCTCCTTCTTCTGTGTTGGCGAATACGTTTTTGTGCATCTCTTCGTGCTAGTGAGCGGGGAGTTTAGTCTAAAAAAAGCGGGGGGGTTGGGGGGGGCGCAGCCCGCAAACCTTTTAAACCCTTCACGATTGATTGTGTTTACTTCGCATTAAACCACCCTGGCGCGTTCTTGTCTGGCTTTCTTCTTCTTGTGTTTTGGCGAATACGTTTTTGTGCATTTCTTCGCGGCTTTTTAGTGAGCGGGGAGTTTAGCCTAAACAAAGCGGGGGGGTTGGGGGGGGCGCAGCCACCCCCCCAGTTGCAAACCTTTTAAATCCTTCACGATTGATTGTGGTTTCTTCGCATCAAACCACCCTGACGCGTTGTTGTCTGGACTTCTCCTTCTTGTGTTTTGGCGAATACGTTTTTGTGCATCTCTTCGTGCCTTTAGTGAGTGGGGAGTTTAGTCTAAAAAAAGCGGGGGGGTTGGGGGGGGCTGCGCCCCCCCATTTCCAAACCTTTTAAACCCTTCACGATTGATTTTGTTTACTTCGCATTCAACCACCCTGTTTTCTTCGCATTAAACCACCCTGACGCGTTGTTGTCTGGCTTTCTCCTTCTTCTGTGTTGGCGAATACGTTTTTGTGCATCTCTTCGTGCCAGTGAGCGGGGAGTTTAGCCAAAAAAAAGCGGGGGGGCTTGGGGGGGCGCAGCCTGCAAACCTTTTAAACCCTTCACGATTGATTGTGTTTACTTCGCATTAAACCACCCTGGCGCGTTCTTGTCTGGCTTTCTTCTTCTTGTGTTTTGGCGAATACGTTTTTGTGCATTTCTTCGCGGCTTTTTAGTGAGCGGGGAGTTTAGCCTAAACAAAGCGGGGGGGTTGGGGGGGGCGCAGCCACCCCCCCAGTTGCAAACCTTTTAAATCCTTCACGATTGATTGTGTTTTCTTCGCATCAAACCACCCTGACGCGTTGTTGTCTGGACTTCTCCTTCTTGTGTTTTGGCGAATACGTTTTTGTGCATCTCTTCGTGCCTTTAGTGAGCGGGGAGTTTAGTCTAAAAAAAGCGGGGGGGTTGGGGGGGCGCAGCCCCCCCCATTTCCAAACCTTTTAAACCCTTCACGATTGATTGTGTTTACTTCGCATTCAACCACCCTGACGCTTTGTTGTATTTACAAACCCTTTAAACCCCTCACGACTGATTGTGTTGTCTTCGCATTAAACCACCCTGACGCGTTGTTGTCTGGCTTTCTCCTTCTACTGTGTTGGCGAATACGTTTTTGTGCATCTCTTCGTGCTAGTGAGCGGGGAGTTTAGTCTAAAAAAAGCGGGGGGGTTGGGGGGGGCGCAGCCTGCAAACCTTTTAAACCCTTCACGATTGATTGTGTTTACTTCGCATTAAACCACCCTGACGCGTTGTTGTCTGGACTTCTCCTTCTTGTGTTTTGGCGAATACGTTTTTGTGCATCTCTTCGCGGCTTTTTAGTGAGCGGGGAGTTTAGTCTAAAAAAAGCGGGGGGGTTGGGGGGGGCGCAGCCCCCCCCATTTCCAAACCTTTTAAACCCTTCACGATTGATTGTGTTTACTTCGCATTCAACCACCCTGACGCTTTGTTGTATTTACAAACCCTTTAAACCCCTCACGACTGATTGTGTTGTCTTCGCATTAAACCACCCTGACGCGTTGTTGTCTGGCTTTCTCCTTCTACTGTGTTGGCGAATACGTTTTTGTGCATCTCTTCGTGCTAGTGAGCGGGGAGTTTAGTCTAAAAAAAGCGGGGGGGTTGGGGGGGGCGCAGCCTGCAAACCTTTTAAACCCTTCACGATTGATTGTGTTTACTTCGCATTAAACCACCCTGGCGCGTTCTTGTCTGGCTTTCTTCTTCTTGTGTTTTGGCGAATACGTTTTTGTGCATTTCTTCGCGGCTTTTTAGTGAGCGGGGAGTTTAGCCTAAACAAAGCGGGGGGGTTGGGGGGGGCGCAGCCACCCCCCCAGTTGCAAACCTTTTAAATCCTTCACGATTGATTGTGTTTTCTTCGCATCAAACCACCCTGACGCGTTGTTGTCTGGACTTCTCCTTCTTGTGTTTTGGCGAATACGTTTTTGTGCATCTCTTCGTGCCTTTAGTGAGCGGGGAGTTTAGTCTAAAAAAAGGCGGGGGGGTTGGGGGGGGGGCGCAGCCCCCCCATTTCCAAACCTTTTAAACCCTTCACGATTGATTGTGTTTACTTCGCATTCAACCACCCTGACGCTTTTCTTCGCATTAAACCACCCTGACGCGTTGTTGTCTGGCTTTCTCCTTCTACTGTGTTGGCGAATACGTTTTTGTGCATCTCTTCGTGCTAGTGAGCGGGGAGTTTAGTCTAAAAAAAGCGGGGGGGTTGGGGGGGCGCAGCCTGGCTTCGGGCGCAGCGAAACCTTTTTTGATTGCTTCGCATTAAACCACCCTGACGCGTTGTTGTCTGGACTTCTCCTTCTTGTGTTTTGGCGAATACGTTTTTGTGCATCTCTTCGCGGCTTTTTAGTGAGCGGGAAGTTTAGCCTAAAAAAAGCGGGGGGGTTGGCCCCACCCATTTGCAAACCTTTTAAACCCTTCACGATTGATTGTGTTTACTTCGCATTAAGTCACCCTGACGCTTTGTTGTATTTACAAACCCTTTCAACCCTTCACGACTGATTGTGTTTTCTTCGCATTAAACCACCCTGACGCGTTGTTGTACGACATAAGGAGGCAGTATTCTCGAAGCTAGACAGTATAAGAAGTTGGGAAGTGAAAAAGCCAAGAAGCCGAAAAGCCAAGAAGCCAGAAGCCAAGAAGCCAGGGAAGCCGAGAAGCCAAAAGCCCGGAAGCCAGGGAATCCAAGAAGCCAGAAGCCAAGAAGCCAAGCGCGCACACAAGCCAAAAAAAAAATGCCAAAAAAAAAACAAAAAAAATCCCAAAATAAATACACCTCCGATGAAAATTGGCCCCGTGGCGACGGATTGCCCCGGTTCAACACACCATAGTCTCAAGAGTCTCAACCCACTCCTTTGCGACCATGCGGAAGCGGAGGTCCTGCGCCGATTCACTGCGACTTGGCAAGCTCAGGCAGCTGGTTACTGTTAGTTTACCCCATGAAGGCTCATGCGTCCTTGTGCATGTTCAGCACCTGAAGGTAGAGGCCAGAACCGATGTCCTTGTCCGGAATTTCCTGAATCGTGTCCTGGAAAGAAGAGTCGATATGTGTGTCACATCTGCACAGAATCCACGAAAGCCAAAAGAAGCAGCCAACTAAGATGGAGCAAGATGAGTCCCCAAGTCCTCAACCATAATCCTCAGACCCTCCCCACCCGCATGCCATCTCTCCTGAATGTTTTCGGCGGGTTTCGCTCGTGCCCGAACGGGGCTCTCACTGTAGAGCGAGCCTCGGGTGCTGGTAGGATGATGCTCTTGCAACGGCAGGTTCTGCTACTTTTTGCGAAAAAAATAGAGAAGACTGTCCCGGCAAGGTGACACATTCCGTGTCAAAGCGTGAACAGGTTGAACAGGCGACTACGACTGCCGGAAGCCTGCCTGGGATGGAGCTGACACTCTGCGCGCTCTTCGGGCTGCAAGGGCCTGGCTCAGAGCAAAGCCATGGCCAAACGGTACTGCGCGACGCAGCCCACCTGAAGAGAGAGTTCCTCCATGTGGGGCGCCTCCGGCAGAAGAATGTTAACAAGAGTCGACATATCCGGTGGCCGACCGGCCTCCATATAGGCTGTCAGTAAAGGAGGGTCGACGGACCTGCGACGGGCAAGCTCATGGTAGCACCAATCCGGGTTCGTGAAGCCGACAGTGCACTTGCAGGCATCTACCTCTACTGGACATCTTGTGTAAGTGCAGCACCTTCGGCAAGCCGTTCATGCTGGCATCGGAGGGCATCTGAACAGCAGAGACCAGCAGAGGCAATTCTTCGGGCTTGCGGTGACTCTGTGCTTGCCTGCAATGTAGTTTCGGGGGATCGGAACCAAAGCAAAGTTGCCATCAAGTCGGAAGGGTGCATGTGCCTTGCGAGGGAGCTCCTTCTGCTTCGCGTCGAACTGCACAAGTCGCGTCTGGTAGCAGCACGGGAGACCTGGATACCTGATCGTGTGCAGCATGACAGCAGGTGCCCACGCCAGCATCATGGGTTTCATGAATAAGCTGGCCGTGACTGGTATGCAAACGCAAATCTCCCCTTCTCACTGATCGTTCTTGTGAGGTGCGAGGAGGTGTCGCTTTGCACGACCTCCCAGACGCCCCTCTCCGGTCGAAACCGCACCTCGGCTGCAAAACAATCTCGTCTTTGAGAAGAAGCGTGCAGACAGCTGACGACCACTGACGACCACTGACCCGATTGAACTCAGGGCGAGGCCATGCGCCGAGCATCGCCGAGGCCGAAGCCTCGCCCGAAGCGGAGAGTCGCGCGATTGCTTTGCAGGGCGGCATTTGCGGAGAGTCGCCCAGGTCGGTTTAGCTTGGAGCCCGGCCTTGGCCCTGGCCCTGTTGCGACAAGGCCTCACACTCAGCAGAGAGAGAAAGAGGGGGGGAGGGCCAGAGATGCACAGCCTCCTCGACCTTGAGCTGGACCAGGTTGGAGCAAATGGCCCGACGGACCTCAGGCTCCGCAAACAAACGAAATGGCCTCATTGGGCACCGAAGCACCGACATGGGAGCCCGGCTTTTCCAGAAACATCATCGCGCTCAAGCGTCGATGCGCTCATCTTTAGCTCGTCGAGAAGGCACTTCAAGGATTCCTCGGTGTACCTCGGATTTTGAATGCGGAGCCCCGTGGCGCGCGTTCTGCAATTCTCAGACCTTGAAACGACTCCCACACCGCCCAGGTACATGCCCCAGGTTGTGACATTCACACCACCCATCTCCAGAAGCACGCCTTGGTGACGTGCAGCAGATTTCCAGATCTGGAGAAGGTTGACGAGGCCGGTTCTCTGCTGCGATATGGATGAACCCAAGCGAGTCTTACAACCCAGCCGCCAAATTACTTCCACAAAACCGGTTGCCAACAGCTGAACACCTCCACACAATTGCCAGGCCACGTAGATCTCCAGAGTCTTGAGGGGTGTCGAGCTGCTGCCAGAGCCCCTCGGCGGCCTCGAACGTCAGATGAGAAGTCACCGAATCAACGAGCCTACACATGATTGCTCGCTGGCTTGACTAGAAACAAGACAGCGTCGAACTTAGAGTGCGTTTTGGATTTGAAACTGGACGCAGCTGCTGCTCTCAGGACATTCCAGAGGGCCATCCGAAGCCGATGCGCCGGCAAGTGCGAAGGGGACTGGAATCTCGAACCTGAGCCTAAGCCTCATGGAGGCTCTTGCTACTGCTAGTCAGCTAGTCTGAAGGTGTACAAAGACAAAATTGCTCTCTGCCTGATCCATGCCGTCCTCCTCGACCTTTGGGAAGCCTTTGACCTCGAGAGGCCCACCGCACGCAATATGCGAAGCAGGGGTGTGGTTTTTGTTCCTCATTTTTTCCCTTTTTTTTCTTATGTGTTTTCCGTTTCCCTTGGGGCAGGGGTGGGGGGGTAGGGGTAGGGGTATGTGGTGTAGTAGAAGTAGTAGTAGTAGTAGTAGTAGTAGTAGTAGTAGTAGTAGTAGTAGTAGTAGTAGTAGTGGTAGTAGCAGTAGTAATAGTAGTAGTAGTAGTAGCAGTAGTAGAAGTAGCAGCAGAAGTAGTAGCAGTAGCAGTAGCAGTAGCAGTAGCAGTAGCAGTAGCAGTAGCAGTAGCAGTAGCAGTAGCAGTAGCAGTAGCAGTAGCAGTAGCAGTAGTAGTAGTAGTAGTAGTAGTAGTAGTAGTAGTAGTAGTAGTAGTAGTGGTAGTAGTAGTAGGAGTAGTAGTAGTAGTAGGAGAAGGGGTAGAAGTAGGAGTAGTAGTAGTAGTAGTAGTAGTAGGTAGTAGTAGGTAGTAGTAGGTAGTAGTAGGTAGTAGTAGGTAGTAGTAGGTAGTAGTAGGTGGTAGTAGTAGGTAGTAGTAGGTAGTCGTAGGTAGTGTAGGTAGTAGTAGGTAGTAGTAATAGTAGCAGTAGTACTACTAGGAGTAGTAGTAGTAGTAGTAGTAGTAGTAGTAGTAGTAGTAGTAGTAGTAGTAGTAGTAGTAGTAGTAGTGGTAGTAGTGGTAGTAGTGGTAGTGGTAGTGGTAGTAGGAGTAGTAGTAGTAGTAGTAGTAGTAGTAGTAGTAGTAGTAGTAGTAGTACTAGTAGTAGTAGTAGTAGTAGTAGTAGTAGTAGTAGTAGTAGTAAAAGTCGTCGTCGTGGTAATAATAATAGTAGTAGTAGCAGTGGCAGTAGGTACTAGGTAGTAGGTAGTAGGTAGTAGGTAGTAGGTGGTAGGTGGTAGGTGGTAGGTAGTAGGTACTAGGTAGTAAGTAATAGGTAGTAGGTAGCAGGTGGTAGGTAGTAGTAGTAGTAGTAGTAGGAGTAGTAGTAGTAGGAGTAGTAGTAGTAGTAGGAGTCGTAGGAGTAGTAGGAGTAGCAGCAGCAGTAGCAGTAGGTGGTAGCAGTAGTAGGTAGTATTAGGTAGTAGTAGGTAGTAGTAGGTAGTAGTAGGTAGTAGTAGGTAGTAGTAGGTGATAGTAGGTAGTAGTAGGTAGTAGTAGGTAGTAGTAGGTAGTAGTGGGTAGTAGTAGGTAGTCGTCGGTAGTAGTAGGCAGTAGGCAGTAGGCAGTAGGCAGTAGGCAGTAGGCAGTAGGCAGTAGGCAGTAGGCAGTAGGCAGTAGGCAGTAGGCAGTAGGTGGTAGGTGGTAGGTGGTAGGTGGTAGGTGGTAGGTGGCAGGTGGTAGGTGGTGGGTGGTAGGTGGTAGGTGGTAGGTGGTGGTAGGTGGTAGGTGGTAGGTGGTAGGTAGTAGGTAGTAGGCAGAAGGTAGTAGGTAGTAATAACAGGAGGCTGCAACGATTCCATCCTTGCTTCCTTTCTTGCTTGCTTACTTCTTTGCTTGCTTGCTTGCGCGTTTGCTTGCTTGCTTGCCTGCTTGCACGCTTGCATGCTTGCTTGCTCGCTGGCTTGCTTGCTTGCTGGCTTGCTTGCTTGCTGCTTGCTTGCTGGCTTGCTTGCTTGCCACGAGGAAAACGAAATCAGAAGAAATAAAATAAAATAATAAGCAAAAAATACCGCCACCGCGACGCAGTGGGGCAGATCCTCGTTCCGGGACAGAGCCGGCCTTGTCTTGCCGGGCTTTGCTGACGTCCACCCAGCGCCACTTGTTGATCTGGCAGAGTTCACTGTTCCGACGCCCCCGGGTGTCGAGCAAAACACTCTGGACCTTGCCATCAGACTCCTTGGTCTCGAAGTCAGTTTCCAGAAAACCGATGTCCTTCAGAAACAGTCGCTTCTGCCACTGCTGCATGTTTTGCTCGCATGTGCCCTCGTCCTTAAATAGCGGCAACGCATTGTCCAGGATCTGCACCCCACAGTAATGGGTGATGTAGACGCAAGGCAAACCTGGCACCGAGAAGGAGGCGCTCCGCTCCTCTCCGAAAAGGCGCGGAGGGTGGAGGCCTGGGAAGGAGTTCGACTCCAAGTTCTCGGCCACACAACAGTAGGACTCCTGCATGAAGCCTCAGAAAAAAAGCTGTACTCCCTGCATGAATCCGTTCAAGGCAGAAGGATTTACATTTTACTTGACGCAGCTTGGGGGGCGCAAATGGCGCAGCACATCGATCTCGCATCCCGGGACGTTCTCGAGCAGCTCCTCCTTGACTCCTGCAAGCCGGGGAGCAAACAACCAGAAGCTGTAATCCGACCGCTGCATGGACCATAGAAATCTGCCGAAGCAGGTGCGAGCGCCCGAATCCAGGTCGACTACCTCCTCTATACTTTGGGATTTCCTATGGATCCAAATATGTTTCCCTACTACGAGTACACTGCGGAGCCGAAGCCTTCCATCATCTCCTTTTCAGCCGCTGCCCTCTTTGGTGCGAGAAACCCCGCAAAGACGCGAAGGTCGAGCTACAAGTAAAGCATGTCGAGCTCAGGGTTTAGGGGGTCGTCGGATTCCTCAATGTCCCTTTCTCCCGCAACAAGTATCCTCGTAGTGCTGAGTGCTCAATGTCGACATCGTCGGGACTTTTCTTCTCGGCCATGAGCATGTTCCTGCCAGCAGAAGGGTACTTGCCCCCAAAACACCCGGTCAGCTTTTTTTTTGGTTCGGGATGCGTGCTCTTTGCATCTTTTTGCCTCTGGCGTGGTCGGCCATCACTGAGGATCTGCTCCGTCTCAACCAAAACCTGGCCACAGCTGCGCCCCTTCACACGGCAACTGAAGGCCGGATGGATGGCCTTGTCACCCCATCTCAACTGGATGAAAACTGGCTCGACGACGCGGCGGATCTGTGACTGGCTGTCATTCCATTCCTGTGCAAGCCACACGCAAAGGCTGCGGCGATAAGATCATGAACGAGCACATCTGTGCAGACACGGAGCCAGAACCGTCTCACCCTTCACCACTTCCTGGTGGAGCGAGGATCAGGCGAAGGCAATCAAGACAGAAGGCGTTGTGATCAATCGCATGACAGAAAATTTCGGCTAATGATGAAGGACTCAACAACTGCGTTAAGCCCAAACTTCCGCTTGAGCTCCATTGATATTTCTTCTCCCTGCCTTGAGGAGCGCGGCAATAGTTTTGGCCTTGCCAGTGCCGTATGCTGCCGGGTCGATCCCTGCGCGGCGCCTGAAAAGAGGACCGGCGGCACACTGAAAGCTCCCCGGCTGTTCGACCAATGACTAAAAAGTGCATTCAAGTCGCAGGTACGATGCCAGAGCTGCATCGTCCGGGATGTCGCCCACCGTCAGGGCCTTGGATGGATAACGATGTGGACAGACTCATGATGATGAAGCTCAGTCACCGCTTCCTATGCCAGACTTGAGTCTGCTAGGAGGTTTGCTATCGCTCCGCTTCCAAAGTGACGATCGGCTTCCAGAAGCATGTCAAACCACATTAGCAACAGTAACCATATCGGACCCTGGCATTATGACAAACCGAAATACTGAAAGTGCCCGATATACGGGCAATGTCTTCTTATCTACGCAATGTTAGCAGCTCAACAGTAGCAGCTTCAACGACCTTGTTGTATTCAGTAAGCTAATACTGACAATAATGGTGTCACAGCACTTACTTATGTACGCATGTATGTGTCTGTGTATGTGTATGAAGGCATACATGCATGCATGCATGTTTGAGGGATTATGAGGGCAAGTCTTCTTGAGTGCTTCTAATTACGGCATGAATTTCACATACACACATACATTCATTCCTTCATGCATGCATGCATACATAATACATACAGACCTACCTAAGTACCTACGCATGTATGTCTAGTCATAGGATAATTTATTGGTCCTTTCGTTCATTCATACATACATTCATACATTCATTCTTGCACATGCGTGTAGACAGACAAACAGGCAGGCAGACAGACACAAAGATTTCATGCATACATGTACATACATAAGTACCTACGCACACACCCACACACACACGAGCATGTACATGCTTGCCTGCAAGCCTAGAAGATGCCAATATAATCGAAAACAGGCATGTAAACGTTGTAAATATATGCACACACATACATGTCGTGAATGTCGCAAACTCTGCCTACGCGATCTTCAGCACTCGTACTATCCATGCTTTTATCAGACTTGCTTCGTTCCGACGTTCCGAGATCCTTTCGTGCAGGGACAACCTGTGGGATTTGATCCTGCGCCTTGTGGAAAACGCGATCCGACCTCATGGAGCGCCGCAGCAGAAAGAAGGCCCTGGCGGAAGCAACGTTCTTCTCACTGATGGATCCGTTAGAGTGGACCTTCGCCAGTCAGGTTTCAGACCCAGACACATCTCGCAATCCGAAAGCTCACAATGTACGCCACTGAGGCGTATGCAGAGTGTAACGAAGGGCGGACACCATGTTGATGCCTGGCCGCTCGCTAAGTGGCTCAGTGCAAGCAGCCGTGCAAGAGTCATCCATCTTGCTCGTTCGGGATTCCGGCTACAGATTTTTATCTTGCAGAAGCTTGCAAGTTTCGGAAATGGCATGCCAAGCAGACGTCGTCAGCGACTTGGGTGGAAACTTCACAACCTTGCGGCAACAACACTTCGCTGCATGTCGTTGTAAATTCTGAGGCTTTCGCGCGTGGACGCGCGGGAATCAGAACTTTTAAAGCGGCTTGTGCCAGCGAAGCATCTTTCCCGGGCCAGCACAAAAGACTCCTCTGAGACCCGGGCTCCCTTTCGCAGTGCCGTGGGGACGTCATCCCATCGCCAAAAGAGTGTCACCTGCGGTCAGCAGCAACACACGGTCAGCAGCAACACAGACTACCCAGTGAGCTTATGTGAGATGCGAACTTCCCTTGAGTTGTGCGTGTCCAGTTGCTCAAGTTGGTCAGGGGAGTCTTGCACCCAGACTTGTGGTTGGGAATCCACGGCGAGTCATTGTAAAGGCTACAGGGCAGCCGGACTTCGCGAATCTGCAAGACATTCTGACGGCCCGAGAACAGCACTGACCATACCTCTTTTTCATTGGGCGGCGGTGCAGCTTGGCGTGATGGCCTGGCCTCCCCCTGAGCAGTCTTCTCTTTGGTCACAAAGTCGGAGAACTCCTCGCCCAGAGCGTGGAAAAGTTGTTGTCTCATTCTTTTTCACCAGACCGAGGCTAGAGCCGGCAGTCCACAATGCAAGAAAACGTCGAGACCTTCCAAAGCCAAGATCTGAAGTCACATCCACCATTTTTCTAGGATCGAGTGAGAGAAATCGAAGAGAACTGGCACCTGTCTCCAAGATCTCCACCTGGGCCAGAACATCTCGGCTGATAGTCAAGACTTTGGCCTCTCAGAAACCCAGCCTGGACGTGGTGCGTTCGGTATGACGAAGGCAGGCCTTTTCAGGATCCCACAAATGGATAAGGAACATCTCTCATGCTACCTTACATGATGCGGGTTCCAAAAACCTTTGTGAGCCCTGCTCGAGAAGGATTGCCAGTCAGTGGCCTGGATACGAGGCAGAATCTATTTGCTCGATCTCGAAGTGGTACGTGTCTGGACCTAAGAAGAAGCCGGTGCTGCATCTGTAGCTAACTGTTCATGCAGCAAGGTTCCTGTGCCACTCGCACACCCAAACTCCCTACCCGCAGAGCTGAAACTGGATGCATTGAAAAGCGTTCGGGACGACACGGTAGCGGATAACATCGTCTCGGCTGAGGTCCTGCCAACATGCATTGGCGCATTCTCAGCCTGCAGACTACTTCCGATCCCAGGTGCCTCCAAGGAAACGCCAAGCTCTTCGTGAATGCCTCGATGAATCCTCGGCCGACGAGTTGATGCTACAGGTCAGGTTACCCGGACCCGCCGCTCAAAGACGCACAACGCCTTCAATGCTAAATGCCACAAAAGCCAGCAATCCGTGACAGATGCCGTCTCTGACTAAGCATTGCAGGGGGCGTCTACTCCACAGCACGCCAGCTTACAGCAGCAAATGCAGGCAAGGATGCGCTGCCAGCAGGCCACCGGAGTCTCGCGGCTCCTGACACTGCCCGCCGTGTGTCCCACTCCCTGTGTCCTAGCCACCCTAACTTCTGGTGCAGCGGCATTGGTCTCAAAATGTTTCACTACCAGTAGCAATGGACGCACCGCTGGCGGCCGCCTTCTTTTCGGCCAGCAGCATGTTTCGCACACGCGAGCGTCCATCGGGAAACTGCTGTCTCTCCTGGCGACCCATGCTGAGCATGCAGCAGCGGACATACTTCGTCACAGCTCTATTACCACGCTGATTTCCGAGATAGCATAAGAGAGAGCCTAGTGTTTACATTTCCCCTCCGTGTCTCCTGCACAAGCACCCGGCTGCGAAAACGCAGGCGAATGAAGATCGGCTCCACGACACGCATGATCTTGGGGCGTCCTGCCATCGACCTCGGTACCGAACCCGCTCAGCGGTCAGCGGATTGGCTTCCGATCCAAGGTCCAACGTATCGGATGGCCGCTCGAGGTAGCAGCTACCCTCCAACAGCTCCTGTGCATCGGATGTCAACAGCCTTCTTCGGGGCAGCCGCTCTAGCCCCTCTCCGGGGCCTGGAAGAGCCAGGACATCGTCTTGGTGCCGCCGGTCCCGAACTTGGAAGTGTTGACACCGCATGACTCCAGGTACTCCTGCCAAGCTCTAGAACAGGATCTGTAGCGTGCGTTTCTGACAATCTCAGGCGCCTTCAGCGCGGTCTCAGAAGAGAGGTGGGGTGGCAGCGAGACCGCCTGGAAATCGACTCGGCCGCCCTTCGTCATAAAATCGCGCCCTCCGCCTCTGCTGGGGATGTTGTCTCTGCAGGGGTCGGCATCGCCACAAAAACGCGGATCTCCTCTGAAAGCATGAGGGCTGTAGGTCCAACGATACGTTTAGCCGACGCCGAGGCTCGCACACGGGCTGCCGAAGACAGCAATCCTTTGACAAGCGAGCTACAGATTCAGGGCTCAGCTGCGAATCCTTGAAGACACTAACACCAGTCCCTTTCCCGTCTTTGTATCACATTTGAGATCATTTGAGAAAGCCACAAGCTGTGGCGTGTCAAGAAAAGTCACATCGACCTCTAAGCCCTAAGCCCTAAGCCTCTGCAGCTTTCTAGAAAAACTCACATCTTTCTTCATCTGCTGCGGCGCTGCAGATTGAGAAACCTATGCAAAACATGTCAGCTGCCACAAGGTGACTCAGAGCAGAGTCGTCGTTCGTTGGTCTTCCGTCGTTCTGCAGTGTTTTGAAGTCCTCAATTCTTGGCGCCATGATGCTGGCCCTGAAAAAGCCGCCATGGCCGGGTTCTTGAAGCAGCTCGAGAGACGGTTCATCCAAAGACTAGCAGCGACTAGCATTCTGAAAATGAAACGTCAGGCAGACTCAGACTTCCGAGCAAGTGGCTTTGGATGACTGAATTCGCCTTGCTTGAAGCAGAGGATGCCTGAGATACAGGTTCCGCGCGCAGACTCCACATGTAAACCACGACATGATACACAAAAGCCGTCGTCCGCTTGACAAACCCCCAATGCGGGCATGTTGCAGTATGCAGTATGCGAACGCTGTTTGCGTCTGGGCGTATTAAAAATTGGAGACGGGAGAGTGAAAAACCGAAGATGGCTGCGGAGAGAGGCATGCTGAAACTTCACCATAATCTTTCGGCCACAAGCTTGGAGCCCTACAGTGCCCTATGATGGATGCAACACATGCAGCTGCAGAAGCCATCTGCTAGCAAGCAAAGCCAGCATCTGCTCTGATCCTCACGAGGTGTGGACGAGATAGCCGCACATCGCAGAGAGCGTCCATGTCGAAGAGCCGCACAGGGAGGCATCGCAACATCAGGCACGCTATCCACACATGCAAAGTCACTGCTCAGAGATCTGCATCAGAGATGTTTCCCAGCAGCATTGAACTGCGAAAAGCATCAAAAGGACACGCCTAGCATCACTCTCTAGGATGTAAAACACCTTCCGCGTATGGAGATGGAAACGAAAGCTGCTCACATGGGCTTCCAGTAGCTTTCCTTGACGATTCGAGATTGCAAGACAATGCCTGGTCAAGCAAATTGCTCGGCAAGCTGCCGTAACTGCCGTGACCGTCCTGACTTGTGGAAGACCCTGGATGACCCAAGCCTAGATGTGAA
Organism: Symbiodinium sp. CCMP2592; assembly: GCA_905221615.1. Lineage (NCBI taxonomy): Eukaryota > Dinophyceae > Suessiales > Symbiodiniaceae > Symbiodinium > Symbiodinium sp. CCMP2592. The sequence goes on along the minus strand of CAJNDT010001336.1, from coordinate 948,531 downwards.
TGGAAGCCCTACGTCCCAGCGGAGGGTGGCTGGCACCTCCACGGGCCCCGAGCAAGCCAGAAAACGGTGACCTTAGCAGTCGACTTGCAAGAAACCGCAGACGCTGACTCGTGCACCCAGGGTCGCCACATCGTGGTCGACAGAACAGTGTGCTTGGCGAGAAAGGCCAAAGCGACAGCCTCGGGAACGTCCGGTGGTTGCAGTGCCTGCAGTGCCCTACACGGTCCGCAAGACCGAGTGCCAGGCGGGTCGCACATTGCGTCGCAAGTCTGCTGGGTGCAACGTACAAGCAATATAAATAACTATAACCTGCCACGAGCGACGAGCCCTATGCATCGCGAATGAACAAGACAACTGCCTTGACTCTGCGACTTGCTGCTGACCTTCAATGAACCTCTGACTTCAGTAAGACTTTGAACCAGGAGAAGCGCTCGCCAACTGGGTCGTCAGCAGGAATCAAAGGACCGTACATTCACCAAAGCAGGTCTGGGCTCTCTGCTGGCTGCCAGTAGCTTCTGCCAGTTACTGGTCGTCAGCACGCTGGAAAGTACGCGAAAGCCACTGTGACATGCCGTGAGCAAAGATGGCTTTGCACACCTTCGGACCCTGCTACAGCAATTACTAGCAGCTCCCGCAAGCGCGCCACCTGCCCTACACTGGTGAGAGCTCAATGCACGAAAGGATGTCAAACTCAATCCTACTCCCCGTTTCCAAAACCACACCACATCTAGTCAACGCCAAACGCCTGCACGCTCGCAGGAATAGCACGCAGCAGGGCAGGAACATCTCGCGACAATAGTCAGGTCTGGCTGCTTTGCAGGGTGCCATGCGTGTCTTTTGGATCTCAGTGCACTTTGCAGGTCGCACACGTCACGCGTGTGAACCTGTCAGGATGACATCCGAGTCCGCCACATCAACACCTTAGCTAAGGCTTAGGTATAGCTCCACGCTGGGCATGGCTTCACGTGGCGCTTCCTGCAACTCAGCAGCAATTCAGCCCCGGCTTCAGAATCCTCAGCGCATGCAACAGTGTTTTCAAATGATGTTGCCGGAGAATGCTGCCAGGCGACACCGGCCCAGCAGGGCTCGCCAGGGCCAGCGTACCTTCACTCCAGATCTGCCTCAGTCTAAAATCTTCTCTGAGGTGTGGGATCAGTGGGATCAGCCCGGGCTCCAGGCACGCTCCCGGGCGACAGCAGCGGGACTCTCAATCCTGGCAGGCTCAGACTGGCGCAAGACCGATATCTCAGGTCTCGGCACCCTCACCGCTTGCAGTGGGCGGCGCAGCCAGCGTGCCGGTCGGATTCCAGACTCCGGCCTGGAGCTTCTGCCAACGCCGCAGAGTCTCAGAGCCTTCGAAATCCTTTGAGCCTTCAAAACCGTCAAAGCCTTCACCATCCTTCACCACTTCACTAAGCCTGAAACCCTTCTCCCGCTTTCGCCCTTCCGTTCAGGCTGCGGCGAGCCCAAACACGGCCAGCCGCTGGCCGCCGAGTGAGAGAATGGGCGCGATAGCCTGGGTGGCAAAGGAGTGGACGGTGGGATTGTTGTCTGATTTTGCATGCAAGTACAAAGAATCTGGGCCGCAAGTAAAGGACTTCTGACAAGAAGCCAGCACCATGAAACCCATGAAATGTAGTTGCACATCCCAGCCTTGCATTGATTCGCCACTCGCACCGCACCTCGCTCATCCTCGCTCACTGCACTGGCGCGCCTCTCGCAGTGAGCTCGGCGGCATGTCCCGGTGCGCAGAGTTCCACTTGAAGGCAGGCACAGCTCTCGGGCTCCTGCGGTGTGTACTTCCTTGCGGCAAGCGCACTGCACTACTGCACTGCACCGCGCAGTGTCCTCGCCCACATCCGAGGGAAACCTCCGCTCAACGGCGAGGCGGGAGTCGGCGGGAGAGAGTTTGGGGAAGAGCTTGGTCCGACCGCCGGGTGGCAAAGTGGAACGCATCATACTCCCACCCGTGTCGCAAAGGCCAAAGGCGGCAGCAACGTGCCTGCAAGGTGTGCAGCCTCTCTCCAGCTCCAAGTCCGATGCTCTCAAAGAGTCAGGCCAGGATGCCCGCCCGCAGTCTCGTTTCGCAGCCACAACAGCTCTGCGCTGTTCGACGGGTCCAGGAAGCAGTGGCGGTCGATCGGAACGGCCGAGCCCTGTCATGAGATCCAGAGATATTTCAACTCTAAGACTCAAAGCCGAAGTACGTGGCCTCGCTCTGACTCCCGCCTTGCAGGGAACCACACGGCCGGTACCGTCTGGCAGTAGAAGTGGAGTCAGCACCTCGGAGCTGACTATTCCCTGCGCTCGGGCTCAATGAATGATTGGCGCAAGCTTTCACAGGATCCCTCCTCGGGGTCGAAGCTCTCTGCAGGATCGCTGGCATATACCTTGGACTTGGGCTCTCAGAGCGGGCACCATGGAAGGGGCCGGCACAACGGTGGAATTGTAGAAAGCGTGATCTTGCACGCGCTGGTCTTCTGTCATCCTATGACAATGACAAGAACTGCATGAAGCCGCTTGGCTGCGCAAACATTACACACACAGCGCAGCTTGCTTGCCTGCTCGCAGCTGATGCCTGGTTGCCTATAATGCCTGTCCTGTCTGCAAATCCTGAACTGCTCTGGTCTTCTCTCTGAACACTCTTTCGAGCACAACATCCCTGGGATGAGCAAAAGAACAACTCCTACTCTCCTCATCGCCACGGAGCCGGGCAGCCCGCGACTGCACGTGTTGCCGCGTGAACGGCCGCATGCCACTCTCCCGTTTTCAGCCTGCTTCCCAGAAAGGTCGCTCTCGACTGCACTGAGTTTTTCTTAAGGCAGAACAAACAGCAAATCACCGACAGTCGTCCCATCGAACCCTAAACTCTGCACTATAGTGACCAGTGCGCCGTCATACCGATGTTTCATTCCTACAGGCCACTGCCAATATCTCCCAATCATGTCAAAGCTACATGTCCCAGTCGCAGTGCACGAAGGGCGCCAGCCAAAGCGAATTGGCCGCACAGTGCCAGATGTGTCGAGCGACTGACCTGCAAGAAAGACTTCCACGTGCACTCCCTGGTGTGCTTTGCACCAGACGAAACTGCCAGGCAACAGGCAACTGACTAGCATGGCAATCTTTTCTCATCAACAAATGCATTCGGGCCTTGCATCTTCGGGAACACCCGGATATGCATGATCATCAGAGACACGCGTGAGCACCTGGCATGCTGCTGAAGTTCGCCTTGGGCCTTGTTCTGTCGTACTTCATTCTGGAAGCATGTTCGGGAACTGGCGTCCGACTTGGCGTTATTGGCGTCTATCGTCTAGACCACGAGCTCCGTATCATCTACACCCTGTCTGGAAGGACTTTATGGCCATTCGAAGGCTTCCGGGGATACGCCAATCGTAGCCTTCATGGCAAAGCACATTCAACGCTCGGACCCGCTTCTTGCAAACTGTGGCGCTGCAGACCCTCCATGAACACAAGGAAGCGTAATGGCCATGCAACTGATGACCTGCAGATGGCTTGCCATGCTTGTACATTGCGTCTTCAATGCCTTGCAGTGATTCGGCAGAGGAACTAGCAGCAAGAATTGGACTGTAGGCATCCCGCAGCAATCCGGTCTCCTGCTTGCGGCTCGAGGTGACCTAAAAGTAGTTATTGTAGCTGTGATGCTGCAGCTGCGGGCACGCCACCTGGCCCCCAATGCACTTCGCGGCCTCTGCCTCGGCTTCATCACGGACAACTAATTTCTTAGCCTCAATGCCTGATTCGTCCCTCAGCATGAAACTTTCAAATCTGAAACTTCCTCATCCTAAACCTCCGAGCGCAAAGCCTCAACTGCATGTCGTACAGGCGTACCACGAAGCATCGAACATAAATCAGACAAGCTGGCCTGTATCTGTGCCAACTCTGCGGCGCGCCGAGCACCCACGAGAACCTGCCCAAAGAACCGCAGTGAGCTATGCATTCTCGAGCGACGCTCATCGGCCTCTGCGAGAAACTGGCCGTCACACTTCACACCAGTGACCCCCGCGTCGGCAAGAGCTGCGTAGAAATCCTTGCTTCGTGAAGCAGTTGGAAGATCCCAGCCATACACGTGTTTCGGGATTCGCCGGGCTAATTCACCCAAAACGGCATTCACTTCTGCTCCAGGGCTCGATGTAGAATCGTTCCGCATCCTCCTGTGACCAGGGATTCAGCCCTCCACAGCCAAGCAGATTCAAAAATGAAGCAAGCCATACCCTCTTGCAGACTCTTGTATGTGCGAACTCCTCTCGCTTCATTCAACTGAAGCTTTACCCGATTAGTTCACAGTACCCGCATGCTTCCTCCGTCTTCAGGGCGTAGAAGTCTCCGTCCCAGACATCAACCTCTCCCGGACAGCCGGCCTGCAAGTGAGATGATAACCCATGACAGATGTTATGTCGCGCAAAAGCAAAACAATCGGAACTGCTGCACCCAAGAGCGCACAAACTTCCATCCGTGCGCTAGAAATCAAAGCTAGACGTCCAGGAGAGTTTGGGTTAGACTCGATGCCTGCAGCCCACTAGGCCAGAGAGGACGCCGGCGGGTGACGGAGAAGCCACGGCCCTCCGCGACTCCTCCCCAGTAGCCAAGCAACCTGAAAAAGAATCCTAGCCGCACTCCATGATTGGCCATACCGTACCATGGTTGCCAGGTGCCAGGCCAGATGCCAAAACATCCACCAGAACGTCCAAAACAGCCACCATAGACATCCACTACAAACATACACCAAAACATCCACCACATTTGTATCCAGGTGGGGCATAGCGGCAGACCTACGAAAGCCCAGCGGGTCAGTCTGGGATTATTAATTTTATGTGTTCAGGAGTGCCGCGGGTTTACTGGCTACCTGGGAGGTAGACCTATATTTACGGCTTCACATGCAAAATGGGGCATCATGGAGCTAGTACCTTCGGGAATTCTCACCATCGACTTCATCACGGAACATCCAACACAGCGGACGGGCGCTTCATCCCTTTGCTGTTGGCCTTGGCCTGGGCCTTCGCTTTGGGAACCCGGTCGCTCGTTGGATACGTTGGATTCCTGTCGCTATCCAACCAAGCTGAGACGAGCTGCGTGTGCCAGACCAGCAAGGCTGAACCTGACATCTTCGCGCCAACCCGACCATAAAACCCGCCAAAACACCGAGTCGGCACGACTACTTGAAGAGTTGGGTCGCCTTCCCCTCTGAGCGCTTCGGCCAGGTCCTCTCGGGTCTTTGTTCAGCTCCGAAGTGGCTTGAATCAAAAGGCGCGATCCTGAAGCGACCCGAAGCCTGGACGTGCGAGGTGCTGGGTCTGAGGGGTGTGCAGCCTGGGAGTGTCAGGTCGCTCCGCGGGTTTCAGAGAGCCCACGCCCAATCCAGGCCCCGAGCCAGCGCCGCCACTCTTCCGGACTGACATCCTTCGATTTGCTGATTTAACACGACTTTTTCAAGCCCCAAGCATCGCAGCACTGACATGGCATCCCGATCTAACTTCCAGCAGATTCCGCCTGCTTGACAATGAACAACATGTAAAGGGGAGAGGAGGAGGCGAGGGAGAAAGAAAACGAAAGGAAGCCCCTGCCTCCTGCCATCCATCGTCCAAGACCAGCCAGGGAGGACTGTGCTTCACTGCCATCGCCTGTAGATTGGAAAAGTGAAAGCAGGTCCCTCACCGCATCCCGATCCACTCCCATCCACTCCCGGTCCTTCAGGTGCTCTGCTTTGACACCAACACCGTGTGCATCCCAGGAGCACCAGCCCCAGCGGCCAAAGAGCTCCTGAGATGCGGTGCGGCGCGCGATGCGCTCGCCGCACGGTGCGCGATTGAGCAGGATCTGAGAGACCTATCTGAACCGCCTGCATGGATCCGGCAGCAATTTCTCAGAGCGCAAAAGCAGCGGCTGCCCCAGTGAGCGCCTCAAAATCTGCCAGACTGCGTAAATGATGCTGCCCCCCCGGCCCTCTCCACAGTCCCTATACTAATTGGCTTTGGCGCAGTGTCTGGGCCACTTTCTGTGCAGCAAGGTGTGCAACAGCTGCTGCGCCCAGATTCATGCACTCCAAGATCAGCAGAACTGGTGTGTCCTAAAGTGAGGGCGGGCTCCCTTCAAGGAGGCTCGGGTGTCTCAAAAAGAAGCTGTCCAAGAGGCTACTCCATTGACTCCATCGCCCGATCTGCTCTCGATGTGAAGCACTAGCTCCTTAGCCGTTGCTCGGCCGGGCACGCAAAAGCGAGTCTCTGGTCTCTCCGAGCAGACGACGAAGTCATCCAGGCCGCGTCGGCTGCCTCTCCGGGCGGACATGAGTTGAAAGATGGTTTGCTCCACATTTTAGACACTGGCCTCGGAGAGAGGCAACAACACCGTCGCCCAGATTTGCCAGGGGACAGAAGGCCACTAACGTTGTCCTGCTATGACGCCACGAGGGAGGCCGAGAAACTGTCGTGTGGCATCCCGCAGCTTCTTGCTTGCGAGTCAAGGGTCCCTGTGTCAGCCAGCACGAACAAAGTTTCGCCTGAGCCGCGACCGGTTCGTCGGACCATACAGTGCTGCAATGCCCGCCAAGAGGCCGGGCAACTCTGACAGCTGCCTGACAACCTGCGGTGCGGTCCTGGCGGCCGCATACAAGCCACGCACACGCAACCACGCAACTCTACCTCTGCCACAAGCTGCCCAGGGCCCCGGCCATGGGGGCTTGTGCCGGTACAAAGCCAAAGCTTTCTCAAAGCCGCGATCGCTGGGATACAGCTCGAAGGCTTCTTCCTTTACAAGCACAGTCCGATAGGCACAGTCCGAAGCACAGTCTTCCCACCCTTCCGCGCCCCTCCCCTCCTTGGGACCGCTTCCTCCTTGCCAGCGGACGATGCTCTTCGCCTTCACGGCCTGGGCCTGCAGGGCAGAGCCGCGGAGCCAGGAGAGCCAGCTGCACGCGGTACGGACCCGTCCCGGCCACCTCCAGCTCCGCCTCCTGCACCTCAACTTTCAGCGCCGCGCTACGGGAAGCAAAGCGCACCGCCATCAGTCATCGGGCCAGCGGCGTGTGTGCACAAGCATGTGCGATTGTCGGAGAGCGACACATGAAGAGCTGAGTGAGTGTCGTTTCGATCTAGTTACTAGGTGCAAGACTCCCTGGCTCATGTTCCTGTGAGCCGCAACTCCGAAGATGTCACACTGGCATCTATGGATCGCCCTCGTCCACTCGAAACCTGGCTTGACACGCACGGTCACGGTCACGAGAGCAGACATCTTTCCGTTGTCGGAATGGCCCTGCTCTCGGTCAGGGCCAAGAAGCCTCCCCACGAAGAGAGCTCTACAACGCTGTTGACATCTGCTGCGAGGTGACTCAGTAGTACGTGCCGTCGTCCTTGCCCTGGGCATCCAGGAGGCCCTTCCAGTACCAGGCCTCGTAGGCCTTCTTGGCGTTGGTGTCCACGAGCACCTCGACGTCGCCGGTTCCCAGCAAGCCACCTTGGCGCACCTCGAAGACCAGGAGGTTCTTCTTCTCCACGATCAGTCCAGTCAAGGGGCCAATGACCGGCGGGGAGACGCACCAATCCAGGAGCTCACCCGTGGTCACTTTGAAGGAGGAGCCATGCAAAGGGCAGACGATGACGTCGCCGATCACATCGGCGCCCTCGCTCATGGGCGTACCGATGTGCGGGCACAAGTTGCCGACGCAGAAGAGCGCCCCAGCCTCCGTCTTGCCGATCAACACGTCGTTGCCGGCCAGCGTCAGGGCCTTCAGCTGCTTGGGCTGCAGCTCGGAAGCCTTCACGCCCGTCTTGATCCAGGCGAGGGAGGGCAGGATCGTCTGCGTGGTGTAGCGAGCCGCGGTCTTGGCAGTGGACTCAGGCTGGCTGGCAGTTGTGCCGCAGAAAGCAGGGGCCTGCGTAGTGGCCGTCTCCCTGGGGAGGGCAGACACACCCGGGACGCTGCCCGGCAAGTAATGGCCAACCACGTGGGACATGAAAGCCATCATGGCCAGGCGTCCATTCTTAAGCTCCTTCAGCTGCATGGACTTCATGCTCTCTGCATCCTTGGCGAGCTTCAGCGGGTCGAATCCCAAGTCACCGGGCTCACGGTCCATCTGGCCGATCCAAGAGTCCTTTGGGAAGAACTTGCCCTCGATGATCATGGCGAAAGCTGAGATCTGAGCAATGCCCAGTCCCACGATGCCCGCCGGCTTGTCATAGCACGCCTTCAGCGCCTCGTACCACGGGGCCTCGGGGTAGCCATCGATGTGGAAGGCACCCTGTGCGAAGATGCCGACAATTGCCAGCATCGCGCAGCGGCCATGTTTCAGCTCGGACTCACGCAGCCACTGCACATGCGGGAAGGTCATGTTGCCGTTGAACTCAAAGTTGCGGTCATAGAGCTTGCTAAATCCCAGAGGATCCCAGGGCGTCCCGGTCGACAGGCCCACCTCCACATCTGGCCCGATCAGGGTCAGGCACTCCTTGTAGCTACCTGGCACCGGCGTGCCCCAGTCGCCCACCAGCTGCGGCATCATGGAGTTCTCGTTCTTGCCCTTCACGTAGGCCGGGTACTCCCTCGGCAAAGGCACGGCATGAAGCCACTACAGCCACTGCATCCGGTGCCGAAGGGCCGTGATCCGGCCGACCCATGATCTAGAGCATGTTTCTGAGCCGCGGGCTTGTTCATGTCCACAGGCTGCATGTGTTTCGGCAGCGTGGCCAATTCCTCCATGTTTTCATGTGAGTCAAAGTCACAGCATTCCTGGAACTTGCAGGAACATGCGGGAACGACTCCCTCGATCTCGGTCACGAGTCACTAGAGTATAGGCCTGCTCCGCTCGGCGCATGGTGCGTCTCCGAGTGGCCAGGCTTGCTGCAGCAGCCGCTCCACAAAGAACGGCGGCCTGAGCAAGGGGTACTGTTGTGAAGCCTGAGAATCTGGGATGCAGCGAGGGCCATGAGTCCTCAGCTTGCATGACACTCGACTGACTCGGAAAATCCGGCAGCAGAAGGCAAATCGACAAAGACAAGACAAGCAAGTACCTTCGCCCCCGCCCCGAAGGATCCGCTCTCTGACTGGGTTCCTGCAAGCGGCCGGGAAAGACTTCGTGGTTTGTCTGATCACTGCAACCACAAGCCTCGGAGAGTTGTCCGTGCAATGCCGGTTGGCAGGCTCGAGCTGCTGGCCTGAGCAGTCGACACGGCGTGCAGATCGTGCGAGCTGGAAAGAGCTCACATGTTTGCTCACAGGCTCCAAGTGAGTTTTAGCAATGCCCCCGCCCTTCCCGTGGCAGAAGTGCTGAGATCCTGGCGCTGGAAGATGGCGCAATAAAAGCCACCTGCAGAGTCCCGTGGGCAAAGACAAAAGATCGCGCGCAGAGTGCAAAAGGAGTTGCGCAGGCCTCCATGGCTCCGTTCCTTTGGTGCTCTCTTCGTGGGAGGTAACAAAAAAGAGGCACAGAGCCGCTGAGCGGAAAACAACAAACTGGCATTCTTGGGCGGCAGGGGCAGTTCTCAAAGGCCGAGTGCAAGAGGACGGACAACGGACGCGGACAGTCGCATTTTCCGAGGCTCGGGCTGTCTAGACTGCTCAGCAACACACGAAGTGCAAGCATGCTTCAAGCATGGCAGAAGGACGTAACAGTGCTCAGTTTGTTAGGTTGCTGTGATTGCATTACACACTTGTGCTTGCCGCGACTAGACAGGACAAAAAGTCAGTAAGACGCTGCTCAGTAGTACGTGCCGTCGTCCTTGCCCTGGGCATCCAGGAGGCCCTTCCAGTACCAGGCCTCGTAGGCCTTCTTGGCGTTGGTGTCCACGAGCACCTCGACGTCGCCGGTTCCCAGCAAGCCACCTTGGCGCACCTCGAAGACCAGGAGGTTCTTCTTCTCCACGATCAGTCCAGTCAAGGGGCCAATGACCGGCGGGGAGACGCACCAATCCAGGAGCTCACCCGTGGTCACTTTGAAGGAGGAGCCATGCAAAGGGCAGACGATGACGTCGCCGATCACATCGGCGCCCTCGCTCATGGGCGTACCGATGTGCGGGCACAAGTTGCCGACGCAGAAGAGCGCCCCAGCCTCCGTCTTGCCGATCAACACGTCGTTGCCGGCCAGCGTCAGGGCCTTCAGCTGCTTGGGCTGCAGCTCGGAAGCCTTCACGCCCGTCTTGATCCAGGCGAGGGAGGGCAGGATCGTCTGCGTGGTGTAGCGAGCCGCGGTCTTGGCAGTGGACTCAGGCTGGCTGGCAGTTGTGCCGCAGAAAGCAGGGGCCTGCGCAGTGGCCGTCTCCCTGGGGAGGGCAGACACACCCGGGACGCTGCCCGGCAAGTAATGGCCAACCACGTGGGACATGAAAGCCATCATGGCCAGGCGTCCATTCTTGAGCTCCTTCAGCTGCATGGACTTCATGCTCTCGGCATCCTTGGCGAGCTTCAGGGGGTCGAATCCCAAGTCACCGGGCTCACGGTCCATCTGGCCGATCCAAGAGTCCTTTGGGAAGAACTTGCCCTCGATGATCATGGCGAAAGCTGAGATCTGAGCAATGCCCAGTCCCACGATGCCCGCCGGCTTGTCATAGCACGCCTTCAGCGCCTCGTACCACGGGGCCTCGGGGTAGCCATCAATGTGGAAGGCACCCTGTGCGAAGATGCCGACAATTGCCAGCATCGCGCAGCGGCCATGTTTCAGCTCGGACTCACGCAGCCACTGCACATGCGGGAAGGTCATGTTGCCGTTGAACTCAAAGTTGCGGTCATAGAGCTTGCTAAATCCCAGAGGATCCCAGGGCGTCCCGGTCGACAGGCCCACCTCCACATCTGGCCCGATCAGGGTCAGGCACTCCTTGTAGCTACCTGGCACCGGCGTGCCCCAGTCGCCCACCAGCTGCGGCATCATGGAGTTCTCGTTCTTGCCCTTCACGTAGGCCGGGTACTCCCTCAGCAGTCGTTCAAGAACAAGATATGACTTTCCTGCCGACAAAACTGAACACTCAGGAACTTGCTTGTTCATGTCCACAGGTTGCATGTGCTTGGGCAACTTGGCCAGTTCCTGGGATGTCATAGACACACTCGCACAAGTATATTTCAACTAAAGGCTGGGTGCCTGCTCGGCCCTCCGCGCCACACGCCTCCTACCCGAGCTGGAGGCCTGGAGCACACGGCGTCTGGCACGAACAGCGAACAGTCTGACAATCAAAGCGAGCAATCAGAGGCTGCAACCAGAGCCACCACAGCTGCCGCACCAAGCGCTGCAGACCCACCAAGGAGCGTGGAGGGCGAGGAGGGCCCTTGCCGGTTCACATGTTGCAGCCACGCGACCTCACTCGTTTCGCAACAACCTCTCCTGGCGTCTTCGGGGGCCTTGTGGAGCTGGAGCTGAAGAGGCGAGCTGCGCCGCGGGCAAAGACTCACAAGCAGGCGGAATCAGAGCTTCAGACATCTTGGGGCTTCTGCGACCACCCATTCTCATGCCATCGGACCTTCGACGTGACGGGAGCAACGAAGGCGACCTGTGGCCAAAGCGATCCCTCCCCCGTACAAGCAAGCAATCTTGAGATCACATATGTCTCTCGGGCACCTCCATGTTTCGAAAGACTGCACGCCGTTGCCTATCTTTGCCCGCTCTGTGGCCTTGAGCCGCTACGATGTACCACAAGTTCAGGAACCTCTGTGGGACAGAGCGCGACGCACAAAGTTGCAAGGACCTCACGAAGGACGCTTTCTGAGCAGCCATGCTGCAAGATCCGAGTCTCACGGAACACGACGTGTTGCAACCCGGACTGGTGCCTGTTAAGCTTAATGGAAAATCAGGCGAAGTGCACATCATTGACGTGCATTCGCGCAGAATAAGATGCTGCTCAGTAGTACGTGCCGTCGTCCTTGCCCTGGGCATCCAGGAGGCCCTTCCAGTACCAGGCCTCGTAGGCCTTCTTGGCGTTGGTGTCCACGAGCACCTCGACGTCGCCGGTTCCCAGCAAGCCACCTTGGCGCACCTCGAAGACCAGGAGGTTCTTCTTCTCCACGATCAGTCCAGTCAAGGGGCCAATGACCGGCGGGGAGACGCACCAATCCAGGAGCTCACCCGTGGTCACTTTGAAGGAGGAGCCATGCAAAGGGCAGACGATGACGTCGCCGATCACATCGGCGCCCTCGCTCATGGGCGTACCGATGTGCGGGCACAAGTTGCCGACGCAGAAGAGCGCCCCAGCCTCCGTCTTGCCGATCAACACGTCGTTGCCGGCCAGCGTCAGGGCCTTCAGCTGCTTGGGCTGCAGCTCGGAAGCCTTCACGCCCGTCTTGATCCAGGCGAGGGAGGGCAAGATCGTCTGCGTGGTGTAGCGAGCCGCGGTCTTGGAGCGCTTGCGGCTGGAAGCCAAGCCAACAGCCGCTGCTGTGCACGAAGCGACGGCTGCCATCTTCACTCCGAAGCCAGCGGCGGATTGCTGTCCTGCAGGAGCAACCTTTACAACACCACTTGGGCAGGTGGGAATTGTCTGGCGTGCTGCACATGCTTGCCTCCATGAGCAAGCCGCGGTGCAGTCTGAACAGCCGACACGGCCTGGGTTCAACGTTTAAGCACCGACTCTGTACCCCATCTGACACCAACGGCACTTGCATGCACTTGCCACACGGCGTTGCACATCCGTGTTCATCGTTCAAGACCAAGACTTCACCGAACAACTGAGCACGACACGCTAGAAGGGGAAGCGACGAAAGCAACCTCTCGTGCAAGATAGCTACATCACGTGTTGCTACACCTCACCATCATGTCACGTCTGAAACAAACGCCCACGCGGCTGTTCCCCGGCCTGCATGGCTTCGGACAGCAAGTGACGGCACAAGCGTATAAAAGCTGTGAGCTGCGAGCCCGCAGCTGCGAGGGGGAAGCTACCCAACACAAGCACAAGCACACACACACACACACACACAACACTGATTCAGGGACTCCGACTAAACACCTCAATGGCACTAGCGGTCACTAGCGAGCGACTGCATGTCCAGCCTCCTTGCAGCACAGTGCAAATATGTTTTCAGGATAGAACATGTCGCTGCGAAACGACGTCAGTTAGAGACCTGCTCTGCTCTGCAGATGATGTCGAGTACTAGAGAAATAATCGGGTCAGAATGCACTGTCATCTTCTAGCCGTAAGTTCCGTCCAGACTGTTCAGCAACACTGGAGTGATGCAACCGCAACAGGTACAGTAGTAGATGTCGTAGCTACTGAGACTGCATTACTCAGTCTGATGGCCAAGCTCGCGACTAGACAGTACAAAACAAGTCACTAAGACGCTGCTCATTAGGAGACGCTGCTCAGTAGTACGTGCCGTCGTCCTTGCCCTGGGCATCCAGGAGGCCCTTCCAGTACCAGGCCTCGTAGGCCTTCTTGGCGTTGGTGTCCACGAGCACCTCGACGTCGCCGGTTCCCAGCAAGCCACCTTGGCGCACCTCGAAGACCAGGAGGTTCTTCTTCTCCACGATCAGTCCAGTCAAGGGGCCAATGACCGGCGGGGAGACGCACCAATCCAGGAGCTCACCCGTGGTCACTTTGAAGGAGGAGCCATGCAAAGGGCAGACGATGACGTCGCCGATCACATCGGCGCCCTCGCTCATGGGTGTACCGATGTGCGGGCACAAGTTGCCGACGCAGAAGAGCGCCCCAGCCTCCGTCTTGCCGATCAACACGTCGTTGCCGGCCAGCGTCAGGGCCTTCAGCTGCTTGGGCTGCAGCTCGGAAGCCTTCACGCCCGTCTTGATCCAGGCGAGGGAGGGCAAGATCGTCTGCGTGGTGTAGCGAGCCGCGGTCTTGGAGCGCTTGCGGCTGGAAGCCAAGCCAACAGCCGCTGCTGTGCACGAAGCGACGGCTGCCATCTTCACTCCGAAGCCAGCGGCGGACTGTGGTCCTCTCCAGCACGGTCGAAACATGTTGAAACGTTCATGTCTCAAAGCCATGTGTTTGCAACAGCTTTCCTTGTGCGGCATTCGTCTGCGGCAATTTCGTCGCGGATGGCACCACCTCAGTCAACTTCACAAAGACTTGATAGTGCTGCCATCTGATCCGGTTTCGCAGGGTGAGATGCCTCTTCAAATAACATTACATGTCGACGTGTGATGCAACTCGTGCCTTGCTGCAGCTGCAGCCGCACAGATTTCGCTTGCCCTCTTGCAACACCTTCCGAGCTCCCAGCATTCGTGGTTGGAGCGAGAAATGCCACCTGCACCAACTGTGACGTCTGATACGGCGGAAGTTTCAGCCGGAACAAATCCAACAGACGCCGGCAAAAATCCAGAATTTTGGACCAATGATGTTGTGAATGTCCCGCCTCCATCTTGGGCAAAATTGCAAAAGTGCGATGAAGCACGCGACGAAAAACTGAGAGCCAATGCCGGGCAAAAACTGCAGTTGCATTCACTGTCAATCAACTGGCCTCGCACCAAACATGTTTCAGAACAGCAGATGTACAAACTTTAGGCACAAACAGACGCGTTACAGGCAGTTTGTCGGTAATTCCGCGCACTGCAATCCGCAATCCGAATTTGCAGCACAACTCAATGTTTTGTTGTCGAACCCTTTTCGTTTACAGTACATTGAATATATCACGTTGAAAACATGCGTGTCCTCCCTCATCGTAGCGGCGCACCACTCCGCAGTCTCGCTATCTCTCTCTCTCTCTCTCTCTGTCTCGCTCTCTCTCTCTGTCTTTCCCGCAAAGCAACTCCACTCCGAATGCTGTTGCTGCAGCTCACCCGACGCATTCGCCAATGCAGGATGAAGCGTGATAAGGAGGGCCGTGGTCTCCAGGCCGGTTGTTCCAGCAGCATGGAATATTTCAGAGGCTCTATACTAAGTTGAGTTGCCGTCGTCCAGCGGGGATTGTGGTGCCTGAGAACTGTTTACAAAATCGTGTGGCATGATTTCGAACTGTTCTGTTGAAGACTTCTTCGAACGCAAACCGCTCTGTCCAAACCATGCTATCCGGCTGGAACGTTTCAGGCCCCTTCAAGGGGGCCTTGACGCCCCGCCTTCAAGCCCTTTTTCGTCGAAAAAGGGTGGGCCCAGCTTCAAATGGGAAGCCAGTAAGCAGGCTGAGGGTGTCTACGTCTCATTAGCTCGCGTTGTACAACGCGGACGAGCGCGTCCTCCATATGCAGCGAAGAAAGTTTCATCGCTGCTGGGCCCGCGTATAAGCGCTGACTTTTTCAAGTTTCACCTGCGACTCGTTGCCCGGACAATATCCGGAGCAGATGGTACGGAACAAACAGTTGTGTTGCTGAAACAAATCAGGTCTTACCTGCAGTGGTGAAAGATTACGGCAAAGGAACGACTGGAAAGATTGGATGTACCGAACCGTTGACTGCGCGTATCCAAGACAAGACACATGTCAAAACACAGTGTACCAACCAGTTTTCACAAAACCCCAAAGTTTGACAGGTCATACGGCCGGCTATCAAAACCGTGTCCAACGTCTGGACATGTGCACGGACCACAAGAAGCAGGATCAAGTCTGGCACACAGAGGAAGTTGCGCATCTTCACATCGCCTGAAGATCTGATTGTAGCGGTGCAACTTTAAATCGACCTGAAACTGATGGTAAGCTGTACTGGTTCCCCGTCAACATCAAGTGCAATATATCAAAGTCCAATGGCTTTCAGCAGCATAATGTCTTCACGACGTATCATCGTGATACAGATAGCGGAGGCTCACGGGGGAGGCTGGGGATGAAGGCAAATCGACTGCATCTGCGTCAAAATGAGTGTATTCCTTGCATCGATACTATGCTGACTATGCCCGCAGCAGCTTGCAGTTTGCCGCCGCATTCGTCGCTCGAATAAAGCAAAGGATTGTGACCTTGCACCATCCTGATCTGAACCGGAAACTTTGCGGTGCTTAAACATTTTTTTTGGGCGTCGGCGGGCCTCGTTGGCTGCAGCTGCAGCACTCGGTCCCAGTAAACAAACAAACAAACAAACACAGCGGTGAAACGGAATGACTAAGGAACGAGGTGCGGTGCTCAAACGGTTTCGCACGTACTACAAAAGCCCGCCTATGACAGACAGGGCTCCCCCAGGTAGCCTGAACGATAAGTCGAAAATTAACGGCGACATTTGGCATGTTGCAGTCCATAAAAAACCTTTCGCGGGTCAAAATGAACGTCAAAGTGACATGACAACTGGATCTGAATTATATCAAGTCGTTTTGGATCCCGATCGGATATTTGCTTCCTGAAATCACCTGTCATGTATGCCGGCAATATCGTGATAATACTTATGAAAGACATGTGGAAACTTGAGACGCGTAGCGCGTCACAACTGCTAAAATAGTTTAAAGATTTCCTTTCAGATACGTTTGCGCGAGCTCGTTTGCATGATCCATACGAGATCGTTCGCGTAAGAAGAACGTGGATTTCGGAATGTATGTCTACCGGCGTGCATGTCTCTGAGCGAGCTTCAATGTGCAACACAGCGAAATCCGCCCATCAAAAAAATGCATGTAGAAAGAGTCCACGCATGGCAAGCTCAACTAACTCAAAATGGATACCGAACTAGATCGCGAGAGTGTCATGTCGAAGCAGTCAAGGCAATGGAGCTACATTGCGATAACGCCGCGAGCCTCTGATTCACGAATCTGTCTACTGTGCACGTGCAAGCTTGTATGATGCTTGCGTGGCTGAAGACTTTGAACTCTGCACGGCTGCATGGTTTGGAATTCGCACTCTGCGGACAGAACCAATGCTGGTGCAGCAATCTGGACTCTGGAGCAAAGACCTTGCACGACACACCAGCCAGCTATCGTTTTGTGCCAGGACTTGCACAGAGCTGCAGCTAAAGGCTCAAGGTCGGCTCCAGATGCCATGAGCTGGAGCAAAAGCATTCGTTTGACAGAAAGGCCAAAACTTGCTGCACTGCACTGCACATGATGCACTCAGCAAGGCCCGCAAGGCCCTCGGCCTCGGATCATATGATCATATCGCAAAGAGAGGACCTACTCGTTCTCTATTCTACTTCGAATGACAAAACGGATTGCAATGCAGAGCTAAGGATGCGATGCTGTGCGAGGCATTGCTCGCTGTAGGAGAGACAAGGCATGCGATACCGAGCTATCCCCCAGGGCGTGGAGGGTGGGTGAAAAAAGCTTGAAAGCATGCGATGCCAAGCGTGAGAGAGCTAGTTGTGAGTGGCTTGTGCCGAAATGCAGTGCGAAGCAACGGTTACATTCGACACAAGAACAGAAAACACAGTTGATACAAAAAACAAACTCACAACTAGCGTTCTCTATTCTACTTCGAATGACAAAACGGATTGCAATGCAGAGCGTTCTGACCACAATCCTTTTTTACCGCAGAGATTGCTAAGGATGCGATGCTGTGCGAGGCATTGCTCGCTGTAGGAGAGACAAGGCATGCGATGCCGAGCTATCCCCCACTTCAGGTGCACCCTTAATCTCTGCTGTAAAGACCCCCTCACCGCGCGAGATCGCGGATGTACCTGGCGAGTCGAGGCTTCAGAAAAGCTAAGCAGCGCGGCTCCCTAGCAAAAGGAGAGAGAGAGGTGCGCTCTTTTTTCCCTCATTTGAGCATTGCGTGCTGTGCGTCCAGTAGCGGTTGCGGCCACTCGAGTGCGTGATCATGCAGCGTGACGCAATGCGATGCGGACGCCAGTTGTGCTAGAGTTATTTCAACTTTATCAGCAGTGCGATGCTGAAGAAAAGCTGTAGAACCTCTGCTGAGCTTGTCGGCCCACACGTTTTTCTCCCCTGCGAGGTGCTCGACTTCAAATTGCACGCGGTGCAAATGGGCCCAGGTGGCTGCGAGCCGAAGAAAAGTCCCCAGCGGCTCTGCCGTGCTGAAGAGCTTGTTGAGGCCGGATTCTGCGCTTGTATTGTCGGACGCTGTAGGCAGGACGAAGCGGATTTGCTTGCTGCGCAGCAGCTGCCAGGAGCACTGCGCCAGTGCAAGTTGTGCGAGTGCCTCGAAGCAGCCGATATAGGGCTGCATGCTGCCTTGCAGCTGAGGCCATTGCTTACGTACTTCCTCTGCCGAGAAAATGCCACTAAACCAGAGGAAGGAATCAGATGTGCTAATCCAACCCCCGATGCCCATGCGGTGCGTATCCGCAAATGCGTCTGCGGCGCTGTAGCAATGCATGCGCGGTGCTGTGCGCAGAGAGCGCGGCTGCTCATGCGAAAAGCAGTGCTGGAGCCAGGACAGCACAAATTTGCTTTCATGGCGCAAGTGCACCTCAGAGCGGTGCGGGTCAGCTAGTCGTAGCCACTGGTGCTTGTGCGATGGCGGTACTAGCGGCACATCTGCTTTGCTTGATACTTTAAAGTTGCCGACCTCAAGAAGCTGTGCGTTGCGAGGCAGCCATGTCCCTGCCGGGGTGCGAGTGAGTTTTGCGTTTTTGTCAAGGCTGTCCAAGAAATTGCCCCACATGCCCGGCGAGATGCTGTGCAAGGTCCCTTTGCAGCTGTGCAAATCTTTGTAAAGCGGTGCCATGAAAGGCCGCATGTGCTTGCTTAGGGATGTAGCCCAGTTAAGAAGACCTAGAACCCCTTCTAATTCCTTGCGTTGTACTTTGCTGCGCTGTTGCAGTGCAAGGAGCTGCTCGCGGAGCTTTTGAAGCTTGAGCTCGCGGAGCTCAATGGTTTCTGCATCAGTGCGTATGGTCCATCCGCACCAAGTGACTTCTTGCGAGAACTGTGCTTCTTCCAACTAATGGGTGCGTTTAGTGCAGAAAGCAATGCGACCACCAGTGCCGCTGCCAAATCTTTGTCCGACGCGCGGAGCAGTGCAAGAAGGTCATCAACATATAGCCATGCTCGATGTGGGAAGTCGCAAAGCAGTGCGTGAATGCATCGGAGCAGGAGGCTGCCCGTGCGTTGCCACCAATAAGCTGAGAAGCGTGCCCCAAAATGACATACTTTATAGTAGTAGAGGTCTTTGCCTACTCTGAACAATAAAGTGCCTTGGTCCGAAGGGTGGACTTTGCAACACTTATGCGCTGCTTTGAAGTCTAGCGACAGTGCGTGTAGCTGTGCGTAGCAATCGTCATGCAGGAACGTGCGCTGCACATCCGAAGCATTGGGCAGAGAGACACCCTTTCGGGAAGGTGCACAGCCGGATTGAGGCCACATATTGTGCTATCTAGGACAAGGCGGGGGTCCCGCCCCTCTGCCATGACAATGTTTAGTTTACCTATTGCTGTGCCTTGCGGCCACTGGCGCTTTGCGTCTTCTTCTGTGCCCTCGAACTTTGCCACGAAGCCTTTACGCACTTCTTCTTCGACTAGTTCCTGTAGCAGTGCAGGGTTGCTTTCGGCCAGGAACCAGTTGCCTCTGCAATGCTCCAGCGAGGCGGGGCTGAATTCTTCAGCGAAGTCCAAGGAGCCTTGCGTCGGTGGCCATTGTCCACTGCTGGGCAGAGCCCCGAAAGCTCCTGTAGGCACCCCTTCATCAAGGATGAGAGGGAGCTGCGCGTCTTTGTCTTGCATGGCCTGTGCGAGGTACTGCAGAGCTGTTAAGCGAAAAGGCTGCCCTTCGGAAACTTTGAAGAATTGGTCGCGGTCGGTGCTCGGTGCCATTGTCTCATGCAAGATATTAGCTAGAGCTATGCGGTGCTCTTCGCTTAGCGGGCGCGAGTCTGTGCCGGACTTTAGATGCTGGGAAATGTGAGAAACAAGGCTGTGCTTATTAAGGTAGTGCTTAAAGGCTTTAGCTAGTTTGGCAAGGGGCTTAGGTTTACTGCTTACATTATTGGCAGAATGATCTGCCGTGCTGTACATGCCTGCTCCGTCGCAGACCGCGGGCCGGCGAGGCAGGAAGCAGCTTGGCAAGTATTGGCAAGTACTTTTGCAATGCTGCAGGTTTAATGGGGGATTGCAAATGCGATGTGCATTCCTGGGAAGCGAGCTCCCAGAGCTGTTTATACGGATCGGTCTGCTTTGCAATGCTTGCAAGAGATGGGTGTGTAGAGCATATGATACGCGAGGCGTTGCTTGGGGGCAACTTCATCTGCACAGCTAATTCCTGACATAGTTGTATGTAAAGCTGTGAGGTTTTTTCTTCGCATGTGCTTAGATATTCGAAGAAAACCTGGCTGCCTTGAAGATGTGCCGCGCGGAGCAACGAGCACATTCTGACATGCGAATCAAAATCGAATGTATGTGCGGGAAACAAAAGAACGGTTGCGCCGATAGCCCCCGACCATACGAGGCTATGCCATACTGCATAGCGGTCGTCGTCCAGCTTATTTTGCGAGAGCAATGCTTCGTGGCAGAAGCGATCACAGCTAAATGGTTCTTCTTCAAGGCTGCGCAGCAAAAATCTGTGCTTTTGTGCTTCGGGCAAGTTATCCTCCGACTCAGATGAGTCAGAGGCCGAGCTATGCGAGGCAGTGGCATCATTTTCCTGCGCCGAGTCAGAGTGTCCAGCGTTGGGTGCTGAGTGCTGTGTTTCTGTGTGTTGCTGCTGTGCGCTGTCCGTGTTGGCAGGCGGTGCGGAAGACGCGCCCAGCGCGACGACCCCTGCCGGTGCAACCGGGGGAGTGGCAGACGGCAACTGGACCTGCCCGGCCAGCTCCAGCTGCGGTTTTCAGGAGCTGGGCGGCTCTTGCGGGTTGCGGTGCTGACAGGCAGGATGGCTTTTGCCGCACGGCTCGCCATCTGGCATCTTGTATGCGCACGCGTGCAAGTATTTACACTGTGCGTTTCTGCAGTGCCCCTTGTTGTAACGGATGCAGAAAGTCTTGTTGCCGTGCTGTTGCACGAGATCCGCTGTTTTGACCTCTTGTGAGGTGCCTTCGCCGGGCATGCGTCGTTTGCCTGGCTGTGTACCGCCTTGCTTGCCTTTGTTGCCTTTGTCTTTGCCTTTGCCTTTACCGTTGCCTTTGTTGGGTAGGCGAGGCGGTGGCTTTTGCGGAGGCGGGGGAGGGCGAGCCCGCAACTGCAGAAGGTTTCCTATGTCTGAGCGGATGCTTGTCATCTCATGCAGTGCGTCGTCCAATGTCCATCCGGATGCGTGAAATAAGGAGGGATATTTCTCTCCAAAGCTTGCGATCGGCTGCAACTAGCTGCTCTTGCGTGGTGACAGTGCGTAGCGATGCGTCGCTTGGCGATTGCGTTGCCAAATCAGAAATCTTTTTGTCGTATGCGTTGAGGCGCTGAAGGTGCGCTCCCTTGCACAGTGCTATGGCGTTGCGGAAGACTGTTTGAATTCTGCCAAGCCACGCAGCGCTGAGTCTGAGATGATCTACCGGCATTTCCGGTGTGTCATCAAACAGTGCGGTGCTGAGGAAAGCTGCCTCAGTGCGAATGGTGCGCGATGCCTTGCTTTCAATCAGTTCTTGGTATTGCTTCTCCGACAAGCGGAGTTGCCACGGCACCCAACTAATGGAATTCCCGGTGGAAAACCATCTATGAATTATGCTAAGCAAGCGCACGCTAGGCATGGCGTCGCTGTCAAGGTGTTCGCCCGGTAGTTGGTGTGAAAATCCTTGACCAACTGAGTCATCAGGTGGGCATAGTGAGTGCCAGCATCCCCAGGGTCCTGTGCAGGCAAAAAGCGGTGCAGGGCCTTCCACATTGATTTGCAGCGGTTCTTTGGAGGAAACCGAGGAAGCTTCACTCGAGGAATCGGAGCTTTGACGTTGCAATGCTGCGTTTTCAACGAGCCAGGCCTCTTCGTCCGAGAAGGGTGCAATGGGGTCTGGCGAGCTTTGCGAGAATTGCTCTATGACGTCAGGCGAGCTTTGCGTAGCATTCTGCGTTGCTGGGTCGAGCTGTGTTGGCGCAATAGCCTGCTGTGATGACGCGTGAATTTCTTCGTGCCTGGATGCGAAAGCTTTCCAAGGTCCCGCCAGGCATTCATGCGGTGTGATGCTGCCTAAAGGGTCGCCCGGGGGGAGATGAAAAGGGGGTTCAGGGATGGGTGCCTGACCGCCCCGGGCGACGCTGCGGTTGGGCCGCCAGCCTGTGCTAAATGCGTGTGCAAGGCGATGCTGGAGGTCGAGGCTGTCGAAAGTGTCGTTTCTGCTGTATAGCCTGGCGCTGTCTCTGTGATGGCCTTGAGCCAGGCGTAAGTCTTTGTAGACTCGCAGTTGCGCTGCGGCTGCAAGGAGAGTGCTCTTCATGCTGTGCAGCGTAAGTTGTCGTGCTTCGCTGGGCAAGAGCCCGCTGCCTTGGATTTTCCAGGGCAGCGTGGCGAGGTATCTGAGGCTGAGCAGTGCAGTGCAGTAGGAGGCTGGCGCGATTTCTTCCATCGAGCTATGCTCAAATGCTGTGCTGAACCACAAGAAATCAGGCGGGTCCTCTGATGAAGAGGAAACAATCTTGTGCAATGTGGATAACCAGTGCAATGTCCAGCATGTTGCTATGCACCTGCCAGTAACTCCCGCGAGAGTAACTGCAAACGGTTGGCCGTGCGTTGTTGTTTTTGTCGCCCAGCGCGTGCCGTGCAAGGCCGTAGTGGAAAGTGCTAGGCTTGCGAAATCGATGCGTTGCAAGTCGCCAAAACGTAAGCTGGCGTGGATGGCCAGCAGTGCTGCGCCCAGCACAACAACAGTTGTCAGGGGCGTGTTGGGATCACATACACGTTGTTCCCAGGCGGCGATTAGGGCCCAAGGGATGGGCAGTGCCTCGCGGCGGTCTTTGGCGGTGCCTTTTAAAGAATATGCCCGGATGATGGGGCTTTCCAGTGCATTGCTGAGGCAAAGCCATTATAGCTAAAGCTACTTTTCGCACGAACCGTATTAAGTGTATAAAAATCATTCTCGAATCAATCAATCAACATATATTATAATGTTGAATGCATATGCTCACATAACAGAAGCTTCGCAGGATGCAAACGGACACACTCTTTTTCACTTATGTTGGCACAGCCGAATCGGGAAACATTCCGAGCACTCGGCAGGTTGCCGATCGAGCATCATTCACGAGGATTGAGCTCGTTCAACAATCTCCCGGGTGGGTTGGGTGGGACAAAAATTTCGAATCTCGCCAGATGGCGAACTCGATCCACAAATGACTGCCGCATGTAAATCATTCGAGGATCGGGAACAGGATTCGCATCAAGACGAGAATCACCATGCAAAAACCGATGAGTTAAAAATCAGGTTGTTTGCCCACCACCAAAAGAAAGTTGTGCGAAAAGCGAGTTTCAAAAGCAACATCGCATTTGAAACATAGCTTGAGCTATAAAGCCAAATGAAACAAGTTTCAAAGTAGGCTTATAGCTAAAGCTACTTTTCGCACGAACCGTATTAAGTGTATAAAAATCATTCTCGAATCAATCAATCAACATATATTGTAATGTTGAATGCATATGCTCACATAACAGAAGCTTCGCAGGATGCAAACGGACACACTCTTTTTCACTTTTGTTGGCACAGCCGAATCGGGAAACATTCCGAGCACTCGGCAGGTTGCCGATCGAGCATCATTCACGAGGATTGAGCTCGTTCAACAATCTCCCGACTCACCAAACGAACTCAAGAGCTCGCCGGATATGCAACACCTCGGATGATCCCTCGAGCATGTGCCCCATACAGGAAAAAGGCTGGACCCTCGCGAAGGCGGGTCGGCGGGATTGCTCTGGCTCGGAACACGGGCGTACCAAGCGATCATAGCTTTGGCATCGGCTTCTTCAAGCTTCAAAAGGATGAGCCGCCAGAGGCTGTCATGGGACGATCCATTGACACATGCGGCGTGCACACCCGCATGGTCAATAAAGAAGATGCCTTTGGCGAAATCAAGGTACTCTCGCCACAGTGTTCTGGCTGTCGCCACCGCGTACAACTCAACGGGCCCTATCAAGTGCTTCTTGCCAGAAGCACTCCAAGTCCTGACAAGCGTATCGGGCAGTCGGCAGCCAAAGTACCGAGTGACCCACTTACCGGAGCTCTCAACATACAGTACCCCGCCGATGGAGCACCGCACGCTATCACCCTCCGGCTCGCAGGGCCCCGTCTGTAAACACAATAACATTTGCCCCCGGCGGGCGAGCTGAAATCGCCCGGGGCGGTCCATGAAGCAATCGCTCACGAAGATTCCGAAAAGCATGACGTTCGGAGTCCCCAACCTTAAGAAGGCCGCCTGAGGTCCCAAGGGAGCGAAGCTCAGACAGAGCCAATCGCCCCATCCGCCCCAAGAAGAAACTGAATCCTCCCGAAAAGAGAAGCAATCTCGGCAGCCCTAATGAAGCCCCGGTCCAGAACATCATCGACCGAAGCGGCAACCTCGCTACATTTGACCTCCCGGTTGCGCACGCGCACCTCGGACAAATCTGCACAAGAGAGGTCGACCGTGACCCCCAACACGTCTGCGCTGGTTCCGAAAGGTTCCTCCTTCTCGGTCGAAAACTCGAATCCGAGTATGCAGTGGGCAGTCGAGTCAGTGCTCCCCGTCAGGGCGGACAACTCCAACACCGGAAAATCATCAAAATAGTTACAGTTTAAGATCCAGGCTTCCTGAAAAATCCGTTGGATCAAGCGTGCAACTCTGTTGAAGCTATTGACACTCCCCGCTGCCCCGAAAGGTAACACTCTCGAAGAGTAGCCGCGCACTTGGTTGTCGTCCGGATGTTTCAAGGCGACCACACAAAACCTGCGATGCTCCGGATGAAGCGGCAGCTGTTTATACGCTGCCTTCAAGTCAATTGTTTCATTGCCCCTTTGCACCGAACCAGAACCACAAGGTTTAGATCCACAGGGCTTTTTCGACAGAGTTGGCTTTTAAAGACGTTTACAGACTTTTAAAAACTTTCAAATGCAAGAAAAAACATTCTAAAAACTTTTAGAAGACTTTAAAAGACTTTTAGAAACTTTTAGAAGACTTTTGCAAACTTTAAAAGACTTTTCAAAACTTTAAAAGGCTTTTAAAATATTTAAAAAGACTTTTAAAAACATTAAAATACATTTAAAAGCTTTAAAAATACTTTAAAAGACTTTTAAACGCTTTTAAAAGCTTTTACAAACTTTAAAAAGAATTTGAAAGACTTTTAAAGACTTTAAACAACTTTTAAAAATTTTTAAAAACTTTAAAACAAAAAAACTAATGTTTTTTCCGAGAAGACGAGGATGAAGAAGACCTGGCACAGGGTTTACAGTTTCAGTGTCTTTAGGGTTTGGGGTTAAGAAGGCAGAGTGCCATAGTATTAGGGGTTTGAGGGACTGAAAAGGGTTTAGGGTTAGGTTGCAGGGTCTGATTATATAGGGGTTGGGGTTAGAAGGCGAGTTTGCATAGTATTAGGGGTTTTGAGGGTAATGAAAGGGTTCGGTTAGAGTTTCAGGTTCTTTATTATCATTTAGGGTTTGGGGTTAGAAGGCAGAGTGGCATAGTATTAGGGGTTGAGGGTAATGAAAAGGGTTAGGGTTAGAGTTTTAGCGGGTCTTTTAGTATTTAGGGTTGGGGTTAGAAGGCAGCCAGGTGCCATATATTAGGGGTTTGAGGGTATTGAAAGGGTTAGGGTTAGAGTTTCAGGGTCTTTATTATATTTAGGGTTTGGGGTTAGAAGGCAGAGTGCCATAGTATTAGGGGTTTGAGGGTAATGAAAGGGTTAGTGTTAGAGTTTCAGGGTCTTTAGTATTTAGGGTTTGGGGTTAGCAGGCAGAGTGCCATAGTGTTAGGGTTTGAGGGTAATGAAAGGGTTAGGGTTAGAGTTTCAGGGTCTTTAGTATAGTTAGGGTTTGGGGTTAGAAGGCAGAGTGCCATAGTATTAGGGGTTTGAGGGTAATGAAAGGGTTAGGGTTAGAGTTTCAGGGTCTTTAGTATATTTAGGGTTTGGGGTTAGGAGGCAGAGTGCCATAGTGTTAGGGTTTGAGGGTAATGAAAGGGTTAGTGTTGAAGGTGTTCACCCTGGGTGGCCATACCCTGCAGCGAAGCTCACGCAGAATGTTTTCTATGGCTGGGCGCAGAGGCGACTCACGATCTCAACGAAGCAACAAGAGAACCGACAAACCAACAAACGACCTGTACAGCTTTACAAGTTGTTGGGTACAGTACACATGGCTCAAGAGGCTTTCCTACGCAGCCTTCCCCTAAGCCAAAGGATACAGGAAACACACATGTACAAGCCTACCTGAAGGAAACTATACAAGTGCCGGCAATCCCTTCAAGCAGACTACACACCTGTCTAACCTGATACCTGGACATGCAGTGAGAAGCATTTGAACACTCCTCCTTGCTAGAGCCGACAGGCAACTAGCACACGCTGCACTATTTACAGCATGCCCGTTCCTGGGACCTCTAGCCTTGAACCTTGGCTTGCCTTTAGAGACCTGTGCGGTGGCGGTCTCTGCAAACACGGCACAAGTTGCGGGTAGTTAAGGGTGTATTACGCCTTAAACCCCAACAATTAGAATCTAGATGAACACAATCCCCGTGCGCAGGGAAGTAAAAGGGACCTTGGGGAAGTTCATACTGCGTGCGGATTTCGATCCTGGCAGGCATCGGATCTGGTGGGACTCCTGTGACTGGTTGGAAAGCAGGCTCACGATCCGTTTGAGTAGACTGCTCACGCGCTGCAGGGCGGCGACGAGACTGTGTGGCCTTGGGCCGTGGTGCAGCAGGCAACTCGTGGGAGGACTGCGAAGGCACAGGTGCCCTCTCGTTGTGAGCTGTGGACTCACCTGCTGGTGGTCTGGAAGACACGTCCTCAAGACTCATGCCCTGAAGTTGGGCAGCAAGCTCATCCTCAACAGCTCTCTGCATACGCCTCAAACGACGGGCTCGACGAGACGACGCATGCGAACCAGCCCACCACGCATCAAGCCGATCCCACAATCTCTTCAACCACTCCCACACAACAAGGACACAAACCAATGCCATGCCAAAACCGAAGTACAGCTCCAGGGATCCATCAAGCTGCAAGCCAGGATACTCGGATTCACGGCTTGAGCTTCGTGCAGGTTGGATTTGAAGCAAACACAACAAGGCACTCAACGCGACTGGGTCGACAGCTGCTGACGAGCTCGGCCTGACCTCTCGGTCGGCTGTATCACCCGCAAAGTCACGCATGCCCCATAACCTCACAAGCTCTTCAATCCTTGCAGACGGAAGAGGTTTGGTCAGTAGATCTGCAAGCTGTTCCACACCCGGGCAGAAGGCAAGCCTCAGCTTCCCAGAGCGAGTCTGCTCACGAAGGTACGCAGCTCTTACCCGTAGGTGTCGCGTTCTCCATGATCCATGACCGTCAGAAATCGCAAGTGACGCTTGGGAATCAACGTGCAAAACCCTTTCTTCCGCAACGTCAAAACCAAGCGTGTGAAGCAACGCCTCAATTGATTCAAGCGCGATTGCACACTCAATCGAAGCAGTGAGTTCACTTTCAGCAGTAGAAAGTGTCACAAAAGCTTGACGCGCCGACCTCCAAGCAACTGGACATCCATGCACACACACGCACCAGCATCCATGTGAGCGAAGGCCTTCTGGCGAGAAGCTTGCGTCACTCCAACCGTGAAGTTGGGTTCCGTCCGCCTCAAACACCAGCGACGCTGTCTTGGTTCGCTGCAAGTAAGCCCAGGCACGGTCAGCAATGCGTAGAGCACGACAAGGCGCCTTCGTAGACAAACTAGCAAGCAAGCTGGCAGTGAACGCCAGGTCCGGGCGAGTACGTTGAGACAACCACAGCAGTTCACCAGTCACATGTTGCGCGCGGTGAACGGCCTCCCCGTCAGGGGGGCTGGAGTCTCCTTCGCCAACTTCAAACGACGCTAGCTCCCGAGGACAATGGATTCTACCCCTCACGTGGCAAGGTACCTCATGAAGCCGCAAGACTTCTTCTGCGTACGACTGCTGTGAGAGAACAAACCCACGAGGAATGACAATGATGTCCACGCCAAGGAACTTGATCGGCTGCTCTGGGGTAGCTACCACAAGCGGTGTTGTGGCCCACTTTTCTTGCAGAGCCTTTGCCAAAATTTGAAGGACACCTAGCGACCCACACAACAAGAAGTCATCAACGTACACCAACAATGCGCCCTCAACGCGACCACCTTCAACCCTGACGACTTTCCACCAGTTCGGGTCTAGGGTCGAAGGCTCAAGCCGGTAGGTCACGCCGTCAAGGTCCCACACCAACGCTGCCAAACAAGCATCTCGATACTGTCCCCACAAGCGCGGGGCCTCTCGAAGGCCGTAAACCGCGTGGGATAGTATCCACAGCTCATGTGCAACTGCAAGACCAAGCTTGACCAACAAGCGGGGCGGGGTCAACGCAAAGATGGGGAAACCTTCAAGACAAGGAATAGGAGTTTTGAGGAACGCGCTGGTGATATCCAACACTCCCAACAACCAACCAAAGAAGCTTGCCAGGGCAATCACTGTTCTCAAGCTCTCAGCCTGAGCACCTCCAGCATACACATCCAAGCCTGTATTTGGCGCCACATTTCCGCAAGCAACAAGTCTCGCTTTCCGACGGTACAAACTTTGGCCTTGCGACGAAGCCTTTGGAGAGCCCTGAAGGGCCTCTGTACTGTTGTCGGGCTGAGTGAGCGCAAGCTTTCCAGTGTCACCAACAGCTGCTGCCCCTTGGTCGGGCGGTTTCACTGTGAACACAAACTTGGAAGGTACCACCTGCAGTCGAGGATCACTCAAGTACTCGGCCTGCCTGGTGTCTGAAGGGCGCAGTCTGAGCACCGCATGCTCAATGGCCTTTACTTCTTTCTCAATGGACGGAATCCAAGGGATTGGATTGAGTGCGACTTCTGCGGGGTCTACAGTGTGAACGATTTGCAGAGGTGAGCTTAGATTGCTTAGAAGGTGTTCTATGTTCTTCGTGAACGTCGGTTCGGCTTTGCACAGGCGGTAGGGGATTACGGGTCTACCTTCGCTTACGAAACCCTCCTCCTCTAACGAGCTCCGCGAACCACTTTCTACAACCTTAAGCACCCTCAAGCTGCAGTTGCTGGCGTTTGCGGCATCGCTCATGGGCTCCTTCGGAACATACATGTCCCAAGACACAGTAACCGGCCAGGCCTCATCAATCTCAACGGGTCTTTGGTTCTGCTCTGGTCCGGCCTCCTCTTTAGAGGGGCTGCATACAGGGGCAACTGGCCGATACGAACACGACCAGTTCACAGCGAAGTCTACAAACCCATCTGCAACTGGAAAGACCTCTTGCCAACCACCACCTTTGTTGACGGGTTGGCTCTCCGGGAAGCTAGGGTGTTGATGGATAGGGATCTCATGAGCCTCAGTGGCCTCCTCCTCCTCCTCCTCCTGTACTTGAGACAGACGCGGGGCCTGGAGATAGGCGGAGTCTGGGAGAGGAAATCCCAAATCTGCTAAGCCGTCAAGGACATCTTTTTCGGCCTTTCCAAGCACGTCGGAAGTGTAGCCTATAACAACGACGCGGGTGCCCTTGAAGGGAGTTACGAAATGATGCCGCTTAGGATCAAACTCGAAAACTTCATCCTCTTCAATTCTGTGCACCACACCGTGACGCTTGCGACCTCGTGCATCAGTGTGCTCTACAATAGACCCCCTAACAACATCCCCACTACCTAACTCAACCCAAAGATCGCCCCCACGCTTAGGAAGACACACTGGTAGGATGAGATTTGTAGTTCCCGGAAGGTGGGAAGAATCAGTGTGAATGTCCTTTTGACACGAGTTGGACAAACACACCGACGTGAAGGTAGCATCAGGTGCGTGATGCTGCAACAGGCGCGCGCACAGTGAGGCAAGCCACGGCTTACTCCAAGTCGATCGCATACAGCCTACTATCCCTCCCCTACGGAACATTCCAGCTTGATACTGCTCTTCGGGATAGGTTTGGCAAACCTGCATGAGGAGATTCTTGGCAGCCTCAGGATCCCATTCCTGCAGCAAAGTCTTTGCGCCAGCTTCAAGCTCAGACCACGTCCATGAGCCGAGCTGGGCAGCTCTCAGCTCTGCTTCTGGCGGGGACTTTCCTACAACGCGACGCCTTACAGGGAGAGACTCGCCCTCAAAATGCTCAGGGCACTCAGGAGGCTCAACAACCTTAGTTCTCACGTGCAGCGACTGTGTGAACCCATTGCCTTTGACATCATCCCTGTACACCAAATGACCTTCATTAACCGTTGGAGATAAACCCGCATACCGACCTGAAATCCACCGTTCGGCAATCTCGCCCTTAGCAGCTGCAACAGACGTGTAGGCCTTCACGCGCACCAGGCACTTAGCACCAACAGGCGCTGCAAGCTTCGTGGCCATACCTAGTACCTCAGACCTCTGCTGTGCTGCAGCAGCTCGCATTGCACATGCCCACAGGGGCGGCGGGAAATCAGCAGCTCGCAGTAGAGTTCGTGCCCGAGTCTTAAGCCACCTGATGGTGCGCTCTGCTGAGCCGTTTTTGGCTGGCGCATCACCCTCAGTTGTGGTGACCCTCACGAGCTGATTTGCAAACCACTTGCGAGTGGCCTTATTCATGAACTCACGCGACCTATCGGTATGCAAACGCAAGACTGGAAGATTGAGTGCCCGCAAGTAGAGGTAAATTTCTTGAAGGGCTTCAAGGACGGAAGGCGACTTATTGTCAAACAGCGCAACGCAGAACATGAGCCTGTCAGACTGCACTGGCTCCTTGAGGTCTGAATACTCAAACTCCCAATCCCCTTCTTGAGGACCGCGATTTGGCAGTGCCTCCTCCTCGTCGTCAGCTTCCTCCTCCTGAGCCTCTTCTCCATCTTCCTCCTCCTCTGCTTCTTGGCTCTCGGCCTCCTCTTGAGAGGGGCTGGAACCGTCGTCCGGAGCATGTGGCGGAGGCGGAAGAGGTGGGGCATCATCTTCACTAAGATTCTCTAAGATATCCCTCGCTTCTTCTTCAGTTAGCCCTGTACCTGCACCCTCAAGGAAATCGTCCAGCGGCTCCTCCTTGGAGAGATCTACCTCATCTAACGGGTCTGGAATTTCGGGCATGCCGTGCAAACGAGGAAAGCGATACGAAGCAGCTAGAAAATACTTGAACTTCTTCGGCGCCTTTGACCTACCTTCCGGGTCAACAGCTGGCACCTTCAGAGGTCCACAGACATCCGCAGACAGAGTGAACTGCGAGGGGTGAGTCACACCAACGTGGCGGCGTCCTGAGGCGGCAGTTCTGATGCACACACTACAGTCCTTCCGAAACGGTTGGTGATTATTCTTCACATGATCCCTCCAGGCCTGTTCGTCTGCCTTTGTTTTAGCAATGCGGAACCATCTAGACCAGTTTTGGATGCTCATGCTCACGGCTTGGGCAAAACCAGGGGCCCATCGAGCTGACTCATGGGACTTGCGATGCAAATGAGGCATGCCACTGCTCTCACTCTCAGGCTCTGCAGCGGCTGCCTGCACAGTGACACCACGCAAACCCTTGTCAAGGCTTAGGGTCTCTAGGTACTGCAAATCACCATAGTTCGTGCCTAAGGTCGTAGGCCTACTTATCACATGCTCTAAATCCCCTTTGTAGACATGAACTTCAAACAACCCTGCTTCATCGGCATAGGAATTCCAAAGTCCAGTATTCCAAAAACTAGGGACCTGACCAAACAAGGCATGCGAAGGAGGCACGTAACGATCAATAAGCATCGGGTGCTCAAGCAAAAAACCAACCTCAAGCCTGGTAGTTCCAGCTGGCGGCCTAACCTTGCGACCTGCAGTCGCCACAGCATGCAACCAAATCTGTCGGCAAAGCAAAGCCGTTTTACGATCAACCTTCGACCGTTGTGCTGCTGACAAATCTGGAAGGCCATATAAGTCCAATGGCCCGCGCACAGGTGGGACAACGCTACTCCCATGAGCATGTGTGTCAAACGTACCACGCGGTGGAGCACCAAGAAGATGCGACACTTTGCCGTGGACGGCACCCCAAACTAGAGCGCGCCAAGCAGGAGTGCGTAGCACATCTTGGTCTGAGCCTCTGGTAATGTCCAATTCCAGGACAGCCACATTCTTGGACTCAAGGTGCGAAAAGGGTTTAGGGCCTGGGGCGCCAGCGTACAGATGAACAATCCACTCTGGGGCATTGAGCAATGCACGACGGCGACGCCGATTGAGATGCGTCAAACCCTTTAGGAGCTCCCATCCTGAAACCTGAGCAACATCCTCAACAAGTCCCTGCAAAGCTGCTTGGGGAACATCTGCCAAGAAAGTCGCGGCCTGCAACGCTAGTTGGGCTGAATTGGTAGATCCAAGGCTCACATAGTCCTGCATGTGATCCCACCAGCTCTTTGACATCAAGGCTTTGACAGATCGGATGCGAGAGGTACCTTCGGCCACATTCGCCTCCAGAGACTTCAAGTCCTCTAGCCGCTTTTCTTCTAGCTTGCTGATTAGCACCAAGGCTTCTGATTCCATGATCTCTGGACACCCACCTTTAACCCTCAAGCGAAAGGCACGACCCGAAGGAGCAATCAAACGGCATCGCGAGGCAGTCCAATCCAAACGATACCCCAGCTGCTGGATGAGAGAACCCAGCGGCACGATGGTTTGGGCACTGGATGTGGGAGGCAACAGAAGAGTACCAGCAGCAGACAAACGCATAGCCGAAGTCTCCTTTCCAGCCAGTGACACGACAACGGGTTGCGCACTAGCCCATTCAGCTTCGGAACTTGCAGCGCGAAGGGCATGAGTGGCCCCACTGTCTACCAAAGCCAAAAAACTAGGACTACCATCTACTTCCAAAGCCTGCCCAGGCTCAATGGCTGTGAGATGGATGGTCTTGATGCTCGGCTTAGGCTCCTCCTGCGCTGCAGGTTTGTCTTCAATCGCCGGAGGCTGCGCGGGAGCGGCTGGGGTGGATGCAGGAGGAAAGGCTTCGGAAGAACTGGCAGCTGCAAAAATCATGCGCATAAACGCTGTGAAGTCCTCCGCTCGGCCTGGGCTCGCGCCCGGCTGGATTGCAGTAGACGCCTGATCAGCCGTTGTAGGCCTGTGGCCTGCAGCATTGTTGGTGTCTCCTCCACCTGGCTGTCCTTTCCCCTTTGGGCTTCCTCCAGCTACCGGGCAGTCCTTTTGGCGGTGTGCCTCAGAGCCACATGCTAAGCACTTTTTGCTGCGCTCCTGACGAGAAAGTCCTGACATGTCGTGGCTAAACGTGCACTTAGGACCCCGCCTACACCCCGAAGTACCCATGAAAAACTTGCAGGGCTTTGAAGCCTGCGGCTGCCCACTGGCCTTTGGAGATGTTCCCGGACTGGGCGTGCCTACAGCTCGAACCTTAGGGGCAGTCACACCTGTGGCCTTAGAGACTGCAAGGGCTTCCATCTCTGCAAGCAAGTGCTTGTGATACTCCAGGACTGCAGACGAAGTTGGTTGAGCATCCATTTTTAACATGGAACGAAGCATAAACGTTCGAAACTTCGCTTCTTCATGCTGCGCAAAAACTTGGCTAGTGATGGTAGTGAGGCTCTTGGACAAAATGGTCGAGTCCGGAGGTGACATGTTGCAACTTTCACAGCGATTGTACCAACGAATCCACTCACGCAAAGACTTCACGGCTGAGGAGGGATCAGATGCTGGAGGGGGCTGCATGAGATTCTTCTGAATAACCTCCTTTTCTGAACCTCCACCTGGTTGGTACGTGGTGTGCAAACGGAAAAGGATGGAAGGAGCTGATTGATTGCATTTGCGGGCCACAATGTCTGCTTTGATAGACTCTGGAACTGCCGCCATAAGCATACTACAGATCCTAAAGTTGACACGCGCCCATCGCCCTTGAAGCAACTCAGCCGGTACAACTGGCTCAACCTTTAGCCTATCCAAGGGTGATGACGAAATCCAAACCCCATAGGCCGTATCAACCACACCCAAAACCTGACGCCACCACTCTGCTGCTGTGTCCGAAACATCACCGACCAAACCCCCAATCACGACTAACCAATCTTGGTACAGAAGAGACCCTTCATCCGAAGTGAGCTCTGCCAAAGCTGGGAAATTCGAGATGCCTGGCTTAACAGCTTCAGGGTTGGTGGGAGAATTGCCGCCATCGCGTTCGGCACGAGATCCCTTGAGCATCTCTGACATGGCATCTTGAAGTTGATGCATCCCAGCAATCAGTATCTCACGATCTGTGGGTCCTGATGCACTCACGGCTCCTGCTGGCAGTGTGCCTCTGGGTTCTGCTTGTGGCCTCTGCGGTGCAGGGCTGGAAGACCGCGCACCGGAACCAAGGAGCCCTGAGAACCAACCAGCGAAGCCCTGAGGCTCGGGAGCGGAAGGAGGCGGAGGAGGAGGCGGTGAGGATGAAGAAGGGGCAAATCCAACCCCAGTGTTGGCGACAGGATGCGAACCGAACCCACTCTCACCAAACCCACTAAAGCCAACCTCCCTAGTACCCACCTGCTGCAACGCCGTAGCCTCAACTTCACCAGCCTGCTGAGACCGAATCCTCGAGAGTTCGGCCTCAGCACGACCCGCTCTCTCTTGCTCAGCTCGCAGTTGCTGCTTCAACCCATCAAGCTGTCGCGCGACTTCTGCCTGAATCGCATCATGCGGAATAGATGAGGACTCGGTGTGCGGAGGCCTGTCCGGAGACCCGGACCCGTAGAGCAAGGGAGCTCTTTGCTCCATGGCAGCAAGCTGCTGCGCGTTGGCACCAGTGAACAACGGCATCGGCACTTGACACTCATCTTGCATGACGCGGCCTCCTCTCTCGAGGGGCTGTAGTGGTCGCGACGGCCTTGGAGGAGAAGTCAGTGGACTGGGAGCCCACCCTTGCGGCAGTGGCTGTACGTTCGCCGCGCCACCAAACAGAGACTGCACTCTTCCTAGCAACTGACTAGCAAAAGCCTGA
Source organism: Symbiodinium sp. CCMP2592 (assembly GCA_905221615.1). Classification (NCBI taxonomy): domain Eukaryota; class Dinophyceae; order Suessiales; family Symbiodiniaceae; genus Symbiodinium; species Symbiodinium sp. CCMP2592. Next base: position 913,813 of record CAJNDT010001336.1, on the reverse strand, counting down.
GCCCCAGTCTGCATGACCGCTGACGCCCCGTACGCCGTTGATCTGGGCGTTTCAAAGCCCTCAGCACTACTTCCAGGATTCGCTGCAGAGGGGTTGTACCCTGAGACGCCTGCGGCAACATTGATCTGAGCGCTAGCCATTCCACTTTCGGTGGCCACACTGAAACCCTGAGTCACTGCAGTTGCATCTCCATGTACCCCACTCGCATCAGCGACCTCCGTGGTAGATACTGCTTCATACGTAACGCCAGCTGTGCCCAAGCCTCCAACCTGGCCTAGTGTTCCATCGCCTCCTGTCCTACCGACTGCTGAAACTCTCGGTTGGCCGGCTGTTCCAACAGTTTCTTGTGGCAGCTGAGGGGATGGCACTAGACCAGCTGTGGAAGTCGATGGCCCCGACGACGCATCCATCATAGCTTGCTGGATTCCATCCCCAATAGGCTGCGCAAGCCCAGAGGGCGATGGCACTCCAACTCCGGCGGTTGTACCATTCACTGTAGTCTGCGGTGCATCCCCGCCTCCCCGCACTCCAGGCAGAGAGGCCGGAGAAGCCACCGCTCCGGTTGCTTCTGGCCCAGGCGTTGGGCTCATAACCTGTTGAAGGTGTTCACCCTGGGTGGCCATACCCTGCAGCGAAGCTCACGCAAGATGTTTTCTATGGCTGGGCGCAGAGGCGACTCACGATCTCAACGAAGCAAAAAGAGAACCGACAAACCAACAAACGACCTGTACAGCTTTACAAGTTGTTGGTTACAGTACACATGGCTCAAGAGGCTTTCCTACGCAGCCTTCCCCTAAGCCAAAGGATACAGGAAACACACATGTACAAGCCTACCTGAAGGAAACTATACAAGTGCCGGCAATCCCTTCAAGCAGACTACACACCTGTCTAACCTGATACCTGGACATGCAGTGAGAAGCATTTGAACAGTTAGGGTTAGAGTTTCAGGGTCTTTAGTATTTAGGGTTTGGGGCTAGAAGGCAGAGTGCCATAGTTTTAGGGTTTGATAGTATTAGGGATGCACAAATCGCGTGAAGTGGCTACGAACTGCTGGATGTTGCGCTTTTCTGCGTTGACCACACTGTCAAGCGAATCACGTGCAGGCGACGCAGGGTACAGCTGGGTGACGCGACAACGTCTGGCACTCTGCCTTCCCAGCTGCTGGCACTCTGCCTTCCCGCCTCAAGATCCATTAATTATTGCCACCACAACTTTGCACTCAGCTGGTCGGTCAAAGGTATTGCTCCAGCATCAAGGTCAGGAAGTTCCCCCGGACCACCGAGACGGATGGCAACAAGTGAGAGGTGTTTCATCTGAAGGACAAACTGCCGTTGTTGTTCATCTTCGTCGTTCCAAACATAAACAAAATCACAAACGAGAGAAACGCGCGGCAACTCCAGCGGTTCTTCTCATTCACCCACCTGATAACACTTCGGGAAGGGGCCTTGGTACCGTCGAAGAAGCCTGAGGCCTCCTGTAATGCGGGAGCCAATACGTGGCCAGTAACGCAGGTAGCGAACCATGATTTCCTAAGGCACGTCGTCATAAACTTCATTCCATGTCTCAGCTGGTTTCCACTGGTGAGGCGCTTTGGCCAGTTTTTCGCAAGCGGTTTTGATCAAGATTGGGGAGAGCTCGCCTCTGAAGAAACACTCTCCTCGTTCGCTCGGGGCGAAATGCATTGCTCTGGACGGCTACTGTTCAGTCACAAGCACGCACGGCTTCAAACCACATGTGCTAGTTTGTGCGGCTTCCGGGTTGTGGCACTCGAAATGATTGTCCATGTGCTTGCACGTGACAAATTCAACATGTGTGAAAATGCGAACATGCTTTCGCAATCCGTCTTCCCCAAGCAGAAACACACAGTCTCTCGGACGCATTCCAATCTAGCAGGACCCGCTGCCATCAATGCAAGCACACAGACAGACACACAACTTTTCTTTGCAGCGCAGGATGAATCCTCTCGTTGTTGCCAGGCCTCCTGGTCGGGCCACAACAGGGCCTATGGTCAATGACGTGTTGTCTGGCCTGCGCTTCTGTCATCTTGGAAGCCACACGTCCCCAGTGATAGGGTACGAGGTGGCTCCACTCGCCTTCAATGCCAGACACACATGGGTTCATGTAATGTGACACAACACACAGCAGATCAGGCAAACACATCGAAGCTATAACAAATGTTCCGAATCTTTCCAAGAGACCGCCGTCTGTCACACGAACTCGGAGAAACCATTTTGCTTTGTCAGTGCCACCAGGATTCGGGTCGTACTTCATCTCACCAGCGATCTTGGGACACTCCCGGCATTGAACAGGTGTCCATACCCCTTGGTAGTCAACACGGTTCGGCCGCCGCTGATGTTGGGGGCCACGGACTGCAACCTCCCGTGGCTCGAGTGCTGGGATAGGCACTGCAGGCACCTACGGCATCTCAGCAGGAGGGGCTGGCACTCTGCCTTCCTCGGGCTCCACGTGATCATCAGGCTCTGGGACAGGGATTGCAGCAGGCACCTCCGGCATCTCAGCAGGAGGGGCTGGCACTCTGCCTTCCTCGGGCTCCACGTGATCATCAGGCTCTGGGACAGGGATTGCCGCAGGCACCTCCGGCATCTCAGCAGGAGGGGCTGGCACTCTGCCTTCCGCGGCCTCCACGTGATTATCAGGCTCCGGCTCCACCGGCACCTCAGCAGGAGGTGCTGGCACTCTGCCTTCTGCTCCCTCTTGACCACTTTCATCAGGAGGCGCGGGTTGCTTCCTGGGCAACATACGTGGGCGACAAATCTTTCTCTTTGCTTTCCGTTTGGCCTGTGGCTTGGCCTTTGCTTTGGTCTTTGCTTTGGCCTTGCCCTTTGCCTTGGCCTTTGCTTGCTGCGTCTTGATGGCTTGCCAGGTTTGATGCACCCTTTTGATTCTGCGTTTTCTGACTGCGTCTGAGACCATTTTAAATTCCTGTTTGTCCTCAGCAAGCAGGTCGTCAAGAACCAGCTCATCAACAAAGTCCCCCATGATAATGTCATCCTCATCCTCATCCTCTGTTGAATCTTGGGCTGTCGAATACATAGCCTCAATTTTGCGCATGAAATCCTCATCTTCCGGAAGGTGATGAGAAGCGATCAGGCTCATGAGCTTTGGACGGCGCATTCGTTGCAGCTCCTTTCGCTTTTTTTCGTCTACGTTTCCAGTCGGGGAGATCACATGCTCGGCGAGATTCTGGCAGTCTGCGAGAGTCCGACATGCTTGTGACATTTCCCTCAGTCGAGTCAGCAAAAACAAGCACAGCAAAACTTATATAAGTTTATTGTACTATTTACTGTATGGGTCGACAGTTGACAGAATCCTAAATGAAAACATGGCACTTGGGATGCTGCAACATATAGGATAGAAGTGACACTGAGCTTGTAGCACAACGACGGAGGCAAATGAAGCCATTCCAGAAGACTGCCTCTGTTTCGATGACTTCCCAATAATGGGGCTCATACAAATGAATCCAGCAGGCCTTGACGCTGGAACCATCCGGGCACTCTGCCTTCAAAACAAAATATATCTCTCCTGTCGACTGGTCCTCATGCTGGACCACTGGCCACATGAGAGCAGCCCAGGCTTTTGCCCCAAGAGAGAGATAGCATGTCAAATCCAAGACATGGTTCAAGATCTTCAAAGGGGCTGCAAGGCTGCTAAACTTCCCAGCACGCAAGGGAACATGCTGAGATGCCAGTCTTGCATCATTGTAGTGAATTAGCCATGACCACGCAGCTGATGCTCGTTCGAGTGGCTCTTCTGACAGGGTGTTCCATGTCTTGTCGCCGACAATCTCGGTATACTGTGACGGCAGCTTGTGGACACATCCTCTGAAGCACAACTTTTGGCGCTTCCTGTCCACATTCCAAAACTCCCTTTCAAAATATTCCCGTTTGACTTTTGCCGGATGCCTGAGTGAACGGCTTTCAAAGACGTTTGAATTCTCGATCACAGTTTGAATCGTGGAGTATGTTTGCTTGCGGGTTTTGTTCAACAAAGAATCATTACGAATCTTGTTGTGCACATCTTCCACAATCTTGTTGTCTGGCAGCGTCTGCACCAGAACACTCAGCAGGTGGGTTGCAGGGCATGCTGGTACCGATATTGTTACAGTCCTTTGAGCTGGCACTCTGCCCTCTTGCCCGTCTAACAACATGTCACCAACTCCGGCACCGTCATCTGCTTCTTCAGGCACAGAATCCTCCATCTCCCCGTCCTGCTCTGTGTCAACATCATCCACGACAATGTCTTCTGACACCGGAGGCGCCACTTCATATCCCTGTGCCTCCAATGTGTCCAGAAAAAGTCTCGAAGGATGGCTGATTCCAACTTGCAGGTCTGTGAAGAGTTGCCGGGCATGAACACCTGGAGTGGACCGTGCCAATGTCGACTCCAACCTCAAGAGTGATGTGTGATGGCCCTTTGCCTTCAAAGCCGTGATCGTCCGAATGTCTGCATCAGGTGACAGCAATCCCGCATAGGCATCTGGTGGAAGTGAAAAAAGACTGCAAGTCCAGACCCTGTTCATCAGCAAATGCAAGCTCAACATCATGATTTTTTCTGCGGGCTCGTGTAAATCAGTATCCAGATGCTCCTTCCACAACTCGGTCTTCTGCAGGTTGGAGACAATCTGCAACAAATGTTTGTCTGCTTTCCAGGCATCATTCCCTGTCATCAACTCGGCATAACCTCGACCATCCTGCGGCGATTTAACGTTTTTTACTTGTTTCCCATACCATGTCCACAACGGTTCGGTCACTTTGTACAATATCTTGGAGTGATCGAGAAGGTCTTCTGTCATGAGATAGTATGCCAACTTGAAGCCCCCCATGCTGGCTTTCAACAAGCTGAGTTCTTTCCGTGGATCAGTGGCACGACCAGCCTGGGACAGCTTTTGCAAATCACCCAGTGCATCTTCCTGCCTCTCACCATTGTCAGAGTCCGGCACTCTGCCTTCGGACTCTGGCACTCTGCCTTCGAAGAGCTCCTTGCGCGATTGTGTATTCGCCGAGTTGGAATACAGGCTGAGTCTTTCCCTTGAGCAAGGGCTGAAAGATTGATCTTCACCGAAGTGATCAGCCAGCAGCATTTTGAGGACATGAAACTCATGAAGTTGCTCACAACATAGCTGGTTCCAGCTGAACCATCTGGAGGATTTCACCAAGCTGCCCTTCTTCATGAAAGATTCGACATTTGCAAGCATATGTTCAATCTCATGCTCGTCACCGGATAGCTGCCTGTCTAAGTCATAGGCAATCTTATCTCGAAAAGCGTCCCACAACAAGCTTCTGCTCGGTGATGTGCAGGAAACAAAACTCGCCAGCATTTCCTTCTTCTGATGGTAGAAACCACCACTTCCAAAGGGTTTATAATTCAGGGCAAAGATGTAAGAGGAGTGAAGTTGTGCTTTCAGGAAGAGTCCTTTGAGGCATCTCGACATGCTTTTTTTGAAATCTCGAATGGCCCTGTGAATCTTGTCACATTTCACATGAATCATGTTTTCACGCATAGCATAGGCCATGCCAGCAAGTCCGATGCTGCCCTGGTCAAGGCCCAAGACCAGCAGTGGAATGTTCAGCCACCACTTCTCTGACTCTGGCACGACGGGGAGCACATTTGTGATCTCTCCATCCTCAGACATTGTCTTCAGAAAGGAGACATGAGGAAAAGCTGGTGGCACTCTGCCTTCTGGCACTCTGCCTTCTGGCACTCTGCCTTCAGCCGGATCCGGATTGTACCTCAACCACTGAAAACAGCGGTCAATGTCATTGTCTTCTTTTCCAACTTGGAAAACCACCCTGCTTTCATATCTTTTCACAGGCCTCTGCCCAAGAGAGGGGGCGATCTTGAAAGAGCCCAAATCCATTCGCCCTCTGTGCAAAATCCAGATTTGGTGACTGATCGCTTGAAGCTGCCTGAATGCAGCAATCCTTTCCAGCTTCTTTCGCTTTGATATGTGAAGCAGCAGGTCGTCGTCAA
>CAJNDT010001336.1:685818-907722 GCA_905221615.1 Symbiodinium sp. CCMP2592 | reverse complement strand
CGTCGAAGGTCGAGTTTAACAACTGACAAGGTTAGTTCATGCCGATGCGTGCTACAGGGTGCTGTTTCAATCACTCGAAAAAGCTCAGTTCGCCAAGCATCTGGCTCACCGCATATCACCGTGCCGGAGATCGGTTATCAAGATGGCACACGAAGAACGTCATGCTGACGTTTTCCGTGATGTGTTGGGGAAACAGCACTTTGAAATGAAATGAGCCTCCTGAACGCAACAAGCTCTAAGACATTCATTAAAACTCCCAGCATACGTGCCTACAAAAGACCCTCCAACATTAGCAGCGGGAGGCAGGGGCTGCAAACTTCCATCAAAATCCCAAGAGCATTTCACGTAATCATCTTCATTTTTTGAGCCGGCCTGTGTGCTTGTCCACAGGTTGTCAGAATCGAAGCAAGTTGTTTAGAAGCTTGTAATTGGATTGCGATGCGATCTTTGCGATTTGCGTTTAAGGAGCTGACGTGCAAGGTATGCTGCATGGCATGACAGCGTACCAGCATCAGGATCTTTCCAAAGCTCATCCGAGATCCTTGGAGCCAAATTCCAACTATTCAGTAAAGCTTGTTGACGTGGCGGCTCTCGTGAAAGAAGACGTGAAAATATCTGGGCAGCCACCGGCGAAGCCGCAGCTTAGGGTTTTATGTTCAGATCCTTCGATGTATCTGCTGTGCTCCCTTAGCTGTGCACGCTAACACGAGATAGTGCGATGCTGGGAATCTGCACTCAACACTATGCAGAAAACTTTAACGACAAGAACATACCGCTACTGTAGCCGACCAAGGTCACAACCGACATTGAAGGCATGCGCATGTGAGGTTTTGTGCAGGAAACCACAAGTTATAGGTGACAAATCAATCAATTGCCACTACATTAAAGTGCCTGGCTGCGCAAGCTGGGTGCGACTCGGAGAGGTCCAGCTGCGAGGGGCGTCCAGCACGTTCGGCACGGGCGGAGTACACCGACAGAACCCCTGGCACATGAAGGTGTCCCTCCGGAAGAAAAACATCTTTCAGTACCAGAGGCACATGAAGCGATTAGGTCTTGCTCGCGACAGCACCAAGGAAGAAGCAAAGGGGGCCGTGGGAAGGAGAACTGCAATCTCAGAGTTTGTCGCAGGAGCTGCAGCCAAAGTTTGTTTGCAGTTGCACTTGGCACCATCTGCGGGCAAGAAGCCCAAACTGTTGCGCAGGTGGGTTGAGACAAAACAGTTGCCTACGGTTTCGAGCAAAACGTCACGAAAGCTATCCTGAACCCTTGAACGCAGCGGCACCGCCTGAAATGCCAAGCAAAGACACGTACCTTGATGTGCAGACTAGCTCAGGAGTTGATGCTACACGGATTGTGGGGTCAGGGCGTATATCTGTATATCATCTCACCTCCCAATTGACATCTTCAGAGTCTGGGTGGCAAATGCCTCTGCAGCCCAGCAGTTCGAGGCAGCATGCGACACGGTGTGTAACTACGCAGCATGAAAAGGTTGCTCAAGGCTGACTCTTTTTCCACCTCGCAAACTTGGAAACTGCTCTTGAACAGAATCCGGGCAGTCGAGTGGGGCTTTGCTAGAGCCACACGTCACCGTTCCATCGAACGCTCCGCCCAGGGACCACGGCGCAGAAGCAGCGAAGCCAATTGCGAAGGCGCGGCTCCGAGGCAGGTCTGGGAACCTGGCAGAACGTCTTCATCTTTGGGTCCCCACGTGGCTTACAGAATAGCATGTATGCTTTAGACAACATCTAAATCATGCAGTGTGGGGCATGAGCAGCGGAGACGTCGCAAGTTTCAGAAGAGTGGCCTGTCAGTCAGCAAAGCCACGGCAGCCTCCGGCATCACTTCAGAGCTCTAGTGTGTTTGTTTGCGAGCTTGAATGCAACACATCGGAAATTGAGCCCCTGCAGTTTGATTGCATGCATGTGAGATAGGTGTTGCACATGTCTCACGAACCAAAGCTCGAATTACCTTGGCAGCGGATGAATGAAGATCCACAGCGTTCTGGCACACCTACACGTCTTCATTGAAGTTTCGGGAGCTTGCGATTTTGCCCGAGACTTTGCCACTTCTGCCAAGCGGCACCACGAAGCACCTTTCGGGAGCAAAGCCAGGCGACACCAATGCTACACTGCCGCTTTCGCAACTCAGCAATCCCTTGAACCGTCGGCGATCGTGCGGTTGTCCCTGCTTCAGGCTGTCCAAGGTACACCAAGAAATGCTCCAAAGCTTCCAAAGAAAGCTCCTTCAAGACGACTTGCCGTTGCGTGGGCTTGCAAGATCATGCAAGTGCTTGATGCAAAAGGCTTTGGCAAGGTTTCATAAAAGCCTAGCAGACTGCACTCGAGTCTTCAGCGAGGCCATTTACTGCATGCTCTTCAAGTTGTCCGGACAAGAACTGAAGTCCTGTGATGGCGGGTGCGCCCGGCTCAGCAGCGTCCTCGACAGTACATGGGGCTTCCGCACGCAAGGAAGCTTCACGTCAACTTCGTTGGCGTCAAAAGCCCTCGCCTGAGCCCTGAGAGGTAAGTCAACCGAGGTACCGGAAGAAGGCGTCCCATCCAAGGCTCCGGTGGCGGCAGGGTATTGCGCGGCGCCTTGGGTGCCTGACTCTAATTCTCCACATCGAAACCCAAGCATGGGATTTTTGGAGCTTTGCCAAGGCCTTGGGATTTCAGTCTTTGGCCGCAAGGTGTGCTGCCATTCTCCAGTTTAGATTTCCGCTCGCCTAGATGCTGATGTTCAAAAATACGGGGCCCTCAAAATCAAGCGTTGTTCTCGATCCAGCGGGCTTTCCAGCGAAAGTTGGCTTCCTGCTTCTGTTGCAACCGGCAGAAGAACTTGTGTCGCGTCCTGGCGATACTCTGCAGCTCCAATATGCAAGGCCTTCGCACCAACCGGCTCCGGCACGGACCGCCTCAGAGGCCTCAGACCCGTGAGAACTGGCGGTGCAGCCATGCACAGGCCTGACATGTGAACGCGGAGGCATGGCTGTTGAAGCTGCGTGTAACGATCGTTCAATCTGCGAATGAAAGAAGAAACTACAAGCGGTCCCTGTGTGCATGTAGGCGGAGCAATGCCAAAACACCCAGCGATATATGGAAGAACTTGTTTCGTTCAGGGTGTGCAGACAGCAGGTTTTAGGAAGACTTCATACCACGTTCTTCTAGCAGTCGCCGCAAGCCATGAGCTCTCTGCAGCCGAAACGTGAAATACAGGATCCGCACACCACTCGACGAAGTGTAGATATGATCTAGTCTTAGAAATGCCTTGTTGAACAATTCAAAACCAATGGATGTGTGTGTGTGAGACCCCTCGTAGACCTTTTGCTTTACTAGTGTTCATCCCCTTCAGGTATGGACATGCGATGTCTTTCTCAGGCCAGCGGCTGTGAGGATGCCGCCACTGGATCAAAGTCTAAACACTCGCACACCTGCGGCTCAAACGAACACTAGCATGGGGCTACGGCAGTGTGCAATCCTCGTCCCCAACAATTCCAACTCCTCAGCATATTCTTCGCCAATCAAATTTCGGCGTGAACACGCCACACATTTTCTCTCTCCGTCTCTCCGTGTTGCTTGCTGCAGGCTTAAGGAGAGGGTGTCATCCCTCCTTCGTGGGGGCTTATGCATGCCCATGATGAAAATGTGGCTTCTGGGTCCCCGGACGTTGCGGCATCCCCACATCTTCACAGCAAGCCGAAAAACACAACTGAATGCCCCGAAGTAAAGATTCCAGAGAGACTCGCAACTCATCCAGACAAGGTATTCTCTCTCTCTGTCTCTCTCTTTCTCTCTCGTCACCTGTGTATGACACAGGACGGGATGTGGTCCCCGTGGCGGCCTCTTGCCATGTCCTCGTCGGGCCCATACTGCGTGGGGCAGGATGGCCGAAGACTCCACAAGTTGAGATCCGTAGCTTGAGACTTGGGCCAGGTGGACTATCACAATCGCTGTAACTTCCTACACAATTCCCACATAACTGTTCAGCTCTTTAGCCAGAACAGCTGCAGCAGAACGGAGCGTGTGCGCGGTGCTGCTCTGGCCCCGAGATGGCATGGGAGCGGCCTGAGCTGGACTCGCCCGTAGGTACCGAAAAAGACCGAACACATGCTTGCACGTTTCGCTCACAGGTGAAGGCTGTTCAAGGTTGGATGTTTTATGACAACAATTGTGCTTTTGAAAGGCTGTCGCATAAATGGCTCCGCCCGCCAGCCCTGCTGTGTCTGCGCTTTCGAAGGAGTTGGGTTGGGGCTCCCGTGGCGGCGATGAACTCTGCACGAACAGCCCTTCATGGCTTTACTTACTTTGTCTTGGACGCCACAAACCTGGGCCAAGATGTGAAAGTGCAGAGAAAAACGCGAAAGCTCTTTAGCGCAGGCCACCCACCGAGAGCAAAACAACACAGCGCTGTCCTCGACTGCAGTGCGCAAAGCAGCGTCCAATGGAGCTCCGGCGAAGCTGGCATCGCTGTGTGGTGCATCCTCTCGCTGCTGCAGTTTCGGGCCACAACATCTCCGAGTAAACCTTTTAGACATGCCCGGCTGAGCCTGAAACATGCACATGACACATCCTCGTCCCAGCCGACTGCGACACCCGCTTCCGTCAAGCCGTCAATGCAAAGGCGGAGAAGCTTCCGGCGAAAGCCGCTCCTACGCTTCAGGAATGAAAGTCCTACTACATCGAGCCAGGTGGTTGCAACTTCATAATGGATATTTGGGGGCTGCAAGTGTTTGCATCGTGCCAAGGAGCTGCAGCTGTTCAAGCTCAAGCGGCGGCGTGGACTACAACAAACGTGAACCAAATCTCTCCTGGCCGAATCATCCATCAACTGGGACAGCTGGACGGCAGAGAGCCTTGCGGCACACACAACACGAGTTTAGATGGCGACATAAGCACAACACCAATCACTCTCCAAGAAATATTCGGCTTGGTTCGTGCACAGATGCCCTCTTTGAAGAATGGACTTTGGGAAGGGGACTTGCAGACGGACCTCCGGCCACGGATCTTTGCCATAGCGGAGGCTTCTGACACGCGGAGCGCGTCGCGAACGGCACCGAACTCATCCTCTGCGAATTTCTTTTGCGGCAGGAAGGCTTCGGTGCTAAGGAATCGAGGGTGAAGGCTTGGTTCATGGGTGTCTGTCGTGTGCAAATGATGTTTTTGCGGGTTCGCAATCCGCATCGAAAGTGCTAAGCGCCAAAACCCCTGCGGTGACAGGCTGATGCCCGACACTACTTCCGAGTCTGCATATGACTTTCAATAAGAATCTCCACCACCTCACACTGTCATCCAAAAAAACGTCTTTCACCTTGAAACCATTGGCCTATGGTTCAACACTCTGCTTGCCTCGTCCAGCTCACCCTTGGGTGCGATCCGTGGAGTAGTGCTGGCCTTCGGCAGCTGCGCACGAACCTCGACCGCGGCTGCAACATGCTGCTGTCGGGTAGTATGCCGATGTTGATGTCCTGTAACTGTGCAAGGCGAGCTTATGGGCTGTAGCATTCCAGCAAAGAACAGTGACCAGGATTGCTTTTGTCAGCAACTTTTTGGATCACACGCCGACACATTACACAAGACATGCTTCCGAGAGGTGGTTCTGGAGGAGACTTGGCCTTGATTTTCATAGCCGCGGCGGTGTAATAGGCCCTCGCCATGAAGCCTACCAAAGGACGTGCGGCTTCCTGGTGAAGTCGTATGACACGGCTCCAGTTTCGTCCGATCAACAGCCCATGACGACCGACAAAATGCAAATCCCGGCCTTGGGGCTCAAGCGAGCGAGTAGATAGTCTACCTTGGTCTCAAATGGCCGAAAACTGCGGAGGAGCACCTTCTTCAGTGCTCGGTCATACATGTTACTCGGCCATGCATGTTGCCAGGGATTGCTCGACCCAGCTCACATGCGACCAAGCCTGCACATTTATCGCCGAAGGTTTCTCCAACATCCTGCTAAGCTCCTGAATCACTCTGAAAGGAGATGTGACCACGGTGCCCCACGGCCAGTGCCAGGGTCCGCGCCCAACTCCAGCAGCCGGAGGGCTGCACGCTCCTGAAAGCGGATGGCAATTCCCGCTTCGAATTCAAGTTCGTTCCCCAGCCAAACAGAACCCTTGAACCCGAAATGCATCTGTGGTCCTTCCCAGCATCTGCTGCTCTGTCGAGCGCGGTGGCCCCAAAGAGAGGGTCCTGCACTCGGGTTTGGCATTCGGGTTTCGGTCCGAATGTTGGCGTCCTTCTTGGCAACTTTGCCCTTTCTTAAATCTTTTTGAAACATGAGGCGAGTCAAAGCATGGACCATTTCTTGCATTTTCTAAGTAGGGTGGGCTGCGGGTCGGAGTTTCTGTCAATCCACACAGGTTCAATGGCCATCTGATGAGTCATGCATCTTGGCCGTTACGAGAAACGATACTCTCTTAAGGCTTGGAACCAAAGCTTCTGCTACGGCGTCTCTCGTGAAGACTGAGACCACCCGCCGAAGACGGTTAAGAGTGGGGTGAAGCCTTCTGAAAAGGTGTCCTTGGAATTCACGTCTGCGCCACACTCCTTGACCAAGCGAACAAGGAGCCTTGCAGACTTGGGTTTGGGTCGGAGACACCTGCACTAACCTGATCCCTTGAGAGTACCAGCACAAAAAACAACAGGGCAGACTTTCTTTTAAAGCCTGGTGCAAACAGAACATGCAGTTGGCGGTGCTCATCCCCGACCCTGTCAAATTAGGTGGCAGCCACGCGGCTCTGTCATTCCCTGCCCTGCAGACGCTCTGAAGAGTGGGTTGACGTCCCTAAGTTCATGACGGTTGCAGACCGAGTCTCCGGGGCCAAAAGCTCGTAAGTGCACAGAGATCTTCGCTGGATCGAATGGGAAGGCATGAGTCCAATTGTGAGTGAAGTTGCTGGGGAAGGCCAGGTGCCCAAAGCGGCACCAGCTGTGACCGCTGTCAACGAAGAACGTAAGTTTGACAGTCCAACTCGAGTGCGCAACTCGTACATTTTAGAATGCAGCCTCGAGCACGACTTCAAACCAAACCTTCTAGAAGATCGCACTGTGCGCGTCTGCAGCTGGATATCTACCGTGTTGCCGCATCCTAGACTTTCTTGCCGGGGCTCAGCTGCGATGTGTCCCCGGAGCCACTGCCTGCAATCCAACTCCGACTCCCAAGCTGAACTGTAGGCCTACGCTATAAACATTGCAACCTACGCCCATACTGCAGGAACCTCTGAAACACAAGCCTAGCCAAACACAAGCTTTTGAACTTCAGACGGCTGGTGACCTTGACCCATAGAGAGCAGTGTGAGCGCCGCGCGCTCGCTGCGCGCCTCCTGGAGGCTCGGTAAGCTTCCATATACCCGTATGCTCGTTGGGGCTTCAGACGATTCCAGACGCGTGCAGCACCAACTTGTCGACGGTGCTTCAAGATCGGTGGCGTGGAAGTCGGCAAGACAAATTTGGGGGGCTCTGCATTCTGCGCTCCCAGATTTCGCCGTGGAGGCCTTGGGATATTAGGGGTAAGCAGATAGGAGCTTGTGTCGGGGGCACCTTCATCGAGGCAACAAGCAACCCTCGTGATGGCTCTGCTTTTCCCGAAACCTTTGAACCGTGCCCAAACTCGTTTGAGCCTTCACTGCTGCCTCGAGAGCTGCATCCAGGGCATAGCGCCCAAAGTTCCTGAAGCAGAGATCAGCAAAGCGAGGGAGGGAGCCGGGAGGTTTTCCTACTTTGTTGAACTGTGGTGCGGTGTTTTACATTGCCACTGCACTTTACATGTTATGGGAAGGCGCCCCATGCTTGCCATCACAACGGCTCCGTCGGGGATCGAAGATGGCAAAGCGAGAAGTAGCCGCACAATGCTTGGATTGCCAGAAATCATGTTCACGTACATGCCGACTAAGGCCCAGTCGATGTCCGTGTGGCTGTTGGCCCGCGGCAGCACGCAAGGAATCAATTCCCTGGTGCTGTCTCCTTGCTTCCTCTTCAATTCAGTTCAGTCGATACTCCAACCATCCCTCGATCAGTGTGCGAGTTGTCTGCTAAAAGCTTCTAGCTTCCGAGATTGCTGCTTTCATCAGGGTGCAGAACATGCAGCTTGAATTGGGCCTGTTCGAATCCGAGATCTTGAGAGCACGGCAACGCTGTCCATCTCACTCTTAGCGTTTTCAATGTGACCGCTATCGCTTGTACCGGCTTAGTCCAGTTCGCAACTGCCTCTTTATGAAATGAACTGTTCAGGCTCGAGCTTGGAAGAGTAAGCGTTGATACCGACAATTGAAGGGCCACAGCGTACAAAGAATCGCCCTTGCTGGCAAAGCTCTCGCTGCAGTCGTGCTCCAACGACCAATCTAGAGGGACACCTAGGCTGGTCTCGTGAGTTTCACAATGCTGGCGATGATTTCGCCCTGGGCTCACTCCTGATTCGTGGCTACAGTGGTTGGAAGGAAAGCCAGTGGAGTTGTGTGCCTGCAGCTGTCGACGTTGTTCCAGACCAGGTTGAAACGAACTGCTAAGTTCTCTTTCTGAGGAGCCTGTGGTGCCTTCCTTTGTTGAAGTCAACACCTGGAATCGCCTGTGGCTCTGAACTGCAAGATCTAAGCTCTTCCAATGTATCCCAGCACTCCCCGGCTGAACTTCTCAAGGCTGGACTTGCCAGTTCACCCTGTTGCCGTCGGGTCTAGCTGAGCTTGCGGCTCCGGGAAGCCACCAGTTCGAGTGCCACAGCCACGCAATATGCTTTTCAAGTGACCGATTCAAGCCAAGCAGCCTAGCTTCGAAAGCTCCTCTGGAAAATGCTGTGAAAAGGGCGGTAGCTGTTCGATCTCAGGAGTATCGTCACAGAAGTTCGTTGAACGACAAATCTCACACACCACAACTTTGCACACAGTTTTGGTTTCGGGTACTCCGAACCATTGCAGTCTCCAAGCAACACCAAGGATTTTGCAGCAAAGTCTTGACAGTGACGCAATTTTTAACTTCCGCACTGTGGAGGTTCGAAACAGCAGGGCATTTCCTGCACAGCCCACAGGCCGCTATGAAGCGAAGGCAGGTGCTTTGGGATCTGTGGTTTCGTCAGGTGTGTATACTGCTTGTTGCATGTGCAAACTTGCCTGAAATACGGTCGCATGAACGCAAAACAAAAACTCTGCGAACGGCAGGATAACCACCAAACGCCAAACACGTGATACATCAAGACGCCAAACTTCTACCACTAAACCTATGAAAGTACTCTCCATTAAATCGATAAGGGTGGAAATAAAACATGTTTTGTAGAATCGCCCGAAAGCAGAAACAAGCCTTGCCCATCTCGCGAAGCAAGGCTGGTTCAGGCTTCCGCGTTCGGGCAGCCTCACAGCAACTCAAACGTCCATGGCATTGTGGGAAGTGCATCTAGCCCAAACCCGCAAATTCAGGCAGGAATGTTGGCATCGGAAGACGGCCTCCACCAGGAGGATTTGTAACTCCGCCCGCCGAAGGGCACGACTGGGACGGCCACCTGCCCGTTGGACGGCGCCCAAAGCAAGCAACGCTTGACAAACTGATATCACGACCGTTTTCTGCGACGGTTTCATCGAGCGACCTTTTGCTCACATTCTTGAAGGGGATCAAGGGGATTCGGTACTGATTGAATAGCAGTTTGGTTGCAACGACATCATGTGTCGAATTCTGCAAGTGTAACAGTCCTTTGATGCACCAGCACGATCATGAAACTTTGCTCTTGATTCTTTTTGCAATTGTCAGCCTTGTCGAGTGCCATGGCTTGTTCGGCAAGTATGGCCCGAACCCCTCTGCAACCGAATCCTGATGCCGGCTGGGTTTACTAGGTGTAGGGTGCCTCCGTCGTCAACCATGTTCGAGATCGTGACACCGGGGGGATGGCATGTTTGCACAATCCCCCCATGCTCGTCTATGTATGGCGTGCCCAGCAAGTCTCGCCAAACCCCAGCTAAACATCCGAACGGGGACGCTATCGCCAGCATCTGCAAAACACTTCAGCACCGTGAGCTTCATCCTCAAAACTTCAAAGCCCAAATCAGCAACGGTTTGTCGACCTTGGCCCCAAGTCTCCAGCTTGATGGCAGCCAGCGCGGCATCGCCCTGGCAAGGGCATGCAACAAAACAGCGTGAGCCGCACCTGGATTGGAAACCATATGAGCCGCCAACCAAGGAGCAGCCACAAAACCAACGAGATGCTTTCTGCTTACCCATCGACATGTATCCACATCTTTACGCCAAGCCTCCTGGATCAGCTGCCGGAGATAGGAAAAGGCCTCCTGCACCTCATGCATTGTGACTATCGGGGAGACTCCCTAAAGGTTGGAGGTTGTTGAAATATAAACAAGGCCTGATTCAGGCACCCCCACCCTAACCCAAATAGGTGGCCCGGCTATTTTACTTAACACCCCCCCCCTTCCCGTATGTTTTTGGGGGTCGCCTAGATTATCCTGCTATGCATGGTTTAGTATTTGCGAGCCACTGCCTGCTTGGACAAGAAGAGTAAGTGGTCAAACACGCCGACGGAGCGGTCTGGATGCTGACACTCAGTTCTACGAGATTCAAGCGTTTCGCGGCGAGATGTGTGCCTCCGCCTCCCGCCGCTCTGCGGGTGTTTGTGGCGGAGCCAAATACTGCAATGGCGCCGCTGCGGGCCTGCACTGCCGGAGATTAGGGTTGTATTTCTTCGGCCATTCCAAGTTCAACGATGCGAAGAAAAACAAGAACACAAGACATGGCAATACTCCATGATTGGCAGAACTGATACGAACCAAATGTGCGCCTTGCAACGTGGGCCAGGCCTTCGCCTAATTCGTGGAGTTGGCCGTTGTCGCCATCGGCGTTGCGGGGCAGCTAATGCTGCCTGAAACACCCAAATCCACATTTTCCTTTTCCTGCGGCACAAAATTGCTAATGCAATTTCGTTGGCAATGGTGCAATTTGGAGCTGCCAAAGCGGCAAGGATGCAAACGAATTGTGCTGCAAAAGCCGAGTGACCACAATCAGCCCCGCCAGCAAAGCTGTGCCCTCGGATCCATGTGGGAGCCACGTCCTCACATGCGCTATGAGGTTAACTCGGCGATAAAGTTGGAACTTTTGACTGGGGTCTTGAAGCTAGGAACAGAGCTGCACTTATCACAGTGGCGTAATGTTGGCATCAACGTAGGTCCTCCGTCGTCGAAACAAGAAGCGGTGAGCTGCATGCCATGTGTGATGAAAGTTGTGACCTGTCACATCGGCATTGAACAGCCTGGACAGAAGCACAAAAGCGTAATCAGTGCAACCACCCGAAGCAAAGCGAGGAATTTGTTTTAGCAGACGTGCAAACGCCTCGTACGGACTTCGTAATCTATTGGATTCTTCTTGGGTCACTGGGTGCGGATGCGGCAGTTTGATTTCTTGGCCGTTCAAATTTCATTTGCCATCACTTTTATCCATACGGGTCACAGTCCGCATGAAACAGTTCATTCCCAACACCAGGGCTTCTTGTAACACGGAGGGCCCTGCACGTGTGTCGCAAACTGAAACCCCCCTCCAACGTGCCTCCAAACATGTGTGCCGCCACGGCCATCGCAACAGCTGTCGCGACCATCAACAGCGCCAACCTTGCGAATTGCGCATCCATGTGACATCACAGCGACAAGCCTGTACAACACTACAATAGTTACGGCCGAAACCAAACTCGAGAGCAGGGCTACGGAAGCTAGAAGCAGGACGGCGGAGGCTTGTGACAAGTAGTAAAAACTCTAAAGTTTACAAATGGCTATGAGCAACAACCACTCTAACTCTACAAACGGCTATGCTTGCAAGCATGGCCTTCGAGCGGGGGGGGGAGGGCGGGGCTGCAGGGGGGCGGAGGGGGAGATGGACACTTGCAGGCTATTTGACACAATGCTGCCTGCAACAGCTGAAGAAACATCACGACAACGCACGTCAAATAGATGCCGAAATTTCGAAATCCTGAAGGCACGCAGTGTGGTGAGGGCATTGAGGGCGCGGAGGATGCTGAGGGCGCAAAGGGCGCGGAGGGCGCTGAGGGCGTGGAGGGCGCGAAGGATGCTGAGGGCGCCGAGGGCGTTGGGTGCTGAGGGTGTTGAGGGCGCGGAGAGCGATGAGGGCGCTGAGGGTGCGGAGGGCGCTGAGGGAGGGGAAATCGCTGAGGGTGCTGAGGGCACGGAGGGCGCAAAGGGCGCGGAGGGCGCTCAGCGCCCTCATCTCAGCGCCATCAGCGCCCTCAGCACCCCCAGCGCCCTCATCGCGCCCTCAACATCCTCCGCGCTCTCAACGCTTTTCTGGCCGAAGCATTTAATGACGTGCATGGGCCAGCGCATTCGAAAATCACAGCATCCATCAATGACGTTCCCTGGTCTGATGCCTTGTGAGTTCGCACTCAGTCTCAATGGCCCATCCATATATATTGCATGATGCACATGCTCGGCAATGCTTTGTGGGTTAGGAGCAACCATGGCCCAACCAGATTGATGTGCGTGGTCTAATGCATGCGTTCACAGCATCCATGACGAGCGCTGTATTGATGTGCATGGTCTGATGGGTCGTGAATTCACAGCATCCATGGCCCAACCACCATGGCGTGCATGGTCTAATGCGTTAAGAGCTCACTGCATCCATTTTGCCCACACATACCAGCGGTGTATAATTTGACTCGACTCCATCATGATGAATGACGTGCCCAAAGAGCCCAATACGCCTTAATTAGGGGATATGGCATAAAATATATAGGGCTTCATATTATGATTTAAGCTATATTCCTTCATCATGGGGTATTGGGCTTTCCGGGTGCATGTTCTGAGTTTCATCACGCAACCCAAACACAGCGGAGCCACACGTAGCGCCGCTGCTACGTTTAGGGGTGCAGCGCCCACTGCTTCAAGCAGTACTTGCATTGGGGCTTGAAAACATGTCAGCACCGATTCTGCAATTTTGGTTCCGCGAAGTTTGCTGGCTCTGCCAACATCTTCTGCGCTTCGCAAGTCGGAACTCTTGAAGTTGGTGTTGCTGTTCTCATGACATTAATGCACCTTACCTTGAGCCATGTCCCCCAGCGTCTGCTCGCACGTAGTTTTGGGCAAACGGCACGGCCCAAGGCTTCCCCCAAGTGCTCTTACAGGCTTCCAGACCACGCCCCGCATTCTTGGCTCACATGCTGTTCTGGACCACCCACACGGCTTTCCACGGATTCGGGACCGCGACCAGAATACTTTCCCACGTCCTGGCACATCCAAACATATTTTCGCTGGAGTACTCGCGCGATTCAGAAGCGCGGCGCTTTGCTTCCCTACATGTTTATACTAGCTAGATCCAGGAGGCACCGCTCACAGGTTTGGAAGGTAGCAACATTGGGATTCACATAAGAAAAACACTATTGGATCAAATGGACGCCAAGTGTCCAAGGCACGGGGAACCCCCAATGGTTTGCCTGCGGGCCTGGGCCCCCTTTTAAGTCAAGCAAACAAGGGGGGGGGCGGGGGTGAGCCGATACACCCCTTTAGGATTACTCCTGTGGGAGTGTATGACCAGTTTGTGTCCCGTGGGATCTAAGGCAACGCCCAGCACACGGACAGCAAGTGTTTTGTTCTGCTACGCAGAGAGAGCTTGTGTCAAGTCGGTAAAACCACTTGAGCCAGCGAGCAGCGGGAAATATATACATGTGATCACACAGCCATGCCATTGCTGAAAGTACCACCCCTTTGGGAGTTTAGGTAAACAAACAGACACTAATTTTCTTTTACTGTAAGCATGGCCGCGTGTTCCCACGTATATATTTTTTTCCTTAAAGGTGCTCACTGCCTCGTGATTAGCGGAGTATGGACTCATTGTAAAAAGATGATGTCTTAGATGTTTCTAAGTTCAAGAACAGTTGAGAGCCACTCCTTTTCATGCATGATGTTCGGTTTCAGAGAGATCTCCTGGACATGATCAAGTCTGTTCTATCTGCTACATCGAATTATGCAACGGCTCACCTGGCTCTTGGTAGAGCATTGGCTTCTTTCTTGAATGATGCTGAGGATTGTTCACCTCTGTTCTGAATCCATGGTTGGATCATAGGACCTACTAATGGCGTTCGGATGCGGCTCATCTGGGTCCGAATGGTCTTCTTCGTCACTGGAGAAGATACCCAGCATCATTCGATTTTCTGCTCTTGTGAAAGCTGCATCTGGTATGCCATATCCGAGTTCGGATGGTTCAGGTCTTGCCTTTGCCTTTGGCGCAGCTTGTGAGCTGGTTGCCTGGGAACTTGACGTAGTTGTTGCCCTAGTTCTACGGTGGTTCTGTCCATCTGACGATGGCCAAGAACGTTCAGATTCATCTCCGGATGGAGAGAGGGCATTGGCATGAAAGTCACCCCAGTATCGATGGGTAGAAGGAGACGGAGGTCCGTCTTGTTCTTCTTCTTCTTCTTGATCACTCTCTGAAGTTTGATCATCAAAAAGAGCTTCGAAAGTGTTCTTGAGATTTTCATGTTTTCTCTCGATTTCGAGAGACGAGTTGACCAGCTGATTGAATACTGTCTTTGCCTGTTTCAAGGCTGTGACAAGAATTGAAACTCTTGATAGAGTATCAGCGTGTTCAATATGCTCCCTTCTTTCGTCCCTGTCCCTCTCGGTAGAGGTTCTCAAGGAACCTGTGAGGCTGACGATGTTTGTGTATCTTGCCAGTGGCATAGTGACTGTTAAGTTGTCATTTATGACAATAGCGGGGTCACTGTTGCTCAGGCTTCTGCTGAGTGTTTCAATGACAGGAACAAACTCCGTTGAGAATGGTTCCTCCTCGTCGTAAGTTTCAAGATGTTGGAGCATACTTTGTGTGAAGGTCTCAGCCGCATTGACTGTTGCGTCGAATGTATCGACGTGTCTGAGTATGATGTTTCTGCTCATCTGAATCATGGCTGAACCCTGTTGGGTTTCATGAAGAGCTGTGTCAACTTGATTGCAGAGCCCTTGATTGTGGGCTTCTTTTTGCGCTTTTCTCTGAATGCGCTTGTTCATACCTCCTCTTCTTGTTCGTCCTTTTGGAACGGCAGAGGTCATTGGCGCTGATCCTTGAGAGGATGCCTTGACTTTCGGAGGAGGTTGTTTCGGCGGAGGTGACAGGCCCTTGGCCTTGAGCGGCACTGGAGGCACAGCAGCAGGTGTTGAAGAGGTCGCACTTGATAGTGCTGCTTGTCCTCTGGCCTTGGCAGTAGAAGCCTTCGGAATAGAGGTGTACGTGACGTTAAGTTGTTCACCTGCTAGTTGGGCTGCTACTGCATCACTCCACCGTTGTCTCGTGTGGGGAATGGTGCTGGCGTCTTCATAAGTCTGAAAACGCTCAATGTCTCGCTCGGTGCAGCGAGGTCGCGTGTCACCTCTGTTGAAGATGTCATTCCTTCTTATCTCTGCCACTTGTACGGCATGCAGGCAGGTTTTGCATAAAACCTTCTTTGACACATCCTTCGCCGTTTTCAGCTGGACACAGTTGTTGGAAAGGTGATAATGATCACTTCTAGATGCGTGCCAGATCGGCCTAAGATCTGTAGTCTCGCCTGCATTGGTCCGATTGAGTCCTCTGAGGTCTCTGCTCTGAGGCTCGTCCTCGGGTTCGAGGAAGGGAGCACTTGACTTGGCTTTTGCCTTGGACTTCGGAACTGGACGCTCCATACACTGGATAGGAGGTCTTGTCAGTTGTTTCCACATCCATCGAAGTCCCATCAGCATGAGGAAGACATTCCAGGCGATGCTGAAGAATGAATACTCTTGTTCACTTGTTAGTGAATCAGGCAGTGAAGAATGATCAGTCTCTGTTGATTCTGCGTTTGCTCCACCGTGTTTGCGATGGCCAAACCACCCTGACAGGGTTGCTGTGGTTGCAGCGGTTTTGGCCGCCTTTGCACTTGGTGCGGATGGAGGACGCGATGTTTTTCTTCTCCTTCTGCTTGAGGATTCCTCTTCTTCATCTTCTCGTTGCGCATCCATCAGGTTTGATGTCTCGCGCTCGTGCTCCTCAATGTCACTCTGTGTTGGTGACTGCTCTTCTTCGAGTTCATGAAGCTCGTCCAAAGACATGTTGATTTTCTCAACCACGTTTGGTTTTGGCTGTCTGGACCTTGATCTTGGTAGATCGTTCTGCGATGATGATGAAGATGCCCGCTCTCTTCCTGGTGGAGGATACGGCGGCTCATTTGGGCGTTGAGGCTGTGGCCTCTCCCACCATCTGTCGTATCTGTGATAACTACCTGATGGTCGTGGCTTGTCCCACCAGTAGTTACCGGAAGAGTACGTGAAGTTCTCGTACGACTGCCGGTTTTCGGCCTGGTGTTGGTTGTATTCTAGTCGCTTTTTAGCGATTTTCTCGCCCTGCTGGTCGGATCTGGCATGACGGCCCTTGGTGGACATTGGTTGAATAGTAAAGCCAAGGGGGCTATGCCAGTCCTTATCTGAAGGATTCAGCCACAGGTCTGTGTTTGAAAAGGTAGAATAATACCCTTTTGTCGTAATATGAAGAGGGGCATCGATTTCCTTATTTCCGTTAACCTCGTGCCATCTGTCGGAGACTCTCTCCCAATAAGTTCTCTCGACAGCAGGGGTAACGGTCTTGGCACTAGGAGTCGCCGTGTGCGGCGTTTTGCCCCAGTCCAAAATGTATGCATTGATGCAGTCAAGATCTGCATATCTGTCCTTTGGATCCGGCGGGAGCCTATCAGCATGTGCCAGCCTGTGCTGGTCTGAGTTGTTGACACAGGCGTGTCGCACTTGTGAGTGCCTGTCTGCCTTGCGGTTGTATGCAGCCAGCTTTTTCTCTAGATAGAGAGTGAATAGGCTGTTCCTAGGATGAACATCGCCACCCTTTAGGGTGAGTCTGGATGCGATGTTGTTCAAATCGCCAGCGACGATATCTGGTTTAAATGGAAGAACCTCGTTGAGGAAAGCATTGACGTATTCTCGTCTCTGCTGTTCCTTGTGGGTCATGTACGAATTGAAATGGATGATAGCGATGGTTACGACCTTGTAAGGTCCTTTGGTACACCACATTTCATCCAGGTCCGTGTTGGCTTCTGTTGAGAAGATTTCCGCAAAGGTTTCAAAGTCCTCCGCTGGAGGTTCTTCTCCTTCGACATGACCGTTCCACTCGCAAAGGACTGGAACCGGGTTCAGTTCTGACATTGTAAGCCATGACTCTGGTGAGAGATATGAGCAATCAGTTGGTCCATCTTGGTCTGGGTTCTTACCCTTGAGAGGGTCTGAACCTATAAGGTCAATGTACTCTTCTCGGTTCATGCGCTGACCCGTTTGCGGGTGTACCCACTCCTTGGCTTCTGGAATAGTGGAGTGGTAGCCGAAAGTCATCCTACAGACGGCGCCATGACAGGCCCAAATCTGCTTCCTTGGGCCTCCTTCCTGTGGCTTGACTGTTCGGTGTCTGCAGAAATGATGAACGAGAGCAATATCCGTGGTCGGATCTCCTTTTACTCCTAGGTACATTGACGGTGCCGGAGGTTCATGCCTCGGGGTATGGATCATCATTCCCCGATACTCGAACTTCTGCATTACGCTTATAGCGTAATCTGACACCAAGGCACCTGCCTCGAGTACGAGGGTAATGTGTGCCGAGTTATTGAAGCACATATCGATCAGCGGATGGTAATCGAATCCCTTCTCAGGTTTGAGCTTTTTCTTGGGATTCCCGGCTGGGACAGGAGCCCTATCCATGTTTCCCCAGTTACACACAATAACGCCAAGTGTGGCGGAATCTGGGTTGGATCCTTCGATGTGATCCTTTTGCTCACCTACGCCTCCCATCCGGTTTCGGACAATTTCGTAGTGTGCATCTAACACATCTTGGTCCTCATAGCCGGTCAAGGCAAGAAAAGATGCCGGATGGCATGTTCTTGAGTCTCGTATGTTGATGTGTTCCTTGTTGATTCTCTTGTATTCCTCCAGGGTTGGAGCTTCCGTCGTACTGGTGTACGTTCTCGCAGGCGTGCTTCGGATGTCCTCAACCGTTGAAGGATTGACGCCAGGATTGGCGTATCCAAACCTTTTCCGGGCATATTCACAATATTTGTTGATTTCGGTTACTGCTTGGCCGATGTCCTCATTTGTGAGGATTGCCTCGTATAAAACCCGACGTTCGTCGGAGGACATTCCGGCAGTGACCTGAGACTCCTGGAGGCAGTCAACAGGCAAAATACAGGCGCACATGGACTGTTTACCCTGTGGGGTAAGTCTGCAGTCTGCACACACGATATTTCCGCATTGGTAGCAGAAGTAGCCTGTCTCTTGTCTGCATAAGATACAGAGTGTGATCTCTGGGCGATCCAGCAATCTTATTCTCTGATTGAGACTGATAGTGGTTCTCCGGACTCCTACAGTTCTCTCCTTTTTAGGAGGTAGAGAAGAAGAGGAAGCACTTTCCTTGGGCTGATCCCACTCTTCGTCGTCCGGAGCATCGGAGTCCTTTATCATGAGAGGCTTTTGCCTCTTCCTGTTCCACCGGCTGACATAGATCCTTTCCTTAACCTCCTCTTTCATGGCTGCATTGACTTTTGACTGGGCCACCAGATGTTTCTGGTTTTCCTTTAGCCTGGCGTTGATACGTTCACGTTCCTCGAGGAGATCTTGGTCGTCAGCAGGCTCCTCGTAGTCGAGGTTCAGTTTACTCCGATTAACCCTGAAATAACCACCGCTGTCGGGATCGAAAAGAACCACGAACTTGTCCTTCTCCTTTTGAGGAGTTTTCGGTTTTTCAGGTTCTTCGTCTGAGCTTTGAATGAACTCAGCTTCCGTCATGAGGGAGTCAAGGCTGACTTTACTCATTCCGTCTGCGATTTCCTCTGATGGTGTCTTCTTCTTGTTCCTCCTAGAGGACTGTGCAGGTTCC
Source organism: Symbiodinium sp. CCMP2592 (assembly GCA_905221615.1). Taxonomy (NCBI): domain Eukaryota; class Dinophyceae; order Suessiales; family Symbiodiniaceae; genus Symbiodinium; species Symbiodinium sp. CCMP2592. Next base: position 888,865 of record CAJNDT010001336.1, on the reverse strand, counting down.
GAGGAAGCAGCCTCCCCAGATGGTGTCGGCTTAACATCCACTCTCAGTTCCGAAGAGGAAGAGGATGAGCTCGACTTCTCTGATGCAGATTCATCTCCTGAATCATCATCTTCATCCTGGATAAGATCTGCTTCTTCGGGTTCTGTCTCTGCGGAAGATGATTCTTCCTTAGGAGGAACTACGTTCTCATTGGTATCCTGGATAGGATCTGGAGGTTTGTGCGAGGTGGTTGTTCTGAGCACTTCTGCAGCACTTGCAGAACCGTCTGAATTCCAAAGTTTGCCCATAAGGCTGTCTGGATTCTTATCCGCCTCAGCCTTTCTCGCAAGCTTGGACCTGGGATGGACTTCTGCCGAGGCAGAAGCTTCCTCCATAGTTGTTTCCGATTTCGGAGGTATTTCACTTGCAGAAAAGGGATGCTCCGTGTTCGGAGTACTGTCATCTCCGGCATGTGAGAGAGAGAAAGACTTCTTGTGAGAAGATCTAGCCTTGGGAGGTTCAGGCGGTTGTCTTCGCCCTGCCATTTTTAGCAATTGGGCTTCTAGGTCCTTCCCATGGTTGTCACACCACTTTTTCGACATATGTGTCAATGAGGGCATTTCCTCGTTACAGTGGTCGGCCCACCAGTTTCCAACCTTTTGAGTTCTTCGTACTGTGTGGACACCCACAGTTGCTCTGACGGTGCAAAAAGAGCACTGAGGGTGTGGGCCTGGACCACATCCGGAGTGGAAAACATTCCGCCCTCGGAACGCCACAGGTTAGTTACGGCGTTTGCCACATTGTTGGCGTCGAACACAAGTAACAGTGGCTTATTGGCCCTCAATCCGATTGGACTTGGATTCTTAAGGTTCAAGATAGTGAACTGAACACTGTCCCTGTTGGGACGACTGTTCTCATCAACAAGAGCTTGATAGTTCTATGATGTGACCACCTCCTTTAGGAGAGTTGAAGGTACAAGACCATGCCTCAGAATTGGCAGGAGGGCTTCAAGATCGGTGGCATGCGTAATATAGCAAGGAGCGTCCTTTCGGACGTAATCACTCATGCCTACCGGCCTCGGTGCATTCGTGGATCTCCGTTGTGCACGGGATTGCACCGGGGTGAGCCCAGAGGCCATAAATTCTCCTACGGTCATTTGTGACCTTGGCCTATGCTCTTCCGGATCTGGTTCTTCTTCTCTGGGTAGAGAATGTCTTGCGCTCTGTCCTCCGACTGCGGAGAGGTAGATCTTGGTCATTGTTGACACGTCTGCATCCTGAGGGATGGTAAGACCGGGTGCAGTCGTGACCTGACGTCCATTGCGTTCGTAGTCCATAACGGCCACGAAGCTGCTCTTTGAATTCAAGATGACTCCCAGCGCCATCTCTTGCGGAGAGTACTTGGCTAGCTGGTTTTCGGCAAGGACGTCCATAGGCAACAGGTAGTTGTGACTACCGCGGAATAGATCCGGCCTGTCATTGGCAAAATGTCTGGTCAGATGTGCCATCCATCTGCCAATTTTGTTGGTCTTTGCCAGGATGTGAAAACACATCTCCTTGGAGAGTCCTGTCGTTCGTACCAGGTTTGGTACCGATTCCTCGTAGTTGTATTCTCCAGAACCAGTAAGTACGACACTGTCTCTTACCTCCTGTGGGAGGCCTGTCTGGAGATGATAAGCGAACATCCTTGCAAAATCCTTTGGATCTTGCGAATGCATGTATGCATTTCGTTTCCAGTAAATCAGTGGACTGCAATCCCATGGTCCTTGCAGAATTCCTTGATACATCTGTATTCCATTTTTGGAAGTTAGCTTGAGCTTTGCTCCTTTTGCATGTCCCTGATGGGATATCATGTATGATAGATCTCTTGACGAAGGGTCTGTGATGCGTTCCTGGCCAATATAGATAAAGGCTGGTTGCTTACCGTGTCTAGAGACCCTGTGCTCACCGTGGTCGGTGCGTCTCAACACCTGCTGGCGTGTCTCTGGGTACGGCGAATCCATGTGTGGATGTCTGCCATGGTGTGCTGATACGGCCCTTGGTAGGGCATGACCGTGACGCGAATTGAAATTCGATCTCGTACTCATACTGGCACTGAGACCGAACTTGTGGCACGAAGGCTGAGTAAGCTGTGAAGGCTGTAAGTTGCGCGGCTCGAAGCTGAAAATGGCTGCAGAAGAGAGTAAGCATAAATTGCTCATGAACATGTGTGAGCAGAAGAAAACGCAGCATGCAGACACAAATTTTCTTTTAGACCAAAAATAGTCTAAAAAGAATATCCTGCACATGGTTGTGCTGTACACAGGTTCGATTACCACCATGTTCCTTGGCAGTAAAATATTTTGTATATCTCTGTTGAGATGTCAATTCCAAGGAAGGCCACCGCTGTTGCGGCATTCTTCAGGTGATCAATGATCCACCGAACTGTAAAGGCCTTGTGCTGTAGCAACTCTCGGAACGGTGGATGTATGTCAGTTTCAGGAAGATTCCCTGTCTCTAAAGCCTTGATGAGTTCATCAGGCTGTGCTGAGTGTTTCGTAAGGGCATCAGCAAGGCAGTATTTTGAACTGACGTGGGCCAAATCATCCAGAGATCCGGAGTTTGATTCCTTACGTAACATCTGAATAAGATGGTGAGTTTCCTTTTGTTTCGGAAGATGAGTTGTGCCCGCAGTAGTGACTAAGTTGTTCGCATCTGTTCTGATGTGTATGGGAACTGTCTCGGAGGAGAGATCTGCCCAAAGTCCCTTAAGAAACAGACAGGTACCGAAGCAACGCATGAGTGCGTTCAGCTCTGCAACGGACATTGTTGTGGTGGTAATCTAATGAGATTCATAATCTACTAGGCTACCTCGAGAGGATGTTTCCTCAATGGAAGATTCAGAGAAATCATTCTTCTTGGACGAAGCTGCTGCGGCTGACTGTTTCATGCCCTTAAGCCTTGGATTGCGTTCTTCCGCAAGATAAATGACATGAGCTCTCTGTGATGTTTTATCATCATTATTCCTATAGGAAGCATCAGGGTAACCTAGGATCCGGAGGTTTCCTTTCAACGGCCAGAAACGTAACTCTACCTCGGTGGCTTTGAGAACGCGAACAAGTTTGTTCAGTTCTCTTATGTCACCTATTGTTGGTAAAGCAGCCTTGCTTGCACACCTGCTAAAACGGTAACAAATGTGTGCTTGAGTCCGGCTTTGTAGCCAGTTGATCTGTCCAAGAACACTTCGATATGCAGTGTGCTGCTGTGGAGTGCGCGGCTGCTCATTGTTGAGCTTTTTATCAAACACAATTTCTTCTAAGGCCTCAACCACAAGGTTCTGGTTTACCGAGATATGTGCTGGTACAGATGCGGTTGCATCCTTCCTGACTAGTCTCTGTCCTACAAACATAATGTCGTTTGTGTCTTCAGAGCCTACGGCAAACTCCTTTTTGATCGAATCAATAACGGCCTTACGAAAGGTGTCATCACCGGCCATGCACAGGTCGTCTACGTGCAAACAGACTACTCCATGGACTTCTCTGCCTTTGGCATTGTTGCCTGCAATGGGATCAAGGAGATAGTCGATCGCAGATTCCATAGACTTAGGCTGGGACTTCTTAAGTTCCGCCTCTGCTGTTGCAGATTTCTTACCATACAGAACATATGTACAACGGTCTGCACGGGTAGGAACAAGGCCATAAGACAAGAGTGCCTTGTCTACGATGTTCCACCATCTGCGAGGTGCATCGTTGAGTCCATAGGCGGGCTTCTTCATCCTCGCAGCGATATAAGGAGGATAGCCTGCTTCAGGAGGAATTTGGCAGATGATGTCACGAGACTCATCGTAAGCCTCACCCTGGAGAAAGGCGGTCTTAAGATCAATGTGAGTAAGATTCCACAGCTTGTTAGCTGCTAGTTGTATCGCCAAACGGAAGCCTGGACGGCTGGCAGCAGGGCTATCGGTTTGCTGGACGTCCTTCTGTCGATCTTGGAAACCTCTTAGGACCCATCGGGCCTTGCACTTTAGGAAGTTTCCGTCCTTATCTCTTTTTAGAGTTAGGACCCATCGACCTGTCACATAATTTCGGATGTTTCCGAGCTTGCGTGTATCAACAAGTTCAAAAACATCATTGTCCAGCCAACTTTGATACTCGGCTGCCTTTGCCTCGTCGAACTGCTTCTTCATTTCCCGCTTTTCCTTAGCGGTCGCCTCCTTCCCTTGTGCCTTCTGAGTAAGATTGGATGAATTCTTAGGACTCAGAGATAAGGCCTTGTCCTCTTCCGTCAGGAGATCATATTCCTCACGGATATCGGATCGATTCCTTCTAGAAGGTCTGTACCGTGTTCGGTCCGATCTCACTCTTGATGTTACCTCTCTGATATCCACAGGGCCACCGTGCATATAACGAGGCATAGAGAATGATCCTGTGTTGCTACACAGTTTCTGTTCTTCTGTGAGCAAGACCCAGTCCTTCTCATCAACGACAAGATCGCCTTCCTCGTCTGAGTAATATCTTGTGTCATCAGACTCAGCATCACTTTCAGGTTCGGGTGAGCCTGAGGAGTGAGGAAAGACAGAAGGCTGTCCAGGATCATCTGGCACCAACTCTTCAGATGACTCTTCTTCCTCTTGCTGCAAGGGAAGAATGGGTCCTGATTGCTGCGGTGCCGCCTTCGGTTTAGGTTTTGGTGTAGGCACCTGTAGAGGTGACTTTTGTTTATGCGGCGAAACTTTCCTTTCCGATGAAGACCTTGGCGACACATCACCCCCCAGACGCCAAGGAGACGGCTCGCGAGGAGGCGGATGCACGCGAGGTTTAGCCCGAGCAGGAGCCACGGGCTCATCGGACGAAACTGCCGGAAGTCGCGGTGGAGGTAAGGGAGGAGGAGGACGCGGCGGAGGAGTGCCTGGAGACATGGGTTGATCTGGCTCCGGCATTGAGGCATCGTCAGACGTAACCCGAGACCTATTGGTGCTCATCGGCTCTGACGGGTCTGATGGTCCTCATCAGACATAATGACACCCGGTGGCGGCCGGACAGACGGCGACGATTTGCCACCCGTCATTTGAAACAACACCCCCGAGAATGTTGTTGGGTGCATTTTGTTCCAAGATACCTGGTGTGGCAGACAACAGGTAATGGTCTGATTAGGTCTCTTCTTGTTCCAAAAGACAAGGACGCCATCAGTCACACTTGTAAGTGCTTTCGTTGTTGCAAAAGTGCCTCTGTAGAGAGTACATTGTTCAAAGCCAGATCCCGGCAAAAGTCTAGATCTAAGATGAGTAATATCTGAGACCAGCGCATCAAGGGACGGTGATGGCTTGGAATGATGCAGTGGCAGCTCAGTTTTACTCGATAAAGAGTTAACTCTGGTCACAAGTGATCGTATTTTAGGATCTTGCAGTAATTTAGAATCCTTGAGAGGATTGATTGTCAGAAGCGAGTACTCCTGATCGAGCAAATCACACAAACCGTGAAGACATTCGTCTCCTGAGTACTGCAAGATATCCGTAAGCAGGGAAAGATGCGATGCATACGAGTCCCGGCGCAGAAACCTTGCCATACATGAGGCAAAAGTTTCGCAGAATTCATACGGATATACCTGTGCCAGCTTAGTTTTGAGACCGTAGCCTTGAATACCCGATTCATTTCTTGGAGATGAGGTTGGAGACTTTGGCTTTGGACAGTTCCTATGAATAGGAGTAAGTACCTGCTGTGGCAGGTTATGCATAAAGATCGATGATCTGGATTCGTAATATCCTTTGGGATCTTGCATGCCATAGGCTTGCAGATTGCATACTTCATAAGTAACCTTTTGATTAGCGAACAATCGTTTTGCTTCTGGGGTAGACCAGAGCTTGCTGTAGTAGGGATTCTCTAGGACGAAGTAGCGTCCGAGTTTCATTTGGTGATCTGCTATTGATTCACAAAACTTGAGGATAGAAAGTCTCTTGCTAGAGTTTTTCTTCCACTGGGAATACCAGCTAGACCATTGGGAATTGTCTGGGGACATTACAATGATAGTAGGTTCTTGTTCCTTGATGATTCTTAAAAGTTTTGAGCGGCCTTGGGGCTGCTCCAGATCTAGTCCACTGCGCAGGTCTACCGGCTGTCCTACTCTTAATCCTGATAAGGCAGCCTTGTGGCTCATGCGAGGTGATCCTCCGTAGAGTTCTAGGAAACCAATTTTTCCTGAACTAGCCACCTGCCAGTGACACTCATGGTGGGGAACCGTGAGATCTGACGAAATAAGAGAAGCATCAAAGGTCACCATGCAACTGGCATGGTCCGAACCTTCAGATGTAAGAGTTTCCTCATCCGGTGCCAGGGGAATCTCTACATCAGATGTGATGTCATAATTCTTCCTCAGTTTTGAGATATTCACGCGAACAATGCATGTTCCAAGATCAACACCTACCATGGAACCTCCGAGTTCGGAGATTACATTACCTTTCCTTTTAGCCAGGATCCATGTTTGGATCCAGTTGATCCAATTTTGGATTTGTCTTCTGACCAATAATAAACCTTGTCTCCTAAGGAGAAGGGTCCTTCGGTCATCGACAGTCGAGACGCTAAGTCTCTTCGAAGATCATCAGATTGTCGTGCTTCTTGATAGGCCTTGTTTGCAAGTTCCCTAATAGCTCTTGCCGTAACCTCAGTATCACTGGGGTTTCCGGTCAACTGATTGGGATCCGAATTCTCAGGTGTAATAACATCTCGAGGACGTCTCCCAAAAGCCATTTCTAGAGGAGTTACTCCTCCATAGGTAATCGAAGAATTCCTTGCCAAACATGCCATTTCTAGAGGAGTTACTCCTCCATAGGTAATCGAAGAATTCCTTGCCAAACATGCCTGTCGCACTAAATTACCATACTTCATGGTGATACCATTGTATTCAGGGTCACCATCCTTGAGGATTTGAAGTATGATCTTAATCTGATGTTTCAGCAATCGTACAGCTGCCTCGGCCCTGTTAGGCCATGGTGTTCCAGGGCCTGTTGCCACAGGCTTGATATTCTGACGATTGTAGTAGGCTTCTATTGTTGGAGTCATAAATGCCTGATCTCCAACAACAACCTTTGGGTTGATCTGATATTTCTCAAAATAATCATTCATGATCGACATTGTAGTATGTTCCTCCTTGTCTTGAACAACTTCGGAGGTCAACAGGTTTGTTGCTCCATCATAGAGGATGAGAAATATGAGACGGCTGGCCTTGCCAGGAATTGGCAACTCTCCGTGATCTACAAAAGTTAGGTCACCGAAGGTTTCTGATCTCAGACCAGAAATTTTTGCTCTCGAGGGAGCTCGTTTATGTTCCTGGCAGGCTGAGCACTTCTTGACCAGTTGGTCATGTAGTTCATAAATCTCCTTTGGGATCTGCAGAGCTTTTGTGCGTCGTTTAAACTGATCAGTATTCATGTGACGATGCTTCAAATGAAGCTTATAAAGCTCTACTGGATCCTTGAGCTTCTCATGAATCCTTCGAAGGGAATCGGAAGAGATGGTGATGGTTCTGAAACAATCTCTTCTTCGTGGAGTCGCTCACCTGGTGGTGATTCAGTCCTAGGAGCCGGGTATTCTCTTGACTCAAGTGGTCTTACCTCCGTCCCGTGATCAGCTCCTGGGACAACAGACTTTTCCTCCACTGGAGGCTTGACTGCGTATTTGCGACTCTTCTTCAAAAGATTCTTGAGACGCTTTGGGGTCATCACCTTTCCTGGTGGAAGCTCAGGTTTCTCTTCAGGTGGAGGTTCGGGTGGTCCCGAAACTTCTGAAGGTTTGTCTCTTGAGCCTGAGGATGGTTCCGATGGTTCGGAAACTTCAGGAGGATAATTCCTTGCCCCGGAAAAGGGTTCCGATGGTTCAGCAGGCTCAGGAGCATCACCAGAGGGTTCTGGCGGTTCAAACCTTCTAGCAGAGGATTCCCTCGGGTCTGATGGAGGTGCTTTCTTCTTACCTGGAATGCCCTTGGGTGGAGGATCAGGTGCTCCTTCAGGTGCCTTGTCACAGCCCTTCAGGAAGGTGTGAGGCTTTTTCTGTCCTGCACACGCTGGACAGCGACCTTCCGGGATCTTCTTGTAAGATCTCCTATCTTCCTTTGGCTTCTTAGATCCTAAGGCAGTCTCCGTAGCTTGAAATGACGAACCTGAGTTAGAATGATACTTCCTTGTGGAAGTGAAGCTCAAAAGATCCAATACCAAATGGTTATTGGTACTACTGATTGGAAGAGGAGTCTTGTAGAGACCAAAAGCTTCACACGTTGCAAGATCGGCTGTTGGACTACACTCAAGGGTCATTCGAAGATTCCTCATCTGTTCAATGGAGAACAAAATGGGAACTCTTCCTTGATCAAGCACCTCTATGGTGGTATCTCTTCTGGGAGTAGTATTAAACCAGAGAGTTACGCGCTCCTTGATAAGAGCTGTTTCACTGTCTGCAAAAGAGAACTTCGTGTTCGAAGGTGAGAAAGTGAAATCAATCATGCCTGGGGCATGTTGCTTGACGGCCTTGATAAGCCGATTCACCGCATAGCGGGACCCCATGGCCCTTGTACAACCTGAGTCAAGAATGACAAAGGTAGGGTTTCGATCAAGATTTATCCGCTCTGTGAGAGCAGATAGGACGGTGTGCTGCAACGGAAACACTGCTGTTGCAGTCTCCACACCTGGCCCTTGACGTTCTTCATGTGTCAAAGGCAGATAACTCTCAGAGGAGTTGTACACGGTTTCATGGTGCGCGCTCGGATCTGTGCCTCTACCTGTTGATCCTTTGTTCGTTCTTCTCTTCTTTTTCCGTGCTTTTCGTTTTGAGGCATGTGCATAGTATGTATAAGACGTGCTTTGGTCATAAGCGGCATAATTCCAACCCGAGTCAGTATAGTAACTGTCCTCATACCATGAATCCCAGCTCGGTGTGGTGGAGCCTTCGTAGGCTTGTGGAGATCCTGTTTGATCTCCTTGTAAGGAGGCAGACTTAGCTGTATCCTTACCTTTGCCCTTTGCCTTAGCGCCTTTGAAAGAGCTTCCCTTGTCTCCTTTGTCCTTTCCTTTCCATTTGCCTTTTCCACCTTTTCCTTTGTCCTTTCCTTTTCCTTTACCGAAATAACTGGAATCGGTTGGATCATGTTCTGCCTGGTTGGCTCTCCCTTTTCCGCGGTATGACCTAAAACGGCCACGTCTTTGCGCTTGCCACCCTTTGCTCTTCCCGGAGATCCGGGACGCATCCTTGGTCTTCTTCCTTTCTTGAATCTCCTCGCAACGAAGGCCTCATGATCATCTACTGTCCAAAAGACAGATTCCTCATCCGCGGCAAGGAAGCCTTCCTCCAGGGTGTCTTCGTCTTGGAGCCAGAAACCATCTACTCCATCGTATTCACCCTGATCAAAGATGAGGAAGTTCCGACTTCCGCGTTTGCGGCGTTGGTCTCTCCGTCCGTGCCGGTCCTTCTTGTGAGAAGTGTGCCGAATATTGGGATCCTGCCGACCAGTTCTGGTCGTCGAGAACTGATCGAACATGGTCTGCCGTACCACGGGGTACGTGTAGGTCTCAATTCGGTACCCTTGGTTGGTTAATGCTGATACCAACCTCTCACGTTGTGTCTCATTCAGGTCGGACTGCACTAGGAACAGGAGAGCTAGGAGATTATCATTTAGTGGAAACGCTCTACGATGACTGTCAAGGCGTTCCTTGTTCCACGTCTCAAAGTATCGTGCGGCATACTGGTCCCTTTCGTTTGCATCCTGCAGGCGTATGAAGGTTGGATCTGCTTGTACTGCAGCTACAAATTCCTGGTTGGCATCTTCCAGGTTTATCTCTGGTAGGAGATCCATCCAAGAGTTTCTCAGACGCTGCAACACGATCTCAAACTTAGCAATCCAAGTGACAAAGTCCTGATTGCCTTTCCACGCCTTGAACAGGCCTAGGAACCGCTACAGGAAAACGTACTGTTCTCCTTTTACGAAAAATGGACGCATCTTCTTCTTGAAGTAATCTACTCCATCTTGGGCTGCAAGCCTTTCTCGGTTCAATGATTCCTTTTGCACTGCGGCCAATCCGGAGAGCCTCGTCTTGAGAGACGAACCTCTTTTGTTCTCGTCCAGCGTTGTTATGTCGCACCAGTCGTCAATCAACTGTTCATACTCAAACCACGAAGTGGTGCCATCATAGGCAGGTGCTATTTTGGGCGTGATGCCTAGATGGGCTAGCATGCGGTCAAATGATGCATATGACTGCGCGACATAAGTAGCTGGACCTTGTGAGGTCTCCTCGTCCTCATATCCCTCGGAGGATTGGGAGCTGTCGTCGGCATCGCTAGGCGAGCTCGACATGGTGCTGCCTCAGCCCGCTTTGTTAAACGATCGGCTGAATGCCGACCGCTGTTGCGGTGCTTTGTGAGGCGGGCGGCCCTTCCGGGCTCCGCTACCAAAAAACTGAGCCGATACACCCCTTTAGGATTACTCCTGTGGGAGTGTATGACCAGTTTGTGTCCCGTGGGATCTAAGGCAATGCCCAGCACACGGACAGCAAGTGTTTTGTTCTGCTACGCAGAGAGAGCTTGTGTCAAGTCGGTAAAACCACTTGAGCCAGCGAGCAGCGGGGAAATATATACATGTGAACACACAGCCATGCCATTGCTGAAAGTACCACCCCTTTGGGAGTTTAGGTAAACAGGGGGACCCTCACCCCCCCCGACCATTGAATCCGTTGATTAGAAGTGTTTAGCAGCCACAGGCCTTCGGTGCACCAATGGAACTACCAAAAAAAATTTGTGAACGACGACTCCCGCAAGCTCCAAGGAGCTAGCTTTCGTGAAAACAAAATCATGCGTATTCTTGGATCCGCACGGCGCATCGCGGCGCAGCCGCCGGCTGAAACCGGCGAAGCGAACCACCCTGCACGCCAACAAAGGCATATCGTGTCACAGCGATGGATGGAAAACTGCAACTGAATTTGTGAACAATGCATGTGTATGAATGCAACCCAATCCTCGGCCAAGCATGCGGCGGCTTTGCAACTACCAGAGTTCGTCTGGAAGACAACGGTGGCCTGACAGAATGCACATGAATGTCCTACTTCGTGATCCCACACCAGAAATGCACACCAACGAACACGCCTGCGTACCACAGCACCGATCTGTAGAGGCTGCATGGACATCGTCGAATTTCAGTTTTATGTTTTAACACCAACTTTATAGTTTTAGCACTCGCGTTCGACGATGCATACACCCTGCGAGTTGTGGTGCCGTGTCATCGCTGCATGCTGCATGTCACGGCAACGTTGGAAATTCTTGCGTGTACATATGTGTAATAAAATTAGCGACACTTGATGTTGGTTGGTCACACATACTGACACGCAGGCTGCGGCTGAGGAGCCGGATGAACTGGGGGCAGCCTTAGTGCTTCAGCGGCCGCAAGGCTCGATTCCAAGAACAACGAGCCGGCACTTTGTGCAAGAACGGAAGAGTTCAAAGTATATCCGCCCCTGGGCCTTGCGGACGACGCATCACCAACTGTTGTCGGCGGGCTTGCCCTGCCCAAGGCAAACACGAACGTCGTGTCAATTGCGAATTGGGCACCGCTCCACAGGGCAAGGGCCAGCGCAACAGCATCACACGGTAACATGCCGTCTCGAGCCGGGCTGTCAGCAATCTGGCTGCGAAGAGTTGTGATTCCAGCATGGCCTTCGAGGAGGCAGGCATCCAGTGTGCTCGCGAGTGAAGCGGCAAAAAACCGTATCGAGTGCACTGGAAGCACCGTGCTGCCATTCACGAGTGAAGTCGATGGGCTGGTCATTTGGTTGCTCCGGCAACGGTGAAGAAATGTCGCTGGGCTTGTCCCGCCGCGAACCCTCAGAACCGGCACAAGCGAAGGCACAAGGGCGGCCCGCGACGGCGCAGCCTCACAGGCATCGGCGGAGGGGCACACCAGCGGTGAGGGCGCATAATCGCCGAAAGGCGAAGCCACGTGGCGGCCGCTGCATGCTTGCTCGCTGTGCATGCGCGACCGCAGTGGGAGCGTGGCCTGCTGCCACACAAAAATGCAACAGTGGTCGGCGAAGGAAGCGGAAGGCCAGCAGTTGGTGCAAAAGGTGTGGCATCTGCTAGCGAATAAGCAAGCGGTGTATCGCACATCACGTGTCACAAGATACAAGCACGGGCGGGGCACCGTCCCAAATATCCCGAGTAGTACGAGTTCCAAACAGGCCCAATGAGGCAACGGCGTTCATCGATTTCTGTTTCGCTTTCCTCTTTTCAGACAGCGGTCCGAGGTCACGAAGCTGCGACTTAAGGTGCGGGCTGAGTCGGGGTGCCGGCACACGGCTTGTGATCAGTAGGGAGCTCGGACCTATGCAATACCTTGTGGAGGTCGGGCGCCTTTCGAGCATCGCAGAGATCATCACCAAGCGGCAACGACGGCGAGGCGGCCGAACCCATGCTGGATCCAGCCTGCGCAAGCAGCTGGCGGCCCAAAGCGGCGGTGGGAGGCTGGCAGCACGGTAACGTGCACAGTGGTGGAGGAAGGAGGCGGCCTGAGCACCAAAGCGTTCGCCCACTTCGACCCCAACAGCTACGACACACGCCCGGCGCGCGCTCGCGAGCTCGGGGTACGCCTGGCGCCGCTTGCGGCGAGCGGAACTACCGCGCCAGTACAGTGGCGGTGCCTGGTTGCAGCTTGCCGGCCAGAGTCACCGGACTGATGAGTGGTGTCAAGCGCAAGCTGTGCCCCGTGCCCTTTTTGCGACGATTTCATTCCTGCAAAGCGCATCGCCGAAGGAAACATACAGCTTGTCATGTAAGCGACGTTGACGTTGCGTGCAACCCGCGCCCCGCCCTGCCGGCAGGGGCATCGAGGTGGAGCAATTAAGGCGTACAACGGCAAAACGTCACTAATTTTAGACAACAGTGGCTGCAGCCAAAGACCTCCGCAAATGCTGCTGCTGCTGCTGCGCGGCGCGCTTGAAACTTTAGCAGTTCCCGCGCCAACAATCCGACCCCAGCGCGTATTCCGCAACGCGGACCATTCTGCGAGCTTAGTTAGCATGCCTGGCCAGCAGGCAAGCGCACAGTCGCCAAAACAACGACCTCTGCACTGCACCCAGGCTTCGTGCGGGCCGGACGTGCTTCCTCGCAGAGCCAGCTGCGGCAGGCGGCGTCGCAATGCCATTTATACAGGTTGTGCTAGCATCGTAACTGCCGGTTCTGTCCGGATTGTCGCTCGCCAAGGCCTTTCCTGCGACCTGTGACCCAGCTTAGGGTCGCAGAAGTTCCTAACAAATGGGCGGCGTGTCTGGCGGTAGCACACGCTCGCGAATGGTTGCTGCAAGGGCGCGATGCGTGCATCTGCCAATTATGTCGCCAATCCCGGGGCCGGGCCTGCATCGTATGCCGGGTTTGGGCACGCACCTCGCAGGACAAAGCCAGTCGCGCCATTCTTCCTTCGACATGCGTTCCGCTGCCCATTGGCGCACGAAGTCTCGGTGCTCGATGGGCGTGCCAAGGACAACGACGCCTTGTCCACCGGCAGTTTGTTGCCCCGCCAGACCGCATCATGCCCGCGGGAGCGGGGAGCCTGCTTCGGCTGCATAGCCCAAGCTGGATGCAATGCCGCAGTGGGTTGTGACAGCTCCGGCTTGTGGTCCAAGAGTCAAAGGCCGCTCGAACTCCCACACACACACACCGCGACGGTCTCAAGATTGTTACGGACGCCATGAAGGCATCGTTGGGATACAGCAAAAGGCCTCGTCTGGTCCGAGGGCGAAAAGCGCCGAGGCGAGGGCATCGCTCTGTTTGCGGGCCTTGACTTATGCCACGGCTTTGCAGTCGCTACCGGCATCCAAACTGCAGTAGTTCGACGGCTGGCCGTATAACCGTTTTACAAACGGGAGCAGCTGTGCTTTCGGTTGGGCAGGGCAACAAACACCTCTCATGCTCTTATGTAGCTTACCAAAAGAATGCAAGCCGCAGGCACTCCTTTTTGGATTTGCGAAAATGCTGGGCAGCAGAGTCCTTCAATCCGGGCGGGCGGGCGAGGCTTCAAAAGTGGCCCAGCACCCACAATGGAACAACTTGGGAAGTTGCACAGCAACGGAACAATGCTTGCAGAGCTGCACTGCACTGCAAGCAGAAGCTATACGATATAATGATATAATGTACCAGCTGAATGTGCAGAGAGAGACGGGTGTACTGCCAAGCCCAACCCAAGCCGGTACACTCGACACCTCTCATGCTCTTACGTAGCTTACCAAAAGAAAGCAAGCCGCAGGCCCTTCTTTTTGGCTTTGCGAAAATGCTGGGCAGCAGGGTCCTTCAATCCAAACCTTCCTGCTGACCAAATTTGAGCGGGGCTGCCTTAAACACTCCAAACACGCAGCGCAGCCACGCCACTCAATATCTACGTGACAAGAAAGAAAATCGCACACTGGCAAAAGAACTAGCTACGCCAGTGCACTTGGGCACCGCACCACTCCGGAAGGCGATCCAGGGCGCCACCACTTCACTCACCGACAAGACCACCCTTGTTCTTGGTGGGAACTCCTCGAAATGCCCATCCTGGAACTTGAAGTCGCTGCACTTCCGTTTGGTCAGCTGATCCGCATCCGCATTGCATCTCATTGCGCTCGCAAGCCAGGTGGGAAACATGCAAGTTGCACTGCAGCTCGAGGCATGAGTAGCACAGGCTCATCAACGCACACGAAAGCGACGGCTTTTGCGGCAGGCCCTTGGCAATAGCTCCTACCGCACCCATGTTGTCGGATTCCTGCATCAGCGAAACTCTGACAATCTCTTGGCCATGACATGTTTTCGTGCGGGCCAAAAACAAAGCATGCTACGCCATGAGCTCGAACGCAGAAATGTTTTTTGCCAACGCACCTTTTTACCAGCGTTCCAAGAGTGGCAGTCCCAGTGCAGACCCAAGTCAAGGCCGGTTGCGCGTTACGAGGTCCAGGGCATGCGGCTTGCAAGGAGCGGCTCAAGGGAGGAGTCAGCGAGGATGCCGCTCAGCAGTGGGGCCTCGCCATCGACATTGGCTGTGCCGCCAAGGGGCAAGGAGACTGCATAGGCGCAGGCAGCCGCAAAGGAGAGCAGGGCTGACCAGCGAAAGGCAAAGGCAGAAATGCTGGGACCGCGGGAGGAGGCAGGCACGACCCTCGCACGGAGGCGCGCAAGGAGCGCGGCCAACCTCCTTGTCGCCGCGCACGTCCCTGCCGACGCGGCAAACGCCATCGGCCTGTCACGTCTTACCGCGCTTAGCAAGCCCGGCGGAGGCGTCCGCAGCATCGCCACTGGCGACACTTTCTGGCACCTCGTGTTTCGCAGCCTTGCGCGCGGATGTTTGCTGACACCTGCGACGAAGCCACCCGACCGTACCAGTTTGCCTTACAAACCAGGGCTGGCACCGACGCACTTACAGGAACTCAGCAAGCTGCACGCCGTTGCCCCGGCACTCCTACCGTTTGTGCGCCTTTGGTACGGACAGCAGTCCACGTACTTTTGGTGGGACGCCGATGCGCGGCGGCGAACCATCCATCAGGGAGAAGGGTGCGAACAGGGGAACGCCCTGGCACCTGCGCTGTACGCCCTGGGCCAACACGACGCCTTCGTCGCCGCAAACGCGCAGCTGCGCCCCGGCGAATTCCTCGCGGCCTTCCTCGACGACGTCTACGTCGTCACGACACCGGCCCGAGCGCGCGAGGCGCTTGACGTTGTTACTTCCTCCATCGAAACCCGGGCGGGCGTCGCCGCAAACCTCGGCAAAACCCGGGTGTACAACCGTGATGGAGGGCCTGCTCCGCCTGGCATCGCCGACCTCGGCACGAACGTTTGGCTTGGCGACGCACCGGAGGAGGAGCGCGGGTTTGTTGCCCTGGGCACCCCGCTCGGGCACCCACGGTTTGTTGCCCACACCAATGCTCGTCTGCTCGAGGAGGCGAGGCTGCTGCAGGAACTGCCCCTGCTGCCCCCCTCCAGTGTGCATGGCTCCTCCTAGCCATGTGCGCCTCGCCGCGTGCTAACCACCTTTTGCGCGCACTCCCGCCCGACCTCTCCGCCGGTTATGCGCGTGGCCACGACGATGCCGTCTGGCGATGCCTGCTCGCGCAGCTGGGCGAACAATACGACGCTGATCCCGAGGTTGCTGCGGGACGTCGGCTCGCGATGCTGCCGGCCCGTTCGGGCGGCCTGGGCCTTCAGTGCGCCGGGGCCGACGCACTGCCCGTTTTGCGCGCGCGCCACCCCGATGCAGCAGCAAGGTGCCTCGCAGAACTCACTGCAGGTCCAGCTGCTGCTGCCGCCTGCTTGCGTGCTGCCGACGAAGCTGGCCGCGTGCTCGAAGGTGCCGGATGGCAGGGCCGCCCATCTTGGCACAATGTACACAACGGCCTGCGCCCCGCACAATGCGACTTTCCTGAACCTGGCGAGAGGTGCCAGGGATGGCAGCACCACGGTTCCCGCGCCTGCTCTACCGACTTTCGCGAGACCGAGCTGCTGCCTACCTTGCTACCCCCTGCCCGGGCCATGCTGCGTTCGCAGTCCGGGCCGCACGCGGCCGCGTGGCTCAGTGCCATACCGAGCGAGGCTGGCTCCGCTCTGCCGCTGGACCGTCTGCTCATAGCACTGCGGCGGCGGCGGCTGCGGTTGCCCTTGCCGGTCGCTCCACACAGATGTGGCACACACGGGCACGGTTGTGGCGCCGCTGTAGACGCCTATACGGCGATCACCACGCCGCGTGCCCTCGTACCGGCTTGCTCGCCCGCCGAGCCAAACCCCTCGAGCATGCTTGGGTGCGCATCGCGTGCGAAGAGATTGGACCCGAGGGCCAGGTTGTGCCCCAGCAGTGGCTGGCGCGCACGTCCGCCCCTGGCGTTGACCCAGCCGATCGCCGCCGCCTCGACCTTGTCGTCTACGGGGCTACTCCACTTGGCGAGGCGTTGTGTTGCGACGTCACACTCGTGTCCCCTCTCACGCGTGAGGGACAAGCCCATCCTTCTGCTGCCACGCGCGACGGCGCTGCCATCGTAGTCGCAGAGAAGCGCAAACGTGTGGCCTACCCTGAGCTGCTGCGACCCGGGCCGCAGCGTCTTTGTCTCCTTGCCTGCGAAGCTGGGGGACGCTGGAGCGCTGAATCCCTACGCCTGGTCACCCAACTCGTGCGACTCCGAGCCCAGCGCGCTCCTGCCGCCCTGCGCCCTGCCGCCAGGCAGGGCTGGCTGCGCCGCTGGTGGGGCTTCTTGAGCGTGGCTTTGCAAAGCACACTTGCTGCCACGCTGCTCGGAGCGCCGTACATCGCTGGCGCCCTGCTTGGCGCGCAGCACCCGCCACTCGAAAACGTACTGCACGATGCAGTCCCTCCCAGTCCCAGCCACCTCGGCCTGTAGCATGCAGGTTGCACGGGGACTTGGACTTGCGAGTTAGGCGGACGTAAAAAGGTGCGTGGAAAAAAAGCAAAGGTGGCAGCTTCAGTGCTCCAGCGGCCACCGAGCTCGAGAGCGAGAACGACGGGCTTGCATCGGGCCGCCCTTTCGGAGCTCAGGGTAGGTGCGCTCCTTGGCTTTGCGCGCGAACACAAGTGCAGCGCCGGCAGTGCGACCAGCTGCCCTGCGGTGGGCACCAGCACAGGTCAAAGGGGACACGAGCGTAGTGTCGACTGCGAGCTGCGAGCCCCCCAACGAGGTCGCGAAGCCGGACGTTGAGGGCAACAGTGGCGCCAGCTTCCCGGCAGATACGGGCGGCAGCGCACTCAAGAGGCCCTCCCCTGGCGCTAAGGACACCCGACCGAGGACATGCAGCGAGGTGGTCCCCGAATCGGTCGTGCAGTTGCCGGCAGCGGCAGCGAGCCGAAGTCAAGGGCGGGGGCAGGCGAAGCCGGCGCAGGAGCGACACACGGAAAAGCGGCGAGCTGAGGGACAGCTCAGGAGAGACCGGTCTAGTAGTGAAAACACTCGCGGCATGGGGGCCCGACTATGAATCCAACATAGCGAGGCTTGGGGCATCGAGCTCTCGGCGGATGGCACGGTGGCAGCCATCCAGGTCCCACCCGGGTCCCATTTTTTAGGCCGGGTCCCACACCCCGTTTAGGTTCTAAGCTTAAATGAACGGCGAGGCGGGACTTTTTTTTTAAAACCGACCCCAAAAATTCCGTGCTGTTCTCGTCAACCGGCAGATGCGGACTGACAGCATGCCGATGGTGGAGTGACCTTAAACCATGCACGGTTTTTGTGCATGGAGCTGCCTGTCGCGTTGTAGTCCAGGTCATGTCCCAAACGGTGTTTTTGAGTGAAAGCGTGCATGAACCAAAGCTGTTCTCATGAAGCACGCGCTGCTTCAGCAGTTGAGGCACTGTCGTTTGCCGTGTTGCTTTCCGAAGGTGGGTGAACGATATGGAGAAGAGTTTTTTTTTTCCAGCTGCTTGCTGTCCGGGATGCCAATGGCAATATCCTTTCACACCGCCTGGGAGCGGCAGACAACTCGCCCCGGCGCCTTCGGCAAGGTCCAGCACCCTGTCCAGGCAGGGCCCCGCAGTCGGTCCTGCTTGGAGAAGATTAGCATGGCCCCTAAGAAGTGTACCAACGTGAAACACACGATAGCAGGGACAGCTGCAAGCTGCAAGAACTACAAGACCAGAAGAGCAGAGACTACGGTAAGATTGTAAGCTTCAGGAACCAGAGGAACTCATTAACTGTGCATGAAGCGGGGCGCTGACACCCACGCGTAAGATCGACGGGGTCGGCCTCAGCCGACACAGGGGGCACCGCTGAGAGCACAGCATCCCACGTGGGGGATAACTAAAACACATCTCGGATTGAGGTGGCACCGGCCGTCAATGCTACCATCAGTTTTCCCTTCATTTGCGACAGCCTTCCCTGGCTTTCTCTGACGTTCACCCAGAGGCCGGTGAAGGCCACAGCAAACACATCCTGAGTTCTCGTGCACTCGTCATTGTCTCCATGTAGAAACGACTGTGAACCGCCAAGGCTTGGGCATGGCTCGGTGTTGCATAGAGGGCAGCTGAGTAAAGTCTGGTTGACGAAGGACGAACGAAGGTCAGGACAGGAAATGACTTGCACCAGCACCCGCTTTACCCATTCGGCTGCGCCTTGGACCACGTCTGGCAGCTGCTACGGTAAAGGCCACAACTGGAATCCTTGCACTGATTCAGGATCCTTATTGTCGTTGTGAAGAGTGGCAGAAATGCCGGATAAACCATCATTTGTTGACGGCTCGCAAAGCTTGACCCGATGCGGCGACACGGACATCCGAGCTCTGGAGTTCCCGCGGAAAACACGATGAAGGAAGAGGCACCTTGCCATAGTTGCATCTCGCGTCGCAATTCGGCAGAAAATCCGTCCCGACAGTCTGCAACATGCCATGTTACCGTGGCAGCCTCCGCGAAACTTGATCCACGGTTCAATGAAATTGTGTGCCACGGTTTGCATTCGCATTACGTGTGCCAGCATGCCATGTCCTGAGCCGGAATCACGGCAAATCATTCGATGCCAGCACAGCTTCGCGGTATATCGGCGCACATGAGCCAGCATCCGATCGTACTGCGACTTGCCGTATGTTCCGTGTCGATGTTGAGTTCTACGAAAAGTGCAAGGCGACGCCATGACAAGACAGCCATCAACCTCTTGCATGCATCACAGCAGGCTTTAAGCCGAACGCACTCTTTTGCTCTGCGAGCTGTCTCGGCTGTGACTTTGATGTCTCGAGTGAGCAGCATTCCAATCCATGCTATCATCTGGGCTGATACGACACTGGACTAGGCAATGACAACCTCTTTTTCCACAGTTCACAGGATGAAAGGATTCGGCAATGCAGCTCCCTTGGCATAGTAAGCGCGAGGAGCACGGCACTTGTCCGACATGGATCCAAGCGAGGAACAAGGCGTGAAATCGCAGTGCTACCTCTCGCACAACCGCCGCATCGAGGGTGAAGTGCCAAGAACACCTGCTCACTTCTTCTCGTCCTCCTCCTTGACCTTCGCTTTGCCCTCCTGCTTGACTTCCTCGGTTTGATAGGGTCCAGCATAAACGTCACAGAGTTGGCGGTCACATTTTCGATTACGATTGTTGTTCAGCTGTTGATATCGATGACCCTATGTTGCCAACACAGGGGAATGTTGGGAGGTCTATGTCCCCTACTTGGAGTTGCCCAGAGCTATCAGCTCGCTGCTGCCCCAAATATTCTGGTCCACTGTTGTTTCTTGAGGCCGTCTATATTTGAAGCAGACCCACTGAAAAAACCATCCAGCTGCACCCGATCTGTCATCCCGGATCCAAGGCAGTCAACTCATGCACGTGCCCTGGCACTTGATAAACGCTCTTTGGGGTATAGAGTACCAGACTTCCAAACCTTTCTTGTGCAGACATAGAAGCCGCAGCAAGGTAAGGTGGGAACCAAATAGCCTCCCCATACACTTGCTTGCTGAGAGGCCCCCTTGATGCCTGCGCCCTGGTCTTGCTTGGGGTCGCGGTAGTAGCCAAGGCCACGCATGCCTTTGCAGCGGCAACGTGGAATTTTTGGGGTGGCCAAACAGGAACCGGACCGAAACCATGAGGGGTTCACCATGATTTCAGCACCCTCATCTACATACACCACCTCCACCTCCGCGCTTGCACAGAAAGCTTGCTGTAGCTTCTCGTTGCTGTCATTCTTTTGGGTGGCCCCCTGCAAGGCAACCTGCGACTGTTTAGTGGTCAGCAGGCTTTGCGTCCGGTTTGGTTTAGGGTTTCCTAGGCAACACCCACGGCAAAAGTAGGTGACTACACTCGCGAGGACACGGATACCCCGAAACAGCAACTGCAGGGTACCTCCTTAAATTGGAGATACTCCGCATGTTACTCATAGTCCGTGAGCTTCAACCCTAACCCTGAAACAGAAAGACTACAACTTAAACCCAGGACTTCAAAGCCCCTTTCAACAAGCTGAGGCGGAGGCTTCAAAGCTCAGGTTGCTACAAAGTCTGTAGAAAACCCTGGGCAAAAACACGCCCGCCAAGCATACCACCACGAAGACACACAACGACTACTATGCAACAGAGAACATGATACAGTGTCCCCCAACACACTCTGGGAGAAACACGCGACACAAAGGCAACAAAACGCAAACTGCTCACTGCCCTAACTCTAAGCCGAAAATCGCAAAACCCCGAATCCCAAAACGCAACAAGTCACCTCTGATCCCAAAAGGGGCTCGGACCCATCTTGAAGCACCAGCCGGGTTTGGCTCCCTGGAATGTCGTAGCCTCGTTTTAGGCTTTTGGGTTTATGGTTCTCGGGGCTTGAAGAGAGTTAGGCTTCGGGGCTACTTCGGAAGGCTGGAAGCTACGAGGAGGATCGGGAGATAGTTCCGAGGTCTAAGAACACAAGTTTGTACTTGGACGATGGAGGGGCTTAGCAAGTGGGATTGCGGAAGCCCAACAAGGGCTCGCACAACTATGATATGCAGCACGTACTAGTTTCCCTGCACCTCCTAGTAAGGACTCGAGAGAACCAGGAAGGTACGGAACCCCAAAATGTAAGGAATCTGGAGCCGTAAACCTATAAATCTGTAACCCTGTGACCACAACTGTAAAGCCTTCCTTAGCTGACGGGTATGTTCTACACGCAAGCTGTTTGAGCCGTAGGAGCCAACCCGAAACCCTAAAGATAAAACCCAAAATACGGAACTGCGAATGTTCTTCTGATGTGCGGCCATCCTCATTGTCATCTTCGTAGGGCTAAAGTACTAGTAGCAGTCATGCGACGACTTGAGGCAAAAGGTGAAACGATAGGCAACGCCATCATGTACCATGGTAAAGTATTCAATAGAGGTTCCGAGTGAGTGACAACTTCAGATGGCAATTGGCAAAGTCACACAGGACTAGCAAGAATACTATCCGTGTTGAAACCCCATGTCGCAGCAAGCACTGATACCAGTAGTAAACGTAGCAGATCACTGCTGGGTTCAGAGCAGGCTCGAAGGACTCCTGCTTGACACCGCCCTGGCAAAGCAGCGCTGCTCAAAGTTTATGAGGGTTTCAGGGGCGCACGTATTGATACCTGCATCCAATACATGAGTTTATGGTGTTGTAAGGAAATCTCCTACCGATAAACAGCGAGTTCGAACATATCAGTGATAAGAAGATGCATCCAAATAGGCAGGCATAGATGCAAATAAATGCAAGTAGCTAACTAGAGATGTTCATAGCCAAATACTGCCGAAAGCTGTCGGCCTCGTCCTTGATGTCCAGCTCGTCCTTCTCCGCCGCTGCCTGCGCTTGCGCTTGCCCTAGACGGTGACTGAAACCAGAATGGGTATTGTCTACGCAGGAAGGGAGGTTTGCCGTGAGTTTTTGTCAATAGTCGACAAGCAGGTCTTTTCCACGCTGCGGCCCAAGTCGAAACACTTCTCAAAACTGTAATCACAGCCCCTGATGTCGGAAATGATATAAATCATAGACAAGTTGTGGTACCCTAGAGCTCATGCCACTTCGGAAGAGACTTGCCGCAAGAAGCTCCTTATACGAAGCGAACGTCAACTGCCCTGGAAGCCCTGACACCCTAAACCTATTGTGCTTGAACATAAGAAGCATATCCACAATCCATTACGATAACTCCAGTAGAATCATAAGTCGAAATTTGAAGCTAAAGATTAAACGAAAGAACGACGAGAGAATGAATGAAACCATACTACGAATGCCCAGCCGGGACCTCCTCTTGGGCTGTCGCCATGGCAGCGTACGGGTCCTCGCCCTGCAAAAGCAGCTCCACCTGAAGGCGCAGGACAAGAACGACCGCACGACTGAATTGTTGAAATTGTTGAAAGGTAGCTAACAGCAACGGTAGGCTTTCGGGCGTTCAAGCGCTTTTTGGGTTGCGGGGGCAGACACCAAATACTTTCCCGCTTCTCTTCCTCAGAGTCAGTTCTCCTCCTGGCAGAGGGGTTGGAAACAGGTACCGCGACAGCAGCAGAATACTTGCACGGCCTTTGCAGCAAGAAAACAACCGTTCGTTTCTGGAGTCTTGAGCACGTGTTCTACATAACATTCACGAAATAAGTTTAAAAGCCTATGTCAACCCGCATGAGGGATCAAACGAGATCTCCAATCCCTATCAGGGCTTCAGAGGGAACGCAAAGCTCCAAAGTGGCTAGACAGGGTCGAGCCATCTTCTAACAATTACTTCACCGAAGCTTTCCGAACTGCCTCGCGGTTCAGCGGCTTGGCATTGAACTCTGTTGGGTAGACCTGCACAGCACCAGCGCAACTAAATCTTGGATAAGGGCTTGAAAGTTCGGGCTTTCAGTCTTGGGGGGGCGGGGGGAGGGGAGGCGTTTGATATTTGACCGTTCTGCGACTTCTAGTCTGAACTATCATGTCTATACTTAAGCTTGACACTTGACAGATACTATCGACAATACCTGCTTGAGCTGCTGTACCTTCTTGTTATGACAAGTGTTCTTTCACGTCACTTGGCATCGTCTCACTTCATTCCACTGCACTGCGCCATCGACAGGTCCTTTGCATACGGGGGTTTGAGGTGTCAGGGTCCATGTTCAAGAAACCACCAGGAACTCTCTCTCTCTCTCTCTCTTTCTTTCTTTCTGCAGGGCGTAGGGGTCGCGTGCGCCCCCCAGGCCTTAGGCCCGCCCGGCCCTCCCTCTGTGTTAGTGAGTGGCCGGTATCGGGGTTAGTCCAGACTACGGCAGTGTATTACTCGGTTTGCTCTGTGTTCTCGTGTAGGAATCCCCCGCTTAGAACACTAAACCCGCGCATCCCGGCCTCGTCGCCGGGCCCCTATGGCTAACGACATTCCTTAGTTCTAAGCGGGTTCTCCTGGCGAGGACAGCAAGCGAGTACGGCAAGGTGTGGTTCCCCCTTGAGCTTCAGTACGACCCCCTAACAGTAAAGCGGTTTCCCCCACCTTGCTCCGCCGTCTTGTGACGGGACACTGCAGAACGGAAAGTGGGAAGCTGCTCTGTCACCACGTGCCCCCCCTGGAGAGGGTGAGACTGCAGCTACAGCTTCTACTGGGGGTCCACACTGCGAGCCTCATGCGCAACAAAGCAGTCCTGGCACACGCTAGATAGGTTACGACCTGGGTCTTAAGGCTGAAAGTGTTACGTTCTTCATCTTTGTGTGGTGTTCCCCATTGGCTCTGAACTATGTGTCATCGGGTTGCACTCTGGGGCCTTGTACTAAAACCACACCGTAAATTACATAACGTAGGGTCCCCAGGCTTTGTGCTCCCCGTTCTGCAGCGGCTCGGCCTTGTGGCTATTGGCCAGGGGCGCCCTTCCACACAAGTTCGTCAAACCTAGCACCTACGGCCCTACGCAATAGCAACATACGCTCCCCCGGTCGCGCTGCTGGCAGAAAAGAAAAGAAAGGCTACTGTACTTGCTCCCCCTTCGCTCTGTTGGACCGTGAAAACATGCAAGGACAGCTGCACTCCCTAGCCACAAGCACTGTAGTATCACACACACAGCCTCAGCTTAGCTACACTAGTCGTCCTGGTCCAAGGAGCTGGGGTTTGAAAACCGGCGTCGCGGTTCAGTTGAGGTGCGTTGCAGAACCTCAGTCCTTCTGCGCCCCGCTGCGGTTGTAGGGGTCGGTGAGGCACTGGCCGCCGCTTCGCCTTCGTCGTCGCTCACGAGCTCGACGTTCTCCCCCGTCCCCCAGTAGTCTTGGGTCCAGTCGTCGAGGTTCTGTAGAGCTTTGCGAAGGTGGCTTAGCAGCTCCCCCGTGAGAAAGGGTAGTAGTGCTCGTAGTTGTTTACGTGCACGGAAAATCTTGAGGGCATCTGGGGTCGTCTGTGCTGGCCTTTGTTCCGGAGCTCCC
This sequence comes from Symbiodinium sp. CCMP2592, assembly GCA_905221615.1. NCBI lineage: Eukaryota > Dinophyceae > Suessiales > Symbiodiniaceae > Symbiodinium > Symbiodinium sp. CCMP2592. The sequence goes on along the minus strand of CAJNDT010001336.1, from coordinate 864,086 downwards.
CCATGTAGTGAAGTGCTATCACGTCAGCAGGGTGCGCGGGTACTTTTTCCGCCTCTCCCCTATGTGGGTAGCTCCCCACCAGCACTTCCACTCCATCTGCGGCTGCCTCCAGCATGTTCCGTAGGCTTCCCAGCTCCATGTTCCCCACGGGGTACGAAGCGATCATCGCCTGAAGCATGGCCTCGGCTTCCTCCCCCGCGTCTGTGGCGTCATGGGTACGTTGCCAGTTGCTGGAGCGCAGGCCTCCCCACAGCAACGCCTGCCCACTCTGAACCAGCTCCATGGTCTCGGCTAGCTCCCCCTCTGTTGGCGGGTCTCCTCTGCTCGCCCGTTCATCTAGCATCCCCGCCATGAGCGCGGCGATCTGGAACGCGTTCGGTGTCGGTGGGGGGCTTCTGCCGCGTCTCCCCATGTTGCCATCTGTGGCTAGGCTGAGGCTCGTGGCTGCGGCGGCGAGGTGCGCCTGAACCCCGTATAGGTCGATAGAGCGTGCAAGCTCCATGGCTTCGATAATGTGCTCTGCTGCTGCTGCTGCTGCTGCGCTCGTGGCTGCTTTGCTCCCAATTGCTTGTTCTGCTCCCTGCGCTCTGCGGTCCCGGACGTACGGGTCTGGTGCTTCTGGTTCTTCTTGTGCCTGTTGTGCTGCTGCGAGGGTCTCGTCGGTGATGCTTCTCATGAGGTCTTCTGCTTGGTGCCTGGCTTTTTTGAGGGGGTTGTCGCTGGAGCTGGCGGCTTGCCCCCTCTTGCGTTCCTCTTCTGCCTGGAGCCAAGGTAGGAGGTCGGGGTCCTCCTCCTCAGTGCTGTTGCCGGTTGGTGCTGTGGCTTGGGGGCTGGCTGCTCTCAGGGACGCTGCGTGCCACGGTACAGTGGTGCCTGTGTCGTCCGCTTCTGCATCAGTGGCGTGGCTGTGGTTGTGGCAGGTGGTTGCTGTGCCCCCCTGGTTGGGAGTAGCCTGCTCGTCTGGGGGGTCCCCCCTGTTGTGCTGTTGTGGTGGGCCTGTCTGCATAAGCTCCGTATGGTCTGCTTCTGGCGGGTCTTCGCTGGGCCAGCTTGTCTCAGAGTCGCTCGGAGGTGGTGGTGGGGGTCGTTTCGGTGTTGGTGCCAGTCTCTGCTGCCTGTAGGTTTGTACTGGTTGGAAGGCCTTGCGTGCCGCTGCCGAGTAGAAGGAAAAGGCCCCCCTGTCTTGTGTAGGGTTAGGGCCAGCTTGCTGGTGCGGGTGGTCCAGAGTGTCCTCTGGGGTAGTTGGTATGCCGCCGGTCTGTTCTGCTTCGCTCCTGTCTGGTTCCGGCTTGTCTGGCTGCATGCTTTCGCTGGCTTCTGGGCCCGCTGCCGTGTCTGGTGTGGTTGGTGTCATGTCTGTGACTGGCTTCTCGTCACTTGTTGTGACCTCCTGTCCTGGCCCCGGGCCTGCTGCGGCTGCTTGCTGTGGTTGTTCTGCTGCCTGCGTGTGGCTCTGAGGTTGTTGTGCGTTAGGGTGGCCGTCTGACTGCTGGCCCCTCGCACTGTTGCTCACTGGCTGTGTGGGTTGTGGTCTGGGGTTGGTTGTCTCGAGGCGTCCCTCTGGTTGTGTTTGTTGAGGTCGGCCTGCTGCTTGCTGTGGTTGTTCTGCTGCGCTGCTGCGGTGGCTTTGTGGTTGTTGTGCGGCCCCCGTTGTGGGTGCTGGTCTCCCCCGCAGCATGTGTACTGCCCAAGGGTGCACTGCTTCTTCCCCCCACGCTTCGTCTGCTGGGTAGATGAGGGGGAGTTCCCCCTCTTGCTGTCTCGCTGCCCGGATCGTGGCGAGGGTAGTGTCATCCCGCTGAAGCTGTTCGATCTCGTGTTCTTGTAGGTGTGCGCTAAGCTGTGCTGGTCTCCCCATCGAGTCGAGGCGTGCACGGGTGAGCAGCTCCCCGTCCTCTGGGTCCATGTTGTCTATGCGCCAGCATCCCTGTGACTGTTGCCACGTGAGCTTGTAGTGTCCTGTGTGCAGTGGGAGGCTCCCCGGTTCGGCTTGGCGGGGTGTGGCCCTGATGAAAAGGTGCCAGGGGGCTCCCCCTTGGTTCAGGGGGTGTAGCTTGAATTGCATCCCATCGAGAAAGTCCCCCCCGCACTGCCTCCTTCCGCGGTCTGTCGCACTCGGGCAAAGCCCCTGAGGCGGGCTGTGTTGTAGCTCGGTGAGGTTTGTGCGTTGCGCGCCAGCACTGCCCCCACCCAGCTTCCGTGCCCTATGTATCTGAAGTGGGCATGTGTGTATCGGCTGAGCGGCAACTCTGGCGGGAGCGACCGTGGTGGCAGGAAGCCGCCCCAGGAGCCGACATACCGACTCCCTCCTTCAACCCATGAAATGGGCGAGTCTAGCGGCATGGGCCCTTGACTTTGCCCGCTGCTGCTGCTGCTGCTACTCGAGCTGCTGGGCTGTGCGCTGGCCGTGCTGTTGCTCCCCCGCTGGTTGGTCTCCTCACTGGGCGGTCGCTGATGGCTTTGTGTTGCTGTGGTGCGCCGAGCGTCTGTGTTTGGTGGTGGTTCGCGGGGTGTTCCCCGGGCTGACTGTGTTGCGGCGGTGGTGGCGGTGACCGCTGGGGCTTGTGTGTTCAGTGGCTCGGCTGAGCCTGCCGGTCTTGACGGTGGTTGTCCGGTGCTTGCTTGCCCCCGCGGGGGTGTCCAGGGTTCCAAGTGCTTGTTCAGTGCCGTGGCGAAAAGTGCTCGGTTCGCCTCGTAGCGCTTCTGCGCTTCTGCGGTTGCTTCTTCGTATCGTCTCTGTGCTTCGGTATCCGCTTTGGTCCCTGCCTGGGGTTCTGCCCCCGCTTGTGGCTGCTGTGGCGTGGTCCCTGGCTGGGGTTCTGCCCCCGCTGCTGCCTGTTGTGGCGTGGCTCCCGCCTCCGTGTCATCGTCCTCTTCGTCGGCTTCGTCATCCGGGCCGAACGCTTGCATACCGACCAGCGGCCCTGCTTGATTCCAGGTAAGGTGGGCCGGTTTTTCGATCCCCCTCCTGGCGAATTCTTTTTTAATCTCCCCCTTCTACCATTTGTTTCCTCGTCTTTGGTCTCCTTGTCCTTCGTGTTTGTTGGGGGTTGCTGCCGTGCAACCATCGCCGCCCCCTGTGTCCCCCCCTTGTTCCTGACAGCCATCGGTGAGCTCTTCACCGGGTTGTGGTGGTGACGGTCCCCCTCCTAGGTCTGCTGGGGCTTGTGGTGTTGTGGCTGTTGGCAGGCTGCTCGGCTTGGAACCTGTGGCTGTTTGTGGTGGTGTCGTGTCTGCCGGTGTGTCGGTTCGACTTGCTGTGTCGGCCGTGGCGGTGGGGCTTTGGGCGGCTTGGTTGTGGTCGTCTGCGGGGCTGCGGGTATCAGCGACTCGCTTGCTGCTGTGTGGTGTCATGCCCGGTTGTGGTGGGTTGTGTGTTCCGCCTGTCGCGGTGTGGCTTTGGTGTGGTGGCAGTTGCTCCGAAGCTGGTGCGTGGGGCATTGTCGCCCCCCGTGTCTCATGGCTTGCACGGTGGTGTGGCTGCTGTTGGTGGCTGTCGTAGCTGCTGGTCTCCTCGTTGCAGTGCCACGGGTCGTTGTTGGGGTCGTAGGCAAGTGCGAAGCGTCCCCCGCCGGAGCCGTGCACCCAGCCGGACCACGTGTCTGTCGTTGCCGCTGTCTGCTGCCAGTCGTGCTGCTTGAGTCCAGGTTGCTCTGTCGGCTGCTCTGCCTCGTTGTGGTTGCCGGTGGCTGTTGGGGGCGTGTCCTCGTGGCTGGCTGCCGGGCTGGCTTGTGCGGCTGGGGCGGACTCCCCCGCTGCCGCTTGGTTACCTCCTGAGGCTGCGGCTGGCTGTGGCTGCGTGTGCGCCGGTGGCAGTGGCGGTGGGTGGGTGATTGCCGTCCCTTGCCATACGTCTGTTGTTTTTTCGGTGGGAGGTCGGGTCTCCAGCTGTCTCCCCACTGTGTCCATGTCGTCCCGGCTGGCCGCTCCTGTGTCAGCGACTCTGGTGGCGGTGGAGGTGGCGGCTGCGAGGTCGTGGTTGAGGGTGGTCTCCCCATTCTGGTCGTCCTCCCTCTTGTTGCCGCTGGTTGCGGCTGCGTCTCTGTCGGCGGCTTTCCTTGGGCCGCTGTGTAGCGGCTCATCGTGCCCAAAAACGCGGCCAAGAGCAAGAGGCGCCCCCGTCGGCCTGCGTCCTTTGTGTTGGGAGCCATGGCCTGCGTGTCTCGGGTGGTGCGCTGAGGCTCGGGCCCGGGCTGCGAAGGCCGCGCTTCCAGTTGTGGTGCTGTGGCGTGTCATGCTTGCAACTGCGAAAATGCAACTGAAACTACTGAAGTCTGACTGGCATGCAAGGTGAACATGTACTGAGCTGAGCGGGTCTTGCAAACGGCCGTCCCCGCCCCCTCTCTCTCTGCTGCAACAAGAAGCGAAAGCGTGCAAAAGACATGCAACTGTGTGGTGCTGGCTGGCTCCTGCTAGCTTGGTCAGGCGTGGGCCTTCATCCGCTAGTTAAGCAGTCGTCTCGCCTGTCTTTCAGTCCCTTGGCTTTCTTGGCGTCTGCTCGTGCTTGTGCCAAGTTCTCAAGTTGGGCTTGCTTCCCCGAGCACCAGGGGGGGTCGTTGGCCTCAACAAATTTCTCTTCAAGGGCTTCCCATGCAAGGCGGTCTCTGGCGACGTCCCCCCAGTGCTCCCCCGCGATTGACACGATGTGGCGCTCAGTGTCCAGGCTGCTGTTGAAACGGGCCGAGTGTCGGGCCCCCAGCACACTGTCAGGGAGTTGTTGCTGTTGTCTCCACCAGTGCATCCCCCTCCACATGAGCATTTGGTAGGTGATGTCCCCCGCCCTTGCCACATGCCCCCAAACTCCCCAGATCATGCGCAGTATGTAGGTGGACCAGCGCTCAACTTTGTTCTTGAGCAGGTGTGTGCGCGCCATTCTGAGCGAGCGCTTGTTCCAGTCTGTCCATGCCTCCCCCGGTGCCCTCCCTCCCTCCACCATGGTGCGCACGTGCTGAAGCTGCTACGTGTTGGCTTGCTTGAGCAGTGTGGTTTGGACTGGCCACGTCTCCGCCGCCCAAAGCGCACTTTGTCGGACCAGCACGTTGTGGAGCTGCAGGCGGCGCTTGAGCCCCGTCTTTGCTGTGAGGAGCTGCTTGTTCTTCCCCCATGCTTTGCGGGCCCTTGTGCACATCTCGGCTGCTAGCTGGGGGGGTCCCCCCTTGAAGCTCACCGGCGATCCTAGGACCGTCAGCGCCGCGTTCCCCGTCTGGGGTTGTACCCACTGGCCGTCGATCTGGAAACGCTGTGGGTTGCTGGTGCTGCAGATGATCTGCGTCTTCTTGGGGTTGATCCGCAGGCCGTGCTGCCGAAGGATCTTTTGAAGGATGTCGAGGGTGGCTTGTAGGTGTTGTGAATTTTCGCCCCATAGGTAAGTGTCGTCCATGAAGCTCCCCCCATGGTGGGGCGGGGGGGAAGCCTGGGGTTGCCCCCACTGCGGTTCCCCCGCTGCGTTTGGCCGAGAGTTTGCTGAAGGCATTGTCCGACTCTCGCCGAAAAGAGCACTGGAGAGTCTGGTGACCCCTGCCGCACCCCATTGGATTGTGGTATGGGGATGCATTCCCCCACGGCCTCCACGAGAACCTCCCGTGCCTGAAGAAGGGCAAGCCACAACACCGACTCCCATGGGTGATCGTCCCCCATTTGGGTCTCAACCAAATCGGCGAGACTGGTCTGCGCCACGGAGTCGAACGCTTTTTTTGCAGATCGAGTTTGATGATCCAAAATGTGCCTCCCCAGTCACGGGCCATGCGGGCCACTTTCCTGAGCGTCAAAATGAGCTCCGTGCCTTGTCTCCCCGGCGCCGCCCACTGCAGTGTGTTGAGGGGCCGGAGTGTGTAGGCGCAGCGGCTGAGGGTTATCGGCCTGGTTTCCCCCCAATTCTGGGGGGTCGTCCCCTTGGGCAGGAGTATGGTGACTCCCCGCTCGACGGCTGCTGGTAGCTTCCCCGTGTAAAGGGCATCGTTGAGCATGGCAACAATGCGGTGCTCCCAGCTTGGGTGCTGGAGTAGGGCCTTGAGGGCCTCGTGGGAGATCTGGTCTGGGCCTGTGCTCTTGCTGTTCTTCCACCGCACCGCGATACCCCCCACCTCTTCGGCTGTAAAGGCCCGCCATGGTGTGTGCTTGCAGTTCCGCCGTAGGCGCTCCCGGCGGAGTTGGAAGTCGTTGTCGCGTGTGCGGCTGTTGTCGTTGTGGAAGATGGCTTGGAAGTGGGCGAGGAGTGCTCCCTGCCAATCATGCTCGTCGGTGAGAGTCGCCATCCATGTGTCGCCCCTGTCCCCCCGCTTATGCTGCCGGTATGCTGGCCAGTCATGTTGGCTGGCCTTTTGCTCGATTGCCTGCTTCCATTGCTTGTGCTCTTTGTGCAGCTGTTTCTGCACATCTTTCCAGGCCTGTCGCCTGGCTGCCCCCGGTGCTGTCGAATGGGCCGCGCGTCGGGCTTGCTTGAGGCCTGCGCTCTCCGAGAATTTGGCATGCTCCTTCCTGCCTGTCTTGGTGATGGCGGTGCTGATCTGTGCCAGTTGTGCGTGGCGGTCCCCCGGTGGTTGCTGCGCCTGCTGGTTCAGCAGTGTGTCGAGGTTCTCCGTGGACAGGTGGAGGTGCCGCGGGCCGCATGTTGTGTTGTTGTTGGTTGGCTTGGGTGCGTCCGTCCTGAGCTGTAGTATGACCGGTTCGTGGTCCGACCTCGCCATGTCGCGCAGTGCGGCCACTTCCCCCTTGTGCGAAAAGAAGCCTTTGATGGCGAGGTAGTCTAATCTTCTGGGCTGCTGGGTGGCGTCGTAAGGGAAATGCGTGGCAGTTGCGAGGTCCTGTGGTGGGAGGCGTAGCCCGACTCGTTGGAGCCATGCTAGGAAGGCTTCGCCCCGCCCAGTCCGTGCCTGTGGCTGCTCTTGGTGCTGCTCAGGGCTGTGTCTGGATGGGGGGAAGGTCTCATTGGCGTCCACCCCCAGCATTGCTTTCTTCACCCCGAGTGCATGGCATGCCCCCCATTGTGTCATGAGTGCTTCAGCTCTGGCAATGGTGGCATGGTGTGGCACGTGTGCGCTGAGCATGCCCCACTTGCTTCCTGATGCCCCCACCAGTACTGTGCTGACCCCAGCCGGCATGATCTGGGACTTGCTGTGCTTCCCCAGCGTGGTGTGAAAGGCCACCCCTTCCCCCCTCCATTCCCCCACGACTTTGCCGTAAACTAGTGTCCACTGCTTGCTGTTGGCAAAATGCCTGCCTGCTTCTGTGATAAGCTCCTGAAAGAAAACTATGGAAACTGAGGAGAGCACTTTGTTCCCCCCGAACGTCTGCAGCAGCTCCAGTGCATGAGCCGCCGTGAGGCCGCCGACGTTCCAGGTAGCCGCAACCAAGGGTCGCTGCGGTCGCCCCTTAGGGGCTGTTTTGTGAAACTGGAATTGGGGGGACCAGTCGTCCCCGCATTCGCCGCTGCTTTCCGTAGGCTCAGTCCCTCAGCGGAGAGCTGTTTTGAGCTCCCCCCACTCTGCTTCCACATCTGTGTAGGGCTGATTGACTCCCCGCGCGATGGCTCGGAGGTTGATCCAGCCGGCTCCTGCTTCCTCTGCTTCCCCCGGTCTCGTTGTTGTAGCCGACGCCACGCGCACCGAGTTGAGCCACACTGTCCCCGTGGCCCATTCTGTCTCGACCTTTTCCAGCGGCGCCCCCAGGGACAGGCACAAGCGCTTGGTCTTCCCCGCCAGTTGAACGCGGCGGCGTCTTTCTGGTGACTGTGATAGCTGGAGCCAGAGGAACTTCGCCTTGCCGTCCTGGTTCACCCCCATTTGTATGTTGGCCTGCCGGACTCGCCGGAGTGCAGCCGACAGAGATCTTTGACCATCTGTTTCACGTTCTTGAGGGTTTCCTCCGCGGGGGTGTCATCCCCCCACCCGCCCATAATGAGCGCGGGCTTGCGGCCTCCGAAATCGGTGTCTGCCGTAGTCGAGCCCCCTGTGCTTTGGATTGTCTGCACCTTATTCTCAAGCTGCTGGAGCCGGGCATTCATACTGTATTGTTCCCCCTGGATCGCCTCAACTAGGCGTTGCTGGTCACTCTGCTGGTTGGTGATGGCAGCCAGCTTCTCCAAGGTGCGCTCCAGTTGCGCCGTCACCCCCGTCTCCACGCGGTCCATGCGTTGCCCTATCTCGGCTCGGAGGGTGCATGCTGGTGCTCCCCGACACCTCACTACGCACAACCTCCCGGATGGCTTCCAGGCTGAGCTTCTCTTCTTCCGGGGCTCCCCGCTTCTTCTGTGCCGGCGATTGGGCCGGCACTGTAGCCATGGGGTCAGTCATTGCCCCCCTGTGTAGGTGAAGATCACTAGGTTATCGGCCTTGCCAATATCACGATCAGGTAGTACAGGTAGTCCCCGTTCGAAGGAGACAAAGGGCAGAATCGGCGCCCCCCTGGTGAGCACCTGTAGGCTCGCCGATATTGGTCGGGTAGCTGTTGTCAGGCTCCCGAAAGATCTGGATATAGGCCGCCGACCCCCTGCAGGACCGTCCGCACCTATGTCCCCCGGCAGAGCGCTGACGATGAACAGCGCACTCTTGCCGTAGCCCCCCCGGTCGCTGATGGCTTGGGAGACGGCTCGGGCAGGATGGAAAGCCTCCGGGTTGAGGCCTGCCGATCCCTGTAGCAAGAAAAGAGAGGAAAGAAAGAGTACTCACGGGCAATGGGAAGGAGTCGGCACAGCCTTGAGTCTCTCTCTCCTGGGCATGGAGGCCTGTCAAAGCCTCCGGGCATCATGCCCCCCCGAAGTCTTTTCGGGTCCAGAGGCGTGAGAAACGAGCACAGTCCATCCGAAGGCTTCTGTCATAAAGTATACGATGATGTTTCAGGATGGTCGTGTGCTCTCCTTTCAAACATGCAAGCTGGTACATCCCCCGCATCAGCAGGAACTCTCTCTCTCTCTCTCTCTTGTGCTTGATGTTGCTCATACATCGACAGGAGGAGGCTTCGGGGCCTGCGGAGCTTTTTGAAGGCCTCTAGTCTGGGTTTGGTTTGCAGGCTTCCTGTGGTAACTTCCTTCTGTTGGCCAAGGCTGCCGTTCCGACAATCTCCTCGTTTTGGCTATGAGTATACGTATTCTTTTCTTTGTAAAGCTTTGCGTTTCAAAGCCAAAGCCGTAGCGACCAAAGGTGGCGGCAGATTGGCGGGTAGGTTCTCAAGGCTGGTGACAGCAAACCCACCCTTTCAGCTGCCTCCTCGACGAAGCGCTTCAGCTTCACGGCCTTGGGTCTCTGACAATCCAGGTCTGTCTCGGGGAACAGAGGCTTTAGAACTTGAAAACGCTAGCAATTCTGTGAGGCCAGAAGCATGCGTCGCCTGCTGGTTCCTGCACACTCGCAGTTGCGAGAGTGACCACTACTGCCTGGCACCCTCGAAATGCTGCGATGGCCTTATCTGCTTGCAGAAGTCCTAAGCCGAACCTCTGGATATAAGCCGCTTGCCCACTTCGCACGCCAGTTCGCCACCTTCTTGACGGTCTTGTTCCACTCAAGGCCCTGTGCAAAGACTCGGTTGTCGAGACGAGGGTGTGATATCCGGAACCGGGCTGCCTCTGCAGGCGAAAACCTCCTCAAGCACCAAATTCTGCCCGCATCCCTGTATGCCAAATTGGATACGACGAGCTTGCATGAATTGGCCACCCCGAAACAGCTGAACCCTAGGCGCTCAGCCAAGCTTCTGGATTCCTTTAATCTGTCTGTGGGGTCCACCATGGCTCTCAGAATCTCCAGCTATGCGCTGGCAAGAAGTGGGTTTTTTTTATGGAAGCGCTATACGACCTGACAGTTCTGGGCGTGTGGGCGGCGACCGTTCCAAAGGTTATATCTCGTTGTGCATGAAGTTGGGGCAGCTCTCACATCTCAAACAAAGCTCAAAAATCATGTCTTTTGAAGATTCCAGATGGAGTCGGACTCGGGCGCCATTCATCAAGGATGCGAGTATTTTGAGTGCTTCCCGCTCAGGGAGTTATTCCTACATCTAAATCCTTTGACCCTTTGACCGTTTGCACTTGCGGGGCCGTAAACTTGCTTCCACCGCGGCGACGAGGATTGCTCCAACTTCGACTATCGCTTAGCTTTTGATGCTGTGCTTGCAGCTTCACAGAGTTTTGGTCTGCGAACTTACAAGCACTTTCAAAGACTTGGTGACTCGAAGCGCGGCACATCCGGTGTCTCTGGCGCCTGGTTGGGCTCCGCATCCACGCACTTTCGGATCACCTGCGTCAGTGGAAAACACGGTTCCCGTTGCCCTCCTAGAGAAGCGCGGTGGCATCTGTGCCGGGGAAACTCTTGAGTACCACATCATTGCGGCTTCTATGTGCGAAACTGCGGCTGCCGGAGATGGGTCGCTGCTATATGCATGGTACCACTCTAACAAGCAATCCGTAAACACAATGTCATCTGATATGTACACAACACAAAGTTGTATTTCCCCTGCGCTGTCTGATGGGCAAGGCCTGCCAAACCTGGCCCTCCACATGCCCTCTCTAAACTAGACACTCAGAACCTACAGCCTAAACCCCTCCTCTCGTTGCTCGTGGGAAGTGCCGTTCTCGAGCTCGAAGGCCAGGTAAGCTCCCCAAGCCTCAGATTTCCGGTGATGCAGGACGTACCTTGATAGGAATGACACCTGGGGTACATCAAAACAATAACCTAACCCCACTTTCAAAGTCAGTGCTCCTCCTAATAACTCCTGCCCTGTAGATGGGAGTTTCAGGGTCGTCAGTATGGGAAACTGTTGGAGGAAAGAAGTCTTCAAAGCGAGAAACAACAGGTGCCTTCTGTAATCTCGGAATGTTAGGGCTTGAAGCTCTAGGAAATGCAGCTCCTCTCGAAGCGAGCTGGGAGCCTGGCATCGCCGAGCCTAGGGTTCAGCGTCACCGCTCGGTTGAACCTTCGGTTTCATGCGATTACTACTATGTTTTTTTTGGCTTGTGGTTTGGGTCTTTGTGCCCTGTTGCTGCTTGCTTGTGTTGTACTTGTGTTGTATTCGTATCACTTGTTGCGTAGTCACTCGTGAATTGTTGCTCGGGCTTCAAGGATCTGTGAAGATTGGTGAACTGGGCTGTTTGTGTTGGATTAGTTCCAGGATGTCTGACAGTTTTCCGTGCGCGTTTGTCAGGTCAGTGGGGTTCATAGGAGAGGTTGACCTTGTTGCGGCATACCTCCGATCGCGGAAGCGGTGCCCAGCATAGCAGCCAAACAGTACAAGTCGTGGCAAAGGCGAGCTGCGAAGCTCTGAATTTAGATCGAACCTCATGGCCTTCAGGTTTCGGGGTTGGCCCGGCTGTTGGACTTGGGCAAGTAGACAGTCTGCCTTCACCACCTGGAGCTGCAAAAGTGCGTTCAGGAATGTCGGACTGAGCCCGATGCCATTTTCGAGCTTTGGCATTCTTGCCATCGCGCCAGAAGAGCTTTGCCACAGCGATGATGACATGCCTGCATGACAGAACTCTAAGGTCCATATCGGTGCTCTCGGGACGCTCGTGGGCTATAAGTTCACAGCGCTCTACCATTAAGAATTGAGAAAAGACTTCTTCTGCGGCCACAGAAGTTTACTGCCTAAGACTTGAGGTCTGGTCTCTGCGACAGGAACCAACCGAACACAGACCCTTGACCGCGGCTCGAACCGGAACGTCCCCCATCTACGACATGGACGTGGAGGACTAGGCGGCAGTACGAGTCCATGCAGTAACTACAACGGCCTTAGATACTAAGCACAAGGACAGCGATAAAAGCGAGCTGCTACTGCAATTCAGCATAGGAAGGAGTAGACTGTGGATCGTTCAGTTATTAGCGTAAGCTGTGGCATGGCGCTCAACGTCAGGATGTTCATCTGCGGCTGAGGTGCGCATCGTTCTCGCATTTCTTGAGGGCATCGACGCCTGGGAGTTTTCGGCCCAAAGCCGCACTTTGGGACACAATACTTGTAACATGGTAGCTTTCGAGGTAGCTGTCAAGGTTGTATCTGAATGAAGGGCGGTGCACGCAGGCGGGGCTGGTCTGCGGGTGCAGAGGCATGAAGCAGCTACCTGTGGTCTTCGCTGAGACAATGGGGTCACAATGTCTTTCCTAGCTATGCTTGGCTCGGTTTAGGATCAAGCCTTGACATCCCCTTGTCTGATCTAGGTGCAAACCAAAAGTCTCCGATGGCCTTGCAGAACTGTTTAGTGGTCTTCGGCTCTCTGGCTGCTTCCAGCTGGGGTCTTGGATTTAGTGACAGGCGACCAGGTACAGGGGCCGCCGAGAGAAGTGGAGGAGGCGTCAACGCAAGCTGGCTTGGTAACGGAATCTGTCAGCATGTGCGGACCGCAAACCCTGCAGCGTCCTACATCAAGCAAGATTCCTATACATCCCAAAACTGAGCAACCGCAACAACTGTAAGAACTCTGAGCTTGCCTACATGGACACAACCGGATTTCCGAGAGCGAGCACGTTTCAGATTGTCTTACTGATATGAAGTTGCTGGAAGAAGCGCTCCTGACACAGCTCCCAAAGAACCCGCATGTCGTTCAGGGCCCCCTGCTCTTTGCGTTCTGGCCCTGCTTTGGCTCCAGTTCGATGGCCTGCAAGAAGATTCGCTGGGACGAGCTCGGGTTTGGAGTTCACTGTAAACCCAGCACCTGGTAAGCCCTAAACTGCTCCTGAGCACAGGCATTAGGTCTGGTTCGGATTTTCAAGACGTCGGGTCTAGGAAGGCTCTGGCCATGCACCAACTCTGCATTCGGAGCTGCGACCTTCGCCCAAAGCAAGCCGCTGGTAGGGCACTCCTGAAGAAGTCTGGGGATGTGACAGAGCGCTGGATTTTCAGGGGTGCAGATCTTGATGTGTCTTGAAGGTTGGGGAAAGTAGGGCAGAGACAGAGGCGCGTTAAGATGACCAAAGTTATCTTGCGTGTAATCCTTTGGGTATGGGACACTCCTTTGTTTGGCGAGCGGGCAAACAGGGTCGGATAATCTAACAGCCGGACAGCCCGGCGGTAGTTTTGCAAGCAAACACATCAAAAGCGAAACACTCATAGGTGTCATGTCTACATAGACAATGGGCGTGCATGGATAAACTCATGCATATTTGCTTGCTGGTGTGTGTACATGTATGACTGCATGTACTTGGCATGCTGTTCAATGGAAGCAAAGCTGCAATGCTTCAGCTCCACGTTTTTGTCAGCCATTCAGTATAACAGTGGCCACAATCACAATCAACAGAACCTCAGTTTGGCTAGTTCTGCCACCATCCGGCGGAATTGCTAGTCCCACTTATTATACTATGCTCGACAACAGTTGCGAGTGAGATAAGAATTGTGTTTGTTTTGGTATGTCACCATTCCTAGAACCAGCAGTACGAGTAAGAGTAGTCGAACTGGAGGTGGCATTCTTGATTGCTTTCGTATTCTATAGCCGCAGCAAGCATCACATCTCGGGTGTCCTGGAGTGCTTTGCTCATGAGATGGTGCGAAAGGCGCTCCGAGCCGTCCAGAAGCTCCACCTGGCCAAACCGTGCGAAGTACAGTCGTGGCAAATGCACTAAGCCGAAGGCCGCGTTCTCCTTGTCCGGGTCTTGGGTTGAGATTCTGGGACTGGGCCTTGATACCATGGGAAAAGGCGCTGGCACAAGGGAAACGCGCAGCGCTCCAAGAGGTCAGGACTTGCGGCCTTACAGCCTCCAGAACACGTGCTTCAAGATCTTTGTCATTTGTACTGTGCACACCGCAAAACGGCAGAAGAGAATGGGACAATAGACCTTCATGAACAAAACTGACAAGGAAACACAGACCAAGGTGTAGTCGAAGCTTCACGAGCAACTCATGGATAGTCTTCGGGCTTTGGTAGACGGATTCACCGTTCTCTACACAGCCAGTTGTTCGGAACATCTGCTTAAAGGTTTCGGGTAGGCTTTCGAGCCTTCGAACAAGTCTACTGTATCAACATAATTATTGCGAGCTTTCTCCACATTGACCGTGTTGTCTTTAATGGATGCCAAAACTTCCCGGGTCCCCCCATTGAGAAGTACTGTGGTAAGTGGCTAAGACTTCGATTGAGGTTTTCATCAAGATCTAGAAATCCCGTCTGAGAGTAGTTGCGCGTGTGTGGGAGGTTCCTTCGTTTAGCTGGACAGTTTCATTGGGGTTCTGGTGGGAACCAACAAATTGAAAGGCATTGCCCGGAAGAGTTTTCGGCGTTTTTCAGGGGTTCAGAGCCGACGGTTCTGGGGCTGAGTATCAGGAGACCACCCGTGCAGGGCAATTCCTCAGGCTGACTCCCACCTGACTTCCCCTGATCCCAGCGCTATGCCTTGCTACGTGGAGTTTGCAGGACTCAGGCCTCGGGCTTAGTGCTTGGAAACGCAGGAACCTCAGCATGATGCAAAGCCCGCACATCTTTCTGCAGCTGGCGTTAAGAGTCGCTCGAGCCAACTGCATCTCGCTCTGAACTCGACAGCACTCCCGTCTTGCCCGAGGTCCTAATCCAAATTCAAATCTTCATGGAAGCCGAAGCTCGCGAGTGCGTGTTTGTGAACGTGACTTTGCAAACCTGGAAAAGAAGCATTGCCAAGAGAACCCGGCTGCCAACTACCAATCTGCTGAAATTTTATCAGGTATGGTTGCCGCAGCATGACAGGGAGAAACCCAAGCTTGTAGGGTGTGACGTCTTGTGAAGCTATATGTGGCTTACTCGTGCCCTTCGCCTTTCAACTTCCCTTGAAGAAAGACTGCATAAAGAAGAGCTTACCGCTGCAAGGACCCCCAAAACCCTCTCAAGCCGAATACCATGAAGGTCATAAGTATGGAGCTACAAGTATGATTAGAACCGAGTCCGGGGGTGTAAACTTGGCTATGCTTCGACAGGGTTTTCACCGGAACGCTACTCAGGATACTTCAAAACCCGGGCAAAGCACAGAAACTCCCAGTTCGAGCATTCTGCCCGAAGAGAGGCTGCGATTGGCTCCACCACGAGCAGCGAGCTTACAGTCGGCTTTCTCTCCACTCCACGGCGATCTCTAGAAAAGAGCAGGGCTCAGGGCATGCTACAGTTTCTACCTTTAGTGTTTTTAGCTTCAGCTGCATGGCTCGGTGATCATTGTATCAGAGGCCCACGTCGCAAAGAGATTGCAAACATGGAGACAAAACGTCCCCCGCAGCACCTGTCTGCGCGAGCGCAGAAGGCCCTCGCACCGGGGAGACGTGTCAAAATCACGGTAGCCCTAAATCTTACTTGAAGTGATGCAGGGATTTCGATGAGAGACCTCAGTTCGAACCCCTTCTCAACCTTGCGGTGCAGTACACAGTTTCAATCTTGGGAACCCCTTCAAACCACTGGAAACTCGAAGAAACGCTGCCGGGAAGCACTCATGTCACTACTGGATATGAAGAACAATGGAGTGTATGCAAATATTGCACTACAGATTTTGACGTGGCTTTAAAGAGAGTCACGGCGGGATCCAAACTGGGCACCTTGATCAAAGTCCTTGCGGGTGCGGAGAGCTAAAACTGTAGCGTGCTTGGAAAAACTATCATCACTGCTAGACTATGGCTGCTTCCCACAGTTTGCTCGTTTACTATCCAGGCAACTAGAAACCTCTGCTCCCCACACCTAAACCCACTCTCTTGACTGAAATTGCCAAAAGAGGGCTCACAGTGGAAACTTCACACCTTCCGACGTAAAAACCGGTGTTGCCTCTGCCTGGGCAGTCGCTTCGGGACTTGACTTGGAGGTCCAATTCGGGATGCTTTTGTTCTTTTTGTTTTGCTGTTCTGGTGAGTACCCACTTTTGGGACCCAGGAAATGTTCGAAAATGGCACCTTCGATAGCAACTAACTTGTGGAGAAGGCCCAAGACGGTCGTTTGATGGCCAACAAATTGGAAGACTTGCCAACGGCAATAATGGAGACTGGGGAGGATTTTTTCTGCTACTACGCCCACTACTAGTACTAGTACTAGTACTAGTACTAGTACTAGTACTAGTACTAGTACTAGTACTAGTACTAGTAGTGCTACTCCTACTCCTACTCCTAGTAGTAGAAGTACAAGTACTACTACCACCACTGCTACAACTACCACTACTGGTACCACAACCACCACTACCACTAGCAATGTCCTATTGCAGCGTCTGCATCTGTTCTCCAAGTGATACTTGGCGTTACAAACACAGGGACATTGGTGTGGTAGCAGCAACGAGATACCAATCAGGAGGAAGCTGAGACGCCCTGACGTTGACATGAGTCCTGGTGGTTCGGGCAGCTCCTGCTTCCCGATTGCGTGACATACGTCCTTCCCATTGAAGCCTTTGATCACACGAAGCTTTTTGCGTCAGGCGGCCTCGGGGATGTAAACTCCCTGACCGAAGGAGGGCTGCAGGGCGAGATCGAAGTCGTCCCAGGCGTTCTTCTGCCTCTTCTACGGTGGTGAGCGGGTGGGTTGTCGCGGTGCTTTTGTTAGTACGGTATTGCGCGTAACAGGAACTTGAAAGCTTGACGAAGGAGAGCTAAGCGGCGGCTGAGCACCAAACTTGGGCCCACAGCTGCGTGAGCAGGCGAGCCTCGTCTCACCAGTCGATGGAATGACTATGTTTGTGTGGGCATGGCTCAGAGAACGGGAAAAAGCTACGGAAGGTATGTACATGCCCACCCTGTCAGTTCGGAGGCAAGAGGCCGGATGTAGGTGCTTCGCGGGTAGAAGTTGTTGGCCTCTCGTATCCGTGCTTGAAGCTCGCCGATGAGCACCTCGGCCTCTGGGTCTGTAATCCAGCCTTTGCTGGCGGCACGGGCCAGTTGAGTGACGCGGTTGTGCCTCGGCTCATCTCTCCGTTTCTCCCTCCGAAAGACATCCAGAGAGCCAGATCCAAAGCTTGCCCTCTTGCCCCGAAGGCTTGAGCATTGCAAGAAAGGGGCAAGATGATGCGCAGCGCCATCCCGTGCTTGCCTTGACTGTAGCGGTGGCGCTTCAAACAACGCGTGCCTTCTGTATGTAAGCAGCAACTTGGCGCACTCCTGCCTTTACTACAGCCCAGTCGCTGAAGAAGTAGCGGAGTGGCATCGTTTCTGCCAGAATGGCCAGATCGGCACGGGCAGTCTCAATCACGCGGTTGATGCACTCCACCAGGGCAGGGTATCGTTCCTTGGGGCTGAGGGGTTTGAAGTCTGAAGGCGCGAGATGTCAGGTGAACGCGACAAATCCATAGGCCCTACGGAGACCTGGCAGTAGTTAACAACTATTTGCGCATCCAAGCGAGAGGACTTGCGCACAAACAGCAGAAGCCCGAGGTTCGATGGACATCGAAGTGCCCAACAGTTCCTCATGCGTCTCGATGAACGCCCAGAGTGTCTCGACTTTTGCCTTTGCGTCTGCGAGAACTTGAAGTTTTTGTTGTACATCAGACGCTCTTACCATGGTCTTATTCTCAAAATGCTGAGTTGGACATCGTGCAGAAAGTCCTATCGCGGATAACCCCCAGCTGAGACTGGCCAAGGAATTGATTTAAGTGTTCGGCGTTTCCGCTTCCGGATTTAGGTTTCTGGTTTCAACTGTGAGGGCGCTTCCGGCTCTTTATTTCTAGCTTTTGGCTCGAGGGCATCGGATTTTCCGCTGAAGGATTTAAGTCCAAACCCTTCTGCCGCTGGCTGCAGGAGTTACGTCCTACCTTAAGTGCTCATGGCCTTCGCTGTGTGGTAGGCGAACGCTTTAGCAGCCGACACCCTCTCGGCAACGCGGTCCAGCACGGAGCCTGGAATGGCTGCACTCTACGCTGAGTCCTAGGATCAGTAGCACCCTGAACCCTCAACCCATCCAGAATCCGTAATACGTCTTTCTTTGCGATTATCGACTTTAAGAATGGAACAAATCTTGCAGTGAAAAGTTTTTCAACAGAGGCAAGTTGCTGTGACCAACGTGTTTCCTTGGCCGATTCAGCAGGTTCGTGAGGTTCAAGGGCTTTGGCGTTTCATGGGTGTCAGAGCTTTACGCGTGAATGGGGTCCAGGGCATGTGCGGGCGGTTCTAGCTTTGGTTTTCAGAGTCTAGAAAGGTGCTTTAGACGTGAATTGGTTCAGGCGTGCAAGGTATCCAAAGGCTGAGGTTTGAGGCCTACGGGCTTTGCGTGTTTAGCCTCCTTGGGGTTGAGGAATGAGTGAGCCTCCTGGGTTTTCAATGGGGCGTGAATCTCGAATAGTTTAGGCTGCGTATGGGGCTCGGGCTGAATTTGCGGAGGATATTGTGTAGTCATGTATGCCATAAAAGCTCACAAGCTGCCAAGAGAGCAAAGCCTCTGAAGGCACAGGTACTCGATCAGGACCGGCTGCAGGATGTCCATTAGCCTTTGCTTTCGGGCATTTGCGGAGTGTGCACTCTGCCTGCATCACTGCCACAGCAAAAAACTCACTGGTCGCCACAGCCTTTTTATGTGTTTTTTTTTGGGGGGGGGGTACCGGGGGTGGTGCGGGGTTTCAAGGCACTGCTGTGCGTTGGCCTTTACGAGCTGGGTGGCCACAGTCTGGACGAACCGTGAGATGCCACCCAATGGGGGATTGACTGGCAACGGTTCGCCGTGTTGAAACTGTGCCACACACACCGCCACACACGAAAGCCGTTTGAGCTGACCTCGAGCCAGTTACAGAAGAATGTTTGGAAGTACCTTTTGAGACGAGGTTTACTGCATCGAAGGTCACAGTCTACAGTTTTTTAGGAGGAAGCCGAAGCAGTGCTTTTATTGCAGCTGCGTGGCAGGCCTCGACCAGCCTTGGAGTGCACGGCCTTCATCTCCTCGTCCATGAAATCCTCCACCTGGCAAAAAGGCCGAGGCAGAACCGGGCCTTCTTTTGCTTACGGTCTTGCTGCTTGGGGCCTGGAGAGTTTGGGGATTGAGGTCTCAGGCCTTGAGGGTCAGGGTCTAGGATGCATTTGCAGCTTTAGCAACGATGCCCGTCGTTCTGAGTATCCCTGACTACCACAATAAGATGTAGCAGAATATGCGTGATTCCAATATCAACAACCAAACTAAGTATATCGCCACGAGGAGCACCACATGGACTACTACGATACTACTAACAATCATCGCAAGATTCAACATACGAGCAGCAACAACCAGTAGCATGAGTTAATGGACCTTTCGACCAACAAAGCATCAGGAAATTACTTTCTAGTAGCTATAGAATATTCAAACAGGACCCCACTCTTCAAGATCGGTCTGTGCCTGCCGAGAGTTGAGCTCCTGTGTAGCGCAGTCCATGGCCTCATCCACGGCGGACATCAGCCAGCTGTAGGCCTGCAGCCAAACCAGGAGATGATGACTGTATAGCCCTGATGGCGAGGGCGGCGGTGATGGATGTGATTTCTGTTGAAACTCTTGCTTTGCTATTTTCATAGCTATCGTGCTCGCAGGTGTAACAATCATCATGGTGTCAGAAGCAGGAAAACAACCCAACAAAAAAGGGTACTCCAGCCTGGCCCCCGACGAGGCCGTGGTCAAACTTATCCTGGAAGCTCTTGCGAATGGCCTCGAATATTTCCAGCTTCCGCTGAGTCTTAGATTTTTGCTCATTCCTTGATACTTAACGTTCAACCTCAAAGGCTAGGCTTGAAACCGGCCAGCAACCCCCCAAAGCATCCAACAAACAGTCTCACATGTGCAGTTCTGACCTCATGGCGACAGAAACCGAGAAGCTGAGGTAGCCCGGCTTATAGCTGAAGGGTGGAGGGTTCTCTGCGTAGTTTCCGGACCAAGAAATGCTAGACAACCCGCTTGCTCCATGCGACTTTCCAACCTCGCATAACTGAGCCGTATCCCAAACTTCAACATCCTGAGGCTGCGCCCCCTGCCCCCCCGCCCACATCCACCCTAGATCCATGACATCAAGACGAAGTATCATCCGACCTAGAGTTGCAAGTCTGACAGATTGCCAAGCAAGGAAATACAATTCGTTTCGCACCCTTCTGCTGTCCCTCTCAGGCGTCTTTGTTTCGACCAGCCCCTGAACCCGAATGATCTAAAGCTGGTGCAGAGAACAGCCCAATTGCGAACTGAGCAGCATTAAGAAGCACCCGGAAGAAGCTGTTGATACTTTGGCTATCCGCATGCGGGCGCGGCTCGAATAGCAACATCAGACCTGGGCTACAATGCGAATAAAGCATACGTCCATCAACGGCTTTATTCAAAACACTTGAAAAAACACATGTCCAATTGTCTTTTTCTCTCAAGTTTTTACTCACGAGCGTGAAGCTTAAGCTCCCACCTGGAGGCGCCTCTCCCTTGGGGAGCTTGCTTCCCGTCGAGAAAAACGAGTTCGAGCGCGTTATCGCACTGACGCTGTCCGGCGTGTGGAACTGGATAGCGAGGAAGACGTGATTCAGCCTCAGGCAAGGGGCGAGGCGTCTGCAGCTTGACTTTTCATGATGACTCTGCTGGCAACTTGTCCAGGTTGACTAACCTGTACTCTCAGGTATCAGGGCTCTTCGGGGTCTGGACTCTGAAGTCTGCGATTGCGTTGACATTGAACTGAGGTACCCAAGTCAGTAGCAGCAATATTAGCAGTGTCAGCAGCAGTTGCAGTAGTACCTACCCACCAATCTACGTACCTAGCCAGCCAGCCAGCTACGTATCGCATATATATATATATATGTATGTATATATAGTGTTATACATATACACAAACATAAACACGTAAGCATCGCTTGGGAACAAATCAATTGTCATCTCACGGTGTTGGCACATAGGTGAAGACGAATACATACGACCCGACAGCTGTAAATGTTTGGTGATATCAATGCAACTAACATGGTGTCCAACTATGAAAAGCGGCATCCATGGCGCTGTGGGCACAACCTGGCGCTCCGTGGCACCATTCTTCCTGGGTCTGTACATGGGGCTAAGTTCTGACGTTCTTGCGGGTGAAGCAATCGCGGGTGTCTTGGAGAGTTGCGAATGACTCCGAGTGCTTCAGTGCTGCTTGTCCGTCTCGACGTGAAGCAACTAAATGGAAATCCAAGGTTCTGCCAGGAAAACACAAATTCTGTGATGGGCGAACTCTCGGAGCCATTGCAGAGGATGGTCACCTTGGTAGCACCAACAGAACCTCATCACCTAGTAGTAGCAGTAGTAGTAGAAGAAGTAGAACTAGAAGTAGAATGAAGAAGCAGCAGTAGTAGTAGTAGTAGTAGGAGTAGTAGGAGTAGTAGGAGTAGTAGGAGTAGTAGGAGTAGTAGTAGTAGCAGTAGTAGTAGTAGTAGTACTACTACTACTACTACTACTGCTACTTGTAACTGTACATAGTCTGCGGGCTGGCTGTGAAGCTGTGTGCTTTTATGCATGCTTTGATAATTCGTGTTCATAACATTTTTGGCTCAAGTGAGCACGGCAGTTAGTCGTAGGTTGCTTCGCGTAGCCTGCGGCACTAGTTGTGCGCAGCACGCCTTAGGGCAGACGTTCGGGCTGTCACGCCCGCTGGACTTGCTTAAGGCAGTTAAAACAAGGGCGCTGTGCCTGCCCGTGTTACTGTCTTTTACAATTGGGGGCTGTTCTGGGAAACGGCTACCCTGGGCGGCTGCTGCGCCGCAACCTTTTACCGTGGCCTGGAAGGCGCGCTTGCCGTGCGCCTTGAGGCCGTGGCCCTGTGGGCACGGGGCTTTCTCCTTTCGCTAGGCGACCATGAGCGCTGAGGTCGCTGGTCAGCCGGAAGGGGCCACGTTGCTGAGGTGCATCGAGGACGGGTCGGTGGAGTACCCGGAGAAGATGACCTTTATGTACTGGCTCCGTTGCCGTAAGGAGACGGGGTCCCGTCCTACTAAGAAGAAGGACGGTCGTTCCACGACTCTCGCTGAAGAGCAGCGGTTGTGGAAGGAGACGATGGAATTCCTCCACGACAATTTCGATGCCGAGGAGGAAGAGGAAGAAGATGAAGAGGAAGGTGAGGAAGCTCCGGCCCCTGAAGCGGGCGTGGGTGCTCTGGAAGGAGATCCAGGCCCCAGCTCCGAAGAGCTTCTGCCGGAGGCCGGTGTCCCGGCTCCGCGTCCTGCCGCTGTTCTGGCAGGCGTGGCTGAGACAGCGCGTCGTGTTGAGGCGCTTGCTCTTTCGCCGGTGACCGGCGTCCCGGCCCGTTCCGGGCCTCCCTCATCTGCCGGAACGGGTGGTCCCGTCACGGCAGAGTCCTTGCAGTCGGATCTGCGAGAACTTTACCGTCCCGACCAGGAACCGGTCGCGGACTACCTGACGCGGGTTTCGAGGCTCGTTGTGGCCTTGAAGGCGCACCAGGCAGAGGTGACGGTGGAGGATCTTGAGAAGATCACCACTAAGGCCACCATCCTTGCCGAAGAGTACGGCAAGATGGGAGGCGACTGGCACCCTGCTAGGATGGTGCGGGCTCTGCGCACCAGGTTTACCGTTGCTGCGGTTTCTCTTGGGTCGGAAGACCGAGAGGAGGTCGAGAAGGAGATCTCGTGCCTCGGGGAGCTGATCTTGGCCCTGGAGGCAAGAGCAGCGGCGACCCAGAGAAGGTTTGGAGTACGCCTTCTTCCGTTCCGGCCTTGGCGGCCCGGACGGGCGCCGTTGTTGAGCCGGCCGCTAAGGCCCAGGCTGCTATGCCTCTCCCTGTGGACCTTCAGCTTGCCATCCCCGAAGAGCCGCAATCTGGTCCGGGGGAATCACCCCTTAAGTCCCGCCTTGCGGCTCTGGAGATAGAGCTCGAGGGGCTTAAGAAGGACAAGCCCGGTGAGCCTCCCTCCGCCAGCGGTGGAGCCGGAGAGCTCGCCGCTGCGTTGGCAGCCCAGACGGAGGCGCTCAAGGAGGCCTTGGCGTCCCGTGGGGGTCAGACGTCTATCACTACGGTGAAGACTGACCTCCAATGGCCCCCGCTCACAGACGACAGGTCTGATGTGCGGGATGTCGTCCAGTTTTACGAAGAGTTCGAGGACGTCTGTGGCCTTGCCAACAACTGCAAGGGGGGCTCGAGGCTTAAGACCTTTTGGAATGTGTATAAGGCGGCCTCGAAGACGGGAGAAGTTACTGACAATCCCCAAGCCGTTTACGAAAGAATCAGGCAGCGGCGCCGCCCAGTTCGACGGCAACGCGGCTCCGCTGGCGGCGGGAAGCGAGTGGACCATGTCGCAGTCCGCGCCCTTGCGGCACGAGCCGTTCTTCTTGAAGAAAGGGCAGATAGTCCCTGGCGGCTTTGCGCTCGCCTTGGACTTCGCCTTGGGATTGGCCTTGGCTTTGCTTTTGGGCTGCCCTCCGGCTCCACCCTTGCCCTTGCCCTTGCCCTTCCCCGGCGTCGTCGCCAGGGTAGACGCGTCCCGCTCCTTCTTGGCCGCGAGGGCCTTCTTCCGGAGCTCCTTATCGTGCGAATAAGGGCACGCATCTCCCTTCGGGCAGTTGCCGTGGTCCCGGAAGTGGAAACAGATGGGCTTCCCCTTTCCTCCTCCCTTCGGTCCCGCGGCAAGCGTGGAAGAGGCGGCCGCCTTAGCCGCGGCCTTAGAAGCCTTGAGCTCAGTCCTCAGCTTCTCGACCTCCTTCCGCGCTGCGGACAGGGCAGGGTCTTCCGTCGAACCTGCATAAACGCTATTAGCCGTCACCCGGTGCGCAGCCTCACGCTGTTCATATTCCAGGACGACTTTATGCGCTTCTTCCCAGGTCGAAGGGCCTCGTAGCCCTGCGGATGCGCCGTCGCTGGGCCACAACCGCTTGTCACCGCGGATCTCCTTTTGGAGGTGTGGTGGCATCTTTCGCAAGTAGCTCAAAAAGAGCTCTCTCGCTGTCTTGCCAAGCTCCACACTCTCCAACTCCGCTATGGAGGCTTCGAACAGGGGTTCGAACTGGTGCCCTGTAAGCCTACCTTTCGTGAGGGCGACGTGCTCCGCGTCCACCCTCATCTCCTTCTCCTCTCGGCTTTCGCCGAAGACGAGGTCCCGAGTGGCGCCGGTATGGTGAATCCCTTTGCGACGCTCTCCATCCAGATTGGGAGCGCTGGCACGGTCGTTGCGGCGAATTCTGCCTTCCCGCTTGGGAAGGACTCGTCGCCGAAGTTCGGCTCCTCGGCTGTGGGACAGCCTGCAACACCCACCCCATGGATGGGACCCGCGTCTGGAGTGTCTCCAAGATCGACGAATTCCCCTGCAGGAGCATCCTCCTCGGGAATCGGGTCGAAAGCCGGGGGGACGAACACGTGGCGTGCAGGTGACTTTGTGGCCGAGCGCTCCAGGCTCGCGGAGCGGCGCTCGACCGACTCCATAAAGTCATCTATCCCACGAAGAATGGCCTCCGTCTTGGCCCTTTCTTCCTCGGTTTCCTCCATTCCACTTGCGTCTCCTCCTTGGGAGCCCTCCGGGCCTCCTCTAGAGGCCGACTTCCGAGCTAGGAATGGCGCCCTTCCCTTAAGAGGGGGCCCGACGAGCTTAGGCCGGACGGGGCCTTGGTAAGGTCCGGGTGTAGTCCTCCATGAGGCAAGGGCCTCTCCGACCGGTTCCTAGCAGCAGGCGGTGGAGGCGGAGATCGGACGCGTTCGCACGAACTCTGCGGCCTCATCCGGCTCCATCCGGTGGCGGCCTGGCCCCTTTTGGCGTAGGGCCAGACTTGACCGTCACCATGCCCTCCGGGACGGTCGGCCTTTTGGGCGGAGGCTTGGGGGCGGCGCCCATGCCGAAGGCCCTCGCACGAGCTGCCCTCTTTGGACCTCCTCTTCAAGCCGGTCGTCAACCCATTGCGCCACTTCTCCGCGGAGCGCGTGAGGCTGAGAGCTGACTGGAGGGCCCGTACGGACGCAGTCGTGCGCAAACTTCCGGACCGTGGTACGCGCAGTACCTTCGACCCAAAATGCAGCGGCCTTCCGGCCCACCGTCTCCTTGGTGGCAGCAAGGTCAGCTTCGGTGAGCCCCGGACGGTTCTCCGTAGGCCCTAACCTAAGCCCTTCAATGACCTGCGCCTTGTACTCTGGAGTACGGCGAGGATCAGCAGCCACGGCCTGGCCTGCCAACGCGTAGACCTCCAGGTCCGCGAAAACTCCATCCCAATCCTTGGCGTCTGCCTTCGACCGCCAGTGAGCGTAAATATTGGAAAACTCTTGTACTTCAGACTCCATCTTCGCCCTCTCTTGTGGCGAGAGGTCCTCACCAGACTTAACGTCCGGCAAAGGAACCTCAGGAGCAGAAGGCTTCGCTGGCTCAGCCGGCGGCTGGGCGCTCGCAGAGCAGATACAGGGGGGCTGGTCGCCCCTCAGACCAGCATCCGCCAAACACCGGCACAAAGCCGATGCGAGCACCTTCGAAGAGGACCGGACCTTAGCGTGCTGATGAGCTACTCTGCCCAAAGCGTCGGGCTTTGCACAGCGAACGCAAACCGAATCCATCTTGAAGTTGGACAAACAGATAAGAGCTCCTTCTGAATGCTTGGAGCCCTTAGGAACTGATCCCAAGAGCTGACAACGATCAGCTCGCCCAAAAGCCCAAGGGAACTTCGGTTCCAGAAGCGTTCCAAACACGGGAGCCCAGCCCTGAGCCTCCCAAGGCTCCCAAAGTCCCTCCTGATCCGAGATGGTGACAAGCATCTGGCGCCTCTTCTCGGCCACCAGAGCACCCCACCTACTGACCAAGGAGAGGAACTCCTTTGGGATACCCTTACCAGATAGGCCCACCACGAGGCACTTGGGGTCGAGGCTCTCGACCAAGAGACTAAGGGCCTGCCGGTCCTTCTCAGAAGAGAAGTCCCAACGGACCCCGTAGGAGCTGGTTCCTTGAACCGCGGCAGGGGGACTGCGCAAGCCTCCTGCTCTGCTAACCTGCGTAAGCGAGTGCTCCGACACCGCTATCTCGACGAGGTCCACGTCCATACCCTCAAGGTGATCTCTGATCCACCCGTGGACTGCCGCGCTGGAACATGACCAAGGAAGAAACGGGAGATTCCCCGAGAACATCCTTCAGCGCGGTAGGGACATCAAGAAGAGGAGCTGCCACGCCCACTCGATCCGGCACCGACTCCTGCAAAGAGTAACCAGCCTTGTCGAGCTTCCGGGCAGAAGAGGCAGCAAGAACCCCGTCCCTACTGAGATCCACCTTGGAAATGATTTCCTTGACGGTAATGGACTCTATGGCCTGTCCCGTCCCTTCGCGGGTAAGAGAACCGCCTTCGTCCAAAAACGCAAGATGCCACCGGACTCTGAGCCCGGACGCGTCGGGGATGTAACGGTGGACTCCCACCTGTGCCCTAGCTTCGTCCACTTGCGTGACCTTACCTAGGCGACAGGTTTTGGGGCCCACTCGGGCGCCATGGTACGCAACATGGTCACCAATGCGCAACACAAAGTTGCGACCCCTACGCTTGACGGTAAACTCAACCTGTTTAGCTTCTCCGGCAGCTTGCTGTCCCAATGAAGGCGGCTGATGTTCTGGCTCGTCGAAAAACTCGATGGGGTCCCTCTTCTCGGGCACCTCCGCATCTTCCGGTACGAGAACTACATCCTCCGCGTGGGCTTCGCACTGCCGGCCTGGCGCCTCACCAGGGCCACCAGGAACAAGCTCTAATTGCAGCCTATGGCCTTTAACCGCCACTATCCTCCAAGGGCCGGTCAGACCAGGCTTCCAAGCGACACGCCCCGCCCCCTCTGGCCGAGGCTTGGGGGAGTTCCAAACAACTCTATCCCCAACGCGGAGCTCAACCGTGCGACGCGACCGGTTTGCTAGCCGAGCGCGCGCAGCACTGCTCGTGTCCCAATGGCGCCGCACAGCGGCCGCCAAGTCGGAAAACTGCTTGAACTGGGAACGGGCCCAGTCCGTAATGGGCTCGAATTGGAGGGCCTCGCGGAGGACATCCTTTTCCAAAGGCAACGCGAGACTCCAGGACCTCTCCAGGTCCCTGGGGGTATAGCCGTGCGCCCCCGGGGTATTATCCAGAACATACTCGGCGACCATGAGCCATTCGCTCCAGTTCTCCATAGAGCCGCCGATATGCCGGATAAGGTTGCCCAGGACCTTCTGAACCTCCTGGTGAACCCTCTCATTAGATCCATCTCGCACGGTCTAAGAGCCATGCTGAACTGCTGCGTTGTCCCAAGCATGGAGCACAACTCCAGCATCATGGCATACTTAAATTCCGTGCCACGATCCGACCTGATGAGCCGAGGAAGGGTCCGAGACCTGAGCACACATCTCAGGAACGCCCTGCGGACATCCGTGTGCGTCAGGGTTTTCATCGGCTCCAGCAGCACCGCGTGACTAAGGCAGTCAAAGTACGTGATGCTGTAACGGAAGCCGTCTCGGTCTTCCCGATTAGGCCCTTCGCAGTCGACTGAGACTTCTTGCCAGCAGGCTTCCGCTAAGCACTTAACTGGCTTCGCCTCTACCTTGGTGGCTCTCGCCCTCCCTTTGACACATTTAGACACCCAAAGCTTAACGTCTGATTCCATCCCTGGCCACCAGACGGCCCTCTCAAGGAGGCGGTACGTGACCTCTGCAGAACGGTGCGCTCCCAAGAGCCCACAATGAACCGTCATGTAGCAAGACTTTCGCCACGTGACGCCATTGGGTCCAGCGACTCCGTTCGGAACGACGGGGACGACAACCGTCTGACCAGTCTTAATGGTCACTTCCCTTTCCAAAACTCCATCTGAGCCGAGTTTGAAAGGGGCTTCGGGCTTCTTGACCGAAGCCGCCAGAGACGGATCTCTGCGTTGAGCCTCGTGCCAAGCCGTGCGAAGAGCTGGGGTGACGCCGAACTCGCAAATGCCGGCGCCATCCCTGGCCGCCAAAGCAAGCTCCTCCCTGCGATTCACCGGGTCATCCTTGTCCTGCAGCACAGGGAATGAACCGAGGCTGAGGGGAGTAGAACCCCCGGACGTGGAAACCTTCACCCGGCGTGGGACTTGACGCAGAAGGGACGGTGCGAGGAGTACAACTCCACGACCACCCGAGGAGACTTAGTAGCAGACCCTACAAAGGCCAGGGTCCTACTAAGCCCTCCTTCTTTGACTTCGATCTTCTTTGAGAGCTGGATGGCCGTCCAGTGACCTACTTCACCCAAGCACTGGAAGGCGGCGATGACAGGCGAAGCCCTGAGGGCCCAAGGGACTGGACGCCGTCCCATCATTCCAACCCTCTACGCGGTCAACTTCTCCTTTAAGGCCGAGGAGGCACCCAAAACCTTCCCGGAGGCGAACTTCGCCCTCCTGGAGATTCCAAATGCGTTCGCACTCCGAATTGACCACATGTCTGTGGCTGTGCCAGTTGGGCTCAGTCGCCCAGTTAAGCGAGCTGGGCCCGCTCAGGCACGACGGAAAGGCTTGGTGTCCCTGCAGGACTTCGCCGGAGGCGTTAACGACCCAAGGAAGGGCCGTCCCTTTCGGACGCCTCAACAGGCAGCTCCAGGTAGCCCCCAGTCCAGACCTTAGCCTTGATCCTACCGTACACCGTAGGCAGAGCCCTTCCACAGGCTTCTGGAGGAACCCTTAGCCCACGCCCGGATGAGATCCGTATCGATGTCAACCGAGCCGTCTGCTAAACTAGAGGCCAGAAGGGCGTTCACTTCCAGTGACACGCTCGGGTCCGAAGACTCTGGGCCCTCAACGGCCTCCTTCTCGGCCTGAGCCTCTGCGATTTCGAGAGCAGTTTCCTCCGCCTCCTGCCGGATGCACGAAGGACACCTGGAGAAGAGGTAAGTCCTCTTTCCGCAGGCGCAGACTCCTTCGTGGTCCCAAAGCTCCCGCGAGGGCGCGTCAACGAGACCACGCAAGGAAACATCCGCGACCTTGGAGATCCCTTCCAACTTCAGGGACGCAAGGACCTCAGCGGAAGCGGCAATCTTGCCCACTATTCCGTATCCCGGTATAGGGGTACCCCTCCTTGCCCAAGTCCTACCAGGAAGGTAGGGGAAAACGCTGCAGCTTCGCGGAGGACCTTCGCACAGGACGTAAGCAGGTCCACGCGAAGCTTCTTAACCTTCTTGGGCCCGGTAAGCTTACCGGTCATACCATCGAAGTGGGACGCAACACCGTCATCGTCTTCGAAAGAGGCCCAGCAGCCTCTCACCGCTACGGAGTGGCCGGGGATTCCCGAAACAAAAACCTCACGGATTTCCGAAAGCGCCCTTTCCTGATCCTTCCAAGGGCATAATCGAAAACGATCATAACGCGGACAGGGGAGGAGCCCGCAACTCCGACCGGCACCGCAGCTGTGGCCGCCGGAGCAACCTGCCCTGCGGGGTCAGGAACCGCGTCTTCCCCTACCGCCCAAGGAACAGGACCGTCGCCTTCGGTCCCTTCTCCGAGGTACTGGTCCAGGTCGAACCCCTTAAGTTGCCCAGTCATCCCGACCAAGTCCTTGGTCCGGGCAGCCAGAAGCTCGTCCCTACCCTTCGGATTTCTGGAGAAAGAGTCTTGCAGCGTCGCGCTGCAACCACTGAGACTCCTGATTTCAGAACCATCCATAAGGATCTCAGCAACCCACCGAACCAATTTCTGGTCGGACCCGATGTCGGAGGACTGTGCCCTCGTAAGGTTCGCATGGTCCGTCCAACACAGGGTTCGGATAGTTCCGAAAAACCTTCCGGGTTGCTCGCTTGACCTCGAGCTGCGCGAACGCCTCTTGAATCAGCGGAGGCCAATTTTGCTGCGCTGGGGTAAGGCTTTTCGAGTGCGTCATGAGCACCTTGATCTTCGAGAGATCTCTGCTCATCTGCACTACTGAACCCCCGACAGCGACACCGCTGGCATCCGCTATCTGCTCAAGCGGACAGGAGCCATCAGCAGCTGACGCCTCATCGAAGGCCGCCAGGCTGATGTGGTGGCTCATCATCTTCTTGATGGCCTTGAAGGCTTTGCAGCCTTCGGTGGTGCCTGATCCCAGGCCACCCTCCGGAAACTCCGCTCCTGGTTTCTGCCACTGGCCTATAACTTTGGCAGCATGGCCATATTCCGCCGGCAGATAGCCTCGAAGCCAGTTCGCACAGCCGAGGAATTGCTGGATGTGGAGCTTTTCCTTAAGCGGCGGGAAGTCCACTACCGCCTGGCAACGCTCCTCATCGGGCGCACTCCCGTGCCGCCCGATCCGGTGCCCGAGAAGCTTCCCCTCCGACACGCAGATCTCAGCCTTGGCGACACCGAAAGAGAACCCGAAAAGGATGCTCTTGTCAAGGAAAGCTTCCAGAGAAACCAGGTGATCGAGAAGGTGCGGGCAAGCATTCTTGTGCCTCGCACCCATATCCTCCCGAAGCTTATCGTAATAGTAGTCTGAGGGAGGTTCCTCGATCATCTTCTCTATGTCGGCCGATTCCACTATGTGGTACACCGGCTCGTTCCTAGTGTCCACTCTGGAACCACTAGTAACATCTCGGCCATGGCTTCCTCCGAGCCCTCTCGTGGCGGACCCCGAATCCCATCCAGCCCAGCGCGGCCCCATCTTCGTTCGGAAGACCGCGACGTCGGACGTGACGGGCACGGTTGACCAGTCGACAGACTCGGGCCAAAGCCTAAGGTCCCGGGTCTGCCACAGCCGCCACGGGCCGCCAGAAGACTTCAGGAGGCATGTCTGTACGGAAGGAAGCCTTTCGACATCCGGCCGATTCTCTGGATCACCCTCCTGGGGCCTGCCGCTCCAGAGGCCAGCCATTCCACCCCTCGTCTGCCACCACTGGCCCTCAGTAGGGATGGAGGCGAAGAAGGAGACGGCATCCGGATCCGTAACCACGGACTCCGTCCCGCAGAACCGTGCTTACGGCTGCGAGGGCGAAGACCGCCCCCACTCTCAGACCCCTTCGCCAACCCCTGCTATGCGAGCACGCGCCGCAGCCCTGAAGGCCACAAACGGCGGTCCTCTCGGTGGACCCGCACGCAAAGCATTTAGGGAAGGTAGAGTCGTCCGTGAAGAGAGTCTCGACACCTCCACACTCACATGCGGTAGTCTGCGCGAGCCCGGTCCGGATCGGTCGACCTCGCCAACGACAGCACCCGGAGAGACAGTCGTGTCCTCTTCGGCCACCAGCAAGATCGAACCCTCTTCGGCTCCTGTGGGCCACAACCCAGGCACCGCTTCGCAGTTGGAGGACTCCACGGAAAGGACTGCCTCACTGCCGTCCCTCTTCACAGGCACGATGACCCCATCTCCGGCCAGGAGTTCCAGCCCGCTGTACCGGAGCAGGTCCCCGGCTCGAAGCACAGAGCACCGTCGAGGCTAGAGAGCCTGGACTCAAAGGCATAGGCCCGGTCCTTCCGCGACCTATTGTAGTTTTTTTGAATATGGGGATCTTGATCCCTAGGGTCTCCAGGGAGTGGCAGTCAGGAAGGGGCTTGAAACCCAAGGTGTGCCGCCCCGAACAGTCCAGGGCACGGCCTCCGAGGATGAGGCCATGCCAATCAGAGGTCCCTTTCGCGGCTATCTTGCAGCGCACGAAGATCTCGGGACCCTCGCTGCAGTTATCCGGGGAGAGTCCCTCAAGGAAACGGACTCTCAGCACCACGGCCCCTTTCAAGGGCACCGGTTTTCCTGCAGCGATTCCGTGGACGAACTCCGGGTGGACCCAGCGCTCGAACTTCACGACAGGAAACCTCCGGTCCTCCGTGCCGATCCCCAAGGCAGCAGCCCTGTTGAGGATCCCACAGAGAAGCTCCTCCGTGATGTGGTTCGAACCTGCGCACCCGTCCAGCATGCATTCCACCATGCCGTCCACGACCTGCACGACTGTTCTGTACTGGTAACCTCCGACTTCGTTCCCGCAGAGGTGCCACCAGTCGTGAGGCAGCTCGTCCGCCTCCTCGTCTGGCGCAGACAAGCGGCGGCCGTCGGAGCCTGAAGGACCTCCCCCTCCCATGAAGCGTTTCACGACATGGCAGGATACCATGGAAACGCCGGCTCCTCAGCACAGGATCTCTGGAGTCTACGGGCTCTCCAATGAGGTCCCTGGAGCCGATTGGAGGGATGTGGACTGGGATGCTGCTCCACCGCCGGGGCCTGGAAGGCCCGGTGCTCGTGATGTGGACCCCAGGCTCACGGTCCCCCTCGATATGCAACATGATGACCAGATCAAGGAATTTTTCCAAGGTGGTGGTGACCACACTTTGGAACAGCTCCTCGCGCTGGCGCGGCGCCGGAGGCGCGCGTTCGTCTACCAAGCTGCGATTTTGTCCGACAGGCCAGTTTTTGAAATCTGGCCGGACTACGATGAAAACGAGCTTGGCCCAACGCCCGATCGCCTGCCGCTCCTTACGGGCAAGGTCTGGCCACGGGGCTGGTGGGACTGCTTCGAATGTGGGCGCGCAAACCCACCGGAGCGCAATGTCTGCCGGCACCATGACGCCGACGAGCTCGGAGGTGCCCCCTGTCGGGGGATCTTCGAGGATAGCCTGTACTGGAGCACCCCGGTGGACCTGCAAACGGCGCCGGGGTGGTTCATCGAGCAATGGCTCGAAGAGCACAAGGAACGTATAAAGGAGTACCTTTATACGAAGAGGTCAGACGCGATCGCTGCCGCGATGTCCAACGCCTACTGGACCTGCGGGCGGGCATCATGCCAAGAGCGGAATATGTTGTGGCGTAAACTGTGTTTCAAATGCAGTTCTAGTAAGTCCGCAGCTTGCTACATAACGCACGGCATGCCACCCGAAGAAGGCGAGGATGATGAAGGCTCCTCGTCGGACGAGTCAGAGGGCACCCGCATGGAGCGTATCGAAAGATCCATCCATGCGGACCCTCTGGCGGAGCATGCGAGGAAATTCCTCCGCTCCGACCGAAAAAGGCTTCGCGCCGAAAAGCGCCGGCAGGCAGAGCTCTCTGACGACTCTGCCCGGGCGTGGTGGAGTCGTGCTGACCCTGGGCGCGGTGCACCCAGTGGGGGCCGCAGTTCCGGCAGCAAGGGCGGAAAGGGAGGTGCGAGCAGAGGCGGCCATCGAGGATGGTGGGCCGGAGGTGCCGCCGGTTTGGCGTACTCTTCCAGGCTCGGCGGGCAACCTGCTCTCGCGCTCCCACTGCGTGGCCCAGGTGGCCACAGAGTGGCGCCCGGTGCCCCCCTCCTCACGTCCCTGACCAAGTGTGTTCTTCGGGACCGTGCGCTCTATTGGCGCTGCAGTTGCCGGCTGGGCTCTCTCTAGAAGAGCGCGCAATCGCGCCGCCCATGCTACTACGGGCAACATCGGGTGGAAGATGGGTTTGGTGGCCGCTGCGCTGGCACCTACCTTCTTCACCGTCGAGCGCGGTGCCAGAGAGGTGGCGCACGTTAGCCTCACAGCCGTTGCCACTGCGGCGGAGGACCTCATCGAGGAATCTTCCGGGATCCTCGTTCGAGGTGTCCGAGTAGTTGGTCTGACGGCCGTAGTCCTGCTATGGACCTTCGCGGCCGTGGTGCTGTGGTGGGCCGGACGTGTCGCCACTAACCGCCTCATGCACGCCATGAACGGCAACCCTTTTGCTAGTGCTGTTCTGGTGTCTCTGGAAGGCCGAGAAGCGGTCTTTGAAGTCGCTTCGAAGACCAAGTCCGGGGCGCACAGAGTCCTCGTGAAGGTTGGGTCGGGCGCAGAAGGCGCAGGCTGCGACTGCCGGGCGTTCCTGAACGAGGGACGTTGCGGGCACATAGAACGTGCCGTTGAAGCTGCGGGGCAACTCGTGGCCATGACTGGCACGAGCTCTGCCCCGGTGCTGTCTGCAGCCCCGGCCGCAACCAGGCGCGCACGCGCGATTCTCGGCGCCCCAGCTCTCGAGCAGGGGTGTTTAGCCGGGATGGTTTCCAAAGCCAAGGCGCTTTCGGAAAGAGCGCGGAATGTCGGCAGTCCCTCGGAAGGCTGCCTTGATGGCATCTCCAAGCTCAGTGGGTGCCAAGGGGTGGCGGGTGTCACTATTCCCCGGTTCCGGCGGCTCCCCTATCGAGCCAGGCGCGGCGCGTCCGAGACTTTCCGCTCCCAGATGGTTTCGAGCGGGCTGGGATCAAGTTTCTGACCCTCCCCGAGTACCACAGCGTGGTGCAGATGATGCTGGCCAGTGCTGGCCATGGCGAGCACATCTACGTGCGAGCCTACAGCCTGGACAGCAAACCCTTGATTGGAGCCCTCGTGTCCTCGCTGGAGCGAGGCGCCCGAGCTCACGTCCTTGCCGACAACTCGCAAACGAGCCGAACCAAGCTCCAGCTGCAATCGCTGAAGGAGCTGGGTTCTGCAGGGGCTCAGGTTCGAGTCGGCAAGGGCACGTCGGTGAAAGCGGCTTACGCCGCGGAGAACCGCACGGACGTGAGCATCGGAGGCGGGCTCACTGGGATTCATCACGCTAAGTCGGTGCTCGTGTCGAGGCCGGACTTCAGCGTTAGCTCTGTGATCGGGAGCTTGAACTTTAGCGCAAGCTCCAGAGCTAACGCAGAAGTCGGGGTCGCTGTCGCTAGCGTCCTGGCTTCGGAGTTCAGCCAGAAGTGGTTGGACTCCTTCGGAGTCGAATGGAGCAAGGCCCTCAAGCTGGACGAGTTTGAGGCGCCGCAGCGTCAGCAGCGCGGCAAGGCGAAGTCGTCGAATGTCCAAGCGCCTGCCGTGCAGAATAACCCGGAGCCACAGTGACCGTGGACTGGAAGTCGCGGACTGTGCTCCGCTCTCCAGCCACCCGTGGCTAGCTTTCAGTTTTGGGCGCAGCACCTAGCTGCTTCCCGATGGGACGACAGGGTGGAGTAACCGCTCTATAGGTTCTTGACGGTAGTAGCTAGGGAGGCACGGTAGTGCTCCCGAAGCGCGTGGAGTAACGCCGCAGCTTCAGCTGCTTGTTTCACCAGCCCTGTGGCCGCTGTGCGGCGCAGGCTGTGTACAGTGTCAGTACCAGAGCCTCGTGCCGTAAGTGCCGTGAAAAGTCGGTAGTGCGTGCAGAGTGTGTTTAGGAGGGTAGTGTGTAGGTCTGTTTCTACGGCCTCCGGCCGCCCGCTTACCCTAACGGCTCTGTCGCGCTCTCGGCTGAGGGGCGAATGTAACTGTACATAGTCTGCGGGCTGGCTGTGAAGCTGTGTGCTTTTTTGCATGCTTTGATAATTCGTGTTCATAACATTTTTGGCTCAAGTGAGCACGGCAGTTAGTCGTAGGTTGCTTCGCGTAGCCTGCGGCACTAGTTGTGCGCAGCACGCCTTAGGGCAGACGTTCGGGCTGTCACGCCCGCTGGACTTGCTTAAGGCAGTTAAAACAAGGGCGCTGTGCCTGCCCGTGTTACTGTCTTTTACATACTGCTACTGCTACTGCTACTCCTACTCCTACTCCTACTACTACTACTACTACTACTGCTACTGCTACTGCTACTGCTACTGCTACTGCTACTGCTACTACTACTACTACTACTACTACTACTACTACTACTACTACTACTACTACTGTTCGTACTACGACTGAGACCACCAGAAACCTCAAAGAATCCTGAGCGGGCCGAGCCACAACTGCACCGTCAGGGACTGCCGAGAGCCGCTCCTGCAATTGTACAGAGCCGCTGTGCAAAGCCCCTGTTGCAACATCGAGGCAGGTGGCATTGTGACCTGGGATGCAGAAGGAAACTGTGCTGTTTCTTTGTTGTGCGATTTAAGGTGCTGTTTGTCTTGAAACTCGGTATTCTGTTCTCTGGATTTCGGGTTTTGCTCTTGGAAACGGGCCCCAACACCAACCGCGAACCCTGAAGCGCTCTCCCGTTCACACTTCAGAAAGTAACTGATCCCAGCCATGAAAGCTGTGGCAGCCCCAAGCACTTGAGCAGGGAATTGGTGAGGACAGATTGCATGGTTTTGTGCAGGGCAAACTAGAATACGGTTATCCTTGCAGGGGGTTGTCCAGGAAGAGTGGCAGAGCTGGACCCCTCCCTAGCCAGGCTGAGATGGCGACATTGAGGGAGGAAGCTGCAGGATGATGACATCTCCTGCAGCTTCACAGGCTCTCCTTTTCGCTGTTCTCCACGGGACGACAGCAGAAAAATGAGTTGCCATCACTGTAATGAGCACGGCTACATAAAAACGTAGCAATAGCGAAAAGCATAGTAAAGCCATCAGTGCAAACTGGCAAGCTGGAGGCAGACGAAGATTTTCATTTGCTAGCATGACAAACTAAGCGTACAACCAGGTCTCCTCTTCTGGCCATCTGGCATCCGTGACAAGGCCAACATAGATACCTCGGAAGGCCATGACTCGATGCGGAGCCTCCCAGGCCTGAACTAACAATCCTGCTCCAGAACACTACGGACAGCCGCACCCGAAGCTAGATTGGAGGCTGTACCTTCAAAAAGTTTGAAAACAAGCACAGATGTGCCCACGTATACATGGACATGTCACATAGTCGTTAGGGAACGCGCAAGTGTCGGTACAAGTCCTTTCCACATTCACTGCTGGTGATATCCATGCGCGCCACCAACACCTAAACCCGAAACCCCCAACCCTGCAAAGGCAGAACCATGTCCCGAAAAGCTTCGTAGGCCCCAAAAAGTACACTACGTCACGAGAAGTCATGGCCTTTCAAGCAGAGACACGGGAGCGGGCCCTGGAAGTGACCTTCACCGAGACGCAGTATGGCCTTAGCTTGTCTTGGTTCCCACGTGACCGTCGCCGTTGTCTTCCTATAGTAGTTCTAGTCGTAGTTGTCGTAGTAGTAGTTCTAGTAGTAGTAGTAGTAGTAGTAGTAGTAGTAGTAGTAGTAGTAGTAGTAGTAGTAGTAGTAGTAGTAGTAGTAGTAGTCGTTGTAGTTGTAGTAGTCGTAGTAGTACTCGTAGTAGTAGTAGTAGTAGTAGTAGTAGTAGTAGTAGTAGTAGTAGTAGTAGTAGTAGTAGTAGTGGTAGTGGTAGTGGTAGTAGTAGTAGTAGTGGTAGTAGTAGTAGTAGTAGTAGTAGTAGTAGTAAAAGTAGTAGTAGTAGTAGTAGTAGTAGTAGTAGCAGTAGCAGTAGCAGTAGCAGTAGCAGTAGTAGTAGTAGTAGTAGCACTAGCAGTAGTTCGTTCAACTTCATTTTCAAGCCATAACCGCTGGCAGTTCGGGCACTGTCTAGGTCTGAGAGCTTTTCTGCAGGTATATAGTTGTCTTGGACTCGCTGGCCGCGAAGTCGTAATTTGGCCGTTTTGGTCATGACAAGGAATTTTGCTTCCTACACTTGTATTTAACTCACACAATTTAGCACGATTGATTTTGCACTATCTTGCAGTGTTTCAGCATTATTTACCACCACTTTTGCACTATTGGGGCGTTAATCGCACAATGAATTTAGCGCTGTTTAGGTAGTAGTAGTTGTCGTCGGAGTATAGTAGTAGTAGTAGCAGCAGCAGGAGTAGTAGTAGTAGTAGTAGTAGTAGTAGTAGGAGTAGGAGTAGGAGTAGTAGGAGTAGTAGTAGTAGCAGCAGTAGTTGTTGCTGTTGCTGCTGCTGCTGATGGCGGTGGTGATGCTGACCGTGGTGTTGCTGCTTAGGGTGTCGTTGCTGTTGAACTTGTGCTGCTGTTGTTGTGGTTCTGGTTCTATTTGTGACTGTTGTCGTTGCTGTTGCTGCTGCTGCTGCTGATGTGGTATTGTTGTTGTTCTTCTTCTTTGTGTTGTTATCTTTGATAGTGCTAGTATTAGTATTACTGTCATTATCATTTTTATCATGGTTACCATTTTCGTTGTCGTATGATGGTGGTTCATATTTTCCATCGTTGTTGTTGTTGCTGCTGTTGCTGTTCACCATCATCACTTCCATCATCATCATCATCATCATCATCGTCATCAGTACACAACGGCACAAACAAGCTTGCAATGCTTGAATCTGCTGCTGTTGATCTGATGCATCATGCAGAGTTTTTATGGGCATAACAAGTATGAGGTGAGCAGCACTGGAGTACTTGGAAGAATGGCAACCGGAGCGGTCGGTGTCTGTGAATCCTAACTGCTTGAAAGCTTGAAGAGGTGCTGTGTTTAAGTAGCACGCTATTCTTTCTGAAACTTCAGTCTACATTGCTCCTGAAAAACAAATCAAGGCTCTTTTCGACCGAATTCTTACCTAGCCAGTGTAGCTGAGTCACTCTACGAACCAGAAACCACATGCACAATTACAGAGGGAATCAACCCTAGGAGCAACCGAGCCACTTCGACTCGCAAAGCGCGAGCAGTGACTGGGCAGAAATGAAAGTTCCTGGCTTGCTGTCCACCTCAGGGTTGCTAAGGGCACAGGTTGTAAAACGATACTTCTGGCGTGATGCCAACGAAAACCGCTTGCGCTGCTACTCTTACTACCGCGGAGAAAACTACTAGTATTTTTCTGATAATGACTATTACCACTACTAATACGACGACCACTACCACTACCACTACCACTACCACTACCACTACTGCTACCGCTACTGCTACTGCTACTGCTACTGCTACTGCTACTACTACTGCTACTGCTACTACTACTACTACTACTACTACTACTACTACTACTACTACTACTATACTACTACTACTACTACTACTAATTACTACTACTACTACTACCACTACTACCACTACTACCACTACTACTACTACCACTACTACTACTACTACTACTACTACTACTACTACTACTTCTACTACTACTACTACTACTACTACTACTACTACTACTACTACTACTACTACTACTGCGACTATGACTGCGACTGCGACGACGACTACTGCTACTGCGACTACGACTGCTAGGACCACTACCTCTACGACCTGCAGCACCAGCACCAGCACTGCTATGACTAACCAGCACTAGCATTTCACGCCGACCACCAACGGCGTTGAGTAGCAACAGTAAAAACACTTTTGTCCTCAAAACAAGTGGCAGTGAGAGGCATATTAAAGACGTTACAGCATGATGTGGCAAAATTTGATCCAGTGTGCGTTGACTCACTCAAGCGCTGCCGTCTATGTGCGAGCCCTGACAACACGATTCCAAAACCGCATGAACAAAACGAACCCCCAAATATGACTCTGTAGAGCCCCAGATACGGACCATGTATCCTTGGTTCTTCTAAAGAAACATTCCTTAGGCCACCTGCTGTAGGACTCCTTCCGAGCTGTACGCCACATGGTCCATGAAATCGTTGCGCTGAAGCTTGCCGCTGGTATTGTGCATAAGGTCCGCCAGAATCTTTGCGCAACTGCCGCGCTTCTCTAACCATCTCTTCTCGAAGTTAGAGCCTATGGTGGTCACCACGCCGCTCACCTTGGCTAGAAATGCGTTTTCGTGTTTAAAGTTTAGGGCTGTTGAAAGTAATCCTGCAAGAAACCAAAATGCTGTTGGAGGCCCTGACTTTCCAAAACGAAATTGACGAAATTGCGGCTGAGTACATCTGCCTCCACCGCCAGGATGCCCATGACAGCGGAGACATTGTCAATGGCATAGGAGGAAGGAATGCCGTTGGCGTCAAGCTTGATACTGTGGAAGCAGGGCACCTTCTCAACATTGGGGATCCCTTCTTGAGGGGTCTGTGGCTTGAGGATCCTGCTATGGATTGTTTGATGAGAGGGGCTGTTACTTCCGAAATTCCGGCAACGTTATGCAACGGAGTTTTCTTCAACTGCAGCACGCTCTTCCAGGAGAGTGCCTTCTCTGGGAAGTGAGCCGACCTGCCTCCCGCCAATCAGCACGCTGAAAGCAGCGCTCTGAAAACTTTAGCTGCTTCCTTGACTCCCAACTCAAAACCCGAAGCCGTCTATCTTTAAATCTGCAGGGCAGGCACGCAACGCAGGAGCCCGTGCCACCTCACATCCGCGAAGAATGGCTGCGTGCTCAGGAGGTAGGACCCTGTCTGACGCGAGAGGTCCTGTGGCAAACAAGGCATGCATACCAGTGATACTCGAAATGCAGTTCGACCCTTAGCTACGTTTGGCCTGTTCCAATTCATGGTCCCTTTGAGGGTACACCTGTCAACAAGATGCCCCGAGAACTAGTAACCCCAAGTCGAGAAACTCCACGTCAAGAACCTTTCAGAGCAGGTTCCCTGCTCCTCAATCTTGGAAAACATCTTCCGCAAGTAGATGGTGTTGTACGGATTCGCTGGGTAAACGTGCCTGGAATGGAATTTCATTTTCGGCTGTCGGATGGAAGCGCACAAGATCTAGAGCGTTGTTATGCTTCTTAAGTGTACATGAACTGCACTCCCTGCTCTTTTTCTGAACGTGGCGCGGCAGGCAGCTCTCTTCCTTTGCAAGCCTGGCCACAATTTGTTGTATATGGTCTCAATGGCCACCCCGTTGATGAGGAGTGTCAACACAACGATACCAGAGATATGGAAGGCGATCATCTGCTTGGTCTCCTTGGAACTCTGCCCTCCAACCCCCAAACCCTATATGCCACCAGTTCTGACAATCCTACTAGATTTTCATGTGCACCCTCACTCCAAGTTCAAGAGGCAGAACCCGCCTTCAACCCCGAGAACCCAAGCATGGCGACCTTGAGATGCAATAAGGGCTTAAGTTCGGGCCCCCTGTAAGGCAGCAGTTTGAGAGAGGTCTATGATAATGAGGATCCAGACGTAACGTGCGTCAGAACTACCGCTCTCATCCTGAGAAAAAACGACCTGGCTTGGCCCATACAACTTGTGACGTGCAGAGGGCTGAGGCGTTCTGACTGATGCCTTTCGGACTACGATCGCAGTCTCGAGGCTTCGCTAGTGATCACGTGAAATGCGTTGTCGGAAAAGTCCGTCTTAGCAAATCCTGAACCCTAAAGTACCGGCGCCCCAAGCACCTGAGAACTTTAGGGTTGCGGCAGGAGTCTGCAAGATGGAGATTTGGAGCTTCCGGGAAGGCTTTCATACTACAAGAGAGCCACTCAACGACACACACCAAACGTTGAAGCCTGATTTTCTTTCAACATTTTCGGCCGCTGGCCACTCTGACGAGCAAGTCTCGATGTCGATGAACTTGTTGTCCAGCACAATCCTGCATTCTCGAGCTTCTTTGGCTGGAGTTGAACGTGATCCAAAAGTTTCAATGTAGGGGCTGGGGAGACGTGAGGGGGGGGGTCTCACATGTTTCCTTGAGGCTTTCAAGCGTGATCCTCAAAGTCTCGGATGCAACACCTGGAACTTGTCGAATTTCTTGCGACGCCCAACCCCTGATCCCAACCCCAACACACCAGCCCGCACCCCTTAGCTCCAAGCCTCCAAGCCCCAAAGCTTCTGCCTATAGTTCAATCCCGCAGTCCAAGACGTGCAAACCCCGTATGCTTTGCTCAAACAAAGCCTCATCCTGTGAAGGCGACCCTGAAGCTTTGATTCTGGGTTGGGTTATATGTATGTCTAAAAGGCTAAAGGTACCCCACTCAGCCATTACATGTTACATATGCTGTTGCTGCTGGCAAGCTTCAGGCCCATGACTAATGCAACAGCGCCCCGCAATCCGCCCACGACCAGGATGATGCCCTCCTTCAGGAGTCTTGTGCTTGTGTCGTGAAAGCGCTTGACGCCAG
This sequence comes from Symbiodinium sp. CCMP2592, assembly GCA_905221615.1. Taxonomy (NCBI): domain Eukaryota; class Dinophyceae; order Suessiales; family Symbiodiniaceae; genus Symbiodinium; species Symbiodinium sp. CCMP2592. Next base: position 822,745 of record CAJNDT010001336.1, on the reverse strand, counting down.
GGCCCAGGGTTCAGGGCTTTACGGTCCCCAACAAAGAGGGATTTCAAGAAGAAGCAGGAAAGCCGAAAACGATCAGTGTGCTTCAATTCTCACACCCGATGGCCAACAGGCTACACGCAACCACGGCCACTGCAAATCCGCCACTCCAAGCAATTAAACATGGGATGTTTGTAGTGTGAAGATGCTTGTTGCAATGCCCTAAGGCTTCCGAAACCCATAGACACCTGCAGCTGCGGTGTAGTTGTGGTAAATGATGTAATGGCAGCACGAATAGTTCTAACAACGATGACCATCACAATCTTGATCCGGACACCACCACGACGACGACTACTTGTTACTGCGGCTACCTCTGCTTCCACTGTTGCCGCCTTTGACATCAGCATGAGCAGGAGCAAGCACTTTACTGAGGGTGGTGGCCAAAACCATAGCGACAATGACAGAGATACTTCCTGGTGAATATCAACAGCAAGATAGACTATGCTGCTGCAAATTCCAGTGTTCGACGACTGCGGTGGTGTCAGTAGGAGTAGAAGCATAAGTAGAAGACGTGGTGGTAGTAGTATTGTTAGTGATAATGGTAGCTAGCAGTCGCAATAGCACTAGCAGTAGTACTTGTAGTACTTGTAGTACTTGTAGTAGTCCTCGTAGTAGTAGTAGTAGTAGTAGTAGTAGTAGTAGTAGTAGTAGCAGTAGCAGTAGCAGTAGGAGTAGGAGTAGTAGGAGTAGTAGTAGTAGTAGTAGTAGTAGCGGCACTAGTAAGTAGTAGTAGCAAGTAGTAGTAGTAGTAGTAGTAGCAGTAGTAGCAGTAGTAGTAGTAGTCGTACTAGTGCTGGTTCTAGTACTAGTGCGAGTGCTAGTACTAGTAGTAGCAGTGCAGAAGTAGCAGCAGCAGGAGCAGTTGCCACCACTAGCAGTAGTACGGTAGCAGTGGTCGTCCTAGTAGATGGAGGAGGATGCGCAGTGTTAGCTGGAATCGCAGTCACTGCAGCTTCCTTGAGGCTGAGCCCATACCCCAACCTGGGCCGAGAGACGGGCTGGTGAGATTCGGGCTTCCATTTGTGGAAAACATGTGCAAAGATTTCCTTGTCCTATGGTAGAGCAGGGGGGCTGGGGGGTGTGGGTTGTCCATGAGCTTCTAAAGTTTCGGGATGTTGGATCGTGTGCGTCTACAACATCTAGTTTCTATGAGTGCGCATCTTGACACCGTTCTCATCCAAGGCCTGCAGAATTTGGTGCCTTCCTTTCTGCACCCCAGCAAACTCATAGCCAGACACACCATGAATCAGTCAGGCGTTCAGGTGCTTCCGGTGTTGTCCTTTCGTATTCCGGCATAAGAGCGAGGAGTTTGCATCGTATTCGCAGGCACGAAGCGACTCCCACCCGGGAGTCTGGTGAAATCTTCGAGACTTGTGTAATTTCGGTTGTAGTGCAGCATGGAGATGCAAACCTTTAAGGCAACACTGAACGGGATGCCTAATGGGGCGTCTTTCGAAACAAAGGCCTTTTTGGGATCCTGTATTTTATCATAGCCAAAATGGAGTTTGGAGCTTTCTAAGAAGGACCCCAAATGATCTTGAACGCCATCTGTGGCATCAAGCTACCGCCGCAACGCCGGCGAGAACAGGGCAATCATGATGGCGCGGCTGAGGTGAATTACCTTGCTGTGCTTCGAGGTGGGGTTTAGGTGTTCGTTTAGGGTTTAGGGCTCGCAAGTACGCCGGACTCCTGGATATACTGAGCTTACTACTGGCAGCTTGTTCTTGATGACGCTCCGCTGCTGTCCATGCCGCGGCTCTGGCATAGTTCGAATCAACATCACTCGGCTACAAATGATGGCATGTGCTTCTTCCTGTGTCATTCAGACAAGGATCTGGAACTTGAGGGTAGGGGGGAAATCTGATGACGCCCTCTGCTTGTTCATTCTAATTCAACGCTAACGGGGTTGAAGCTGGCGTTTAGGGACCTGCAGTCTGGCGACGACATAGATGATGGCAAGCTCCGCCCAGGCCATCCCAGATCGAAAATCGTGACCCGTTTCCTTCTGGATGAACATAAACCGGGCGGTGATGATGCCTCAGGTGTTTCGGGGCTTCGCATTTTGTGGTGGCTATGGGCATGCGAGTGAAAAAGCCAAACAGCTTCTACGCAAAAGAATCTCGATTGTTTGACACATTCTTGCTGTCACAGAACATCTGCGCCATGAGCGATCCGAAATTCATGATCGATGTACTCTGAAGAACAAGTCCCTTGTACTTCAGGCTGGATATGATTCTGCTGCTGACACAGCCGGCAAAACCGCAAGAACCATGCAGCCTGCGATGAAGAAGATGATCTGGTTGCTGAGGTAAGCAACTTGGTTCAAATCAGCGCCAAAAAGGACCCGCACGTGTCGCTGTGGGCTTATGGGACCGGGTGCTTACACCGATACCCCTGGTGCAAGAATTTGGCGCGGCAGGTGCCCTATAATCAGTCAGGAACATGTAACAACTGCTGGAAGGGTTATCCAAAGGGGAACAAAACGGTTGACGCAAAAGCTCAGGGAAAAAAGCTTTCTGTACAGTTTGAAGGCCTTCCAGCTTTCAAGCCAGAGAACCTCTGCATCGGCCCTGGCAGTTCTCCTGTTGAATGTGAGTCTGGGGTCCATGAGTCACGGCGCGAACAAGTCCCCAAACCTAAAGCGAGTCGTCTTGGGTTGCCTGAGAAGAGCATGTTCCTGCCCTGTCGGTTCTGATGCTGGGTTCAAGTAGAGTGGCTTCGATGGGCATCTAATTGGGTTTTGAAGCATTTCTGGGCAGTTCAAGGTAGAGCAAAAGGTACCGTGATTTGGGCTTTAAGAATCTATGCCCATGGGAGTTGCCCTACTGGCCCTACTGCCAGCAGCACGTACTGGGTCCACCAACCCATGAAGTTCGGGCTCGCGCACTAGCAACTAAGTCTACCGACACATCAAGTAAGGGCTCCTAGTTTTGAGAGACTGCAAAAGTAAACTCGGACTCCCTGCTGAGTCCTGAACGCAAAGATTCGTGTGAAAACCCTGCTGACGTGAGGTCTCCAGGGTCAAGATTAAGTTCTCCAGGCGGCTAAACAATCGCATTCTGAGCCCTGGGTCGGAAGCCCCAAATTCCAAAGCCGCCAACGGGAGCCGGTACTTTAAGCACCGGACCCTGGTTCAGGACCACGTGGTGGGCATGCCGCCCCTCGTGGCCCACTGCCTTGCTGACCTCGAGTTCTAAAGCTTGAGGTTTAGGGTTGAAGGCTCAAGTTTATGAAGCCAAAGCCCTTTATTGTTGAGGGTCGAGGGTTGTTGGGGTTTCTGAAGGCTTCGGCTTTGTGTGGATGTAAGGTTGAGGGCTTGTTTTGGCTGCCAGGTGCAGCTGAGCCGCTGTAAACGTCGACGTGATGCCGAGGGAAACGGTGGCGAGGACACCAGAAGTCTCCAAGCCTCCCGAGGCTTCCGCTCTTCGGATTGTAGTCCCTTTTTCCCGAAAGCTTCGCGAAGGGTTCTTCCGTGTGGAACGCCGCAGTTGAGTACATAGATGACAGACATAGAATCAACTTACTTGACTCCATACTTTACTCTACACTTGATACTTGACTCTACACTTGATACTTACTTACTTACTTGTGACTTACTCTGTGACTTACTCTGTGACTTACTCTGTGACTTACTCTTGACTTACTCTGTGACTTACTCTGTGACTTACTCTGTGACTTACTCTTGACTTACTCTGTGACTTACTCTGTGACTTACTCTCTGACTTACTTACTCTCTGACTTACTTACTCTCTGACTTACTCTCTGACTTACTCTGTACCTCTCTACATACTCTCTACATCTCGTGACTTACTCTTGACTTACTCTGTGATTTACTCTGTGACTTACTCTTTGACTTACTCTCTGACTTACTCTCTGACTTACTCTCTACCTCTCTACATACTCTCTACATCTCGGTATCTAAATCTCTCTTCTAAAGCCAGGGGTGGCACCGTCGTCGTCCATCGGGAATGCAACCCTTCCCAAGGATTCGCCTCCTCGAGCGCCCAAACGCTAGGTAAAGTTACACATTTTAGGCGCCCGGCGCAACCCTTCCCAGGGATTCGCCTCCTCGACGCCCAAACGCTAGGTAAAGTTACACATTTTAGGCGCCCCGCGCAACCCTTCCCAGGGATTCGCTGCCTCGGGCGTTCAAACGCTAGGTAAAGTTACACATTTTAGGCGCCCGCGCAACCCTTCCCAGGGATTCGCCTCCTCGAGCGCCCAAACGCTAGGTAAAGTTACACATTTTAGGCGCCCGGCGCAACCCTTCCCAGGGATTCGCTGCCTCGGGCGTTCAAACGCTAGGTAAAGTGACACATTTTAGGCGCACCGCGCAACCCTTCCCAGGGATTGGAACTCTCGGGCGTTCAAACGCGAGGTAAAGTTACACATTTTAGGGCCCGCGCAACCCTTCACAGGGATTCGCCTCCTCGGGCGTTCAAACGCGAGGTAAAGTTACACTTCTTGCGGGCGCCGCGCAACCCTTCACAGGGATTCGCCTCCTCGGGCGTTCAAACGCGAGGTAAAGTTACACATTTTGCGGGCGCCGCGCAACCCTTCACAGGGTTTGGGCGCAGCTCAACTGCATTTTGCAACCCTTCACAGGGATTGGCATTTTGCAACCCTTCACAGGGATTGGCATGGTCGAATGCACGAACGCTAGGTAAAGTTGCATTTTTTGATGTGCATTGAAATGAATTTTGCAACCCTTCACAGGGATTGGCGTGGTCGAGTGTTCGAACGCGAGGTAAAGTTGCAATTTTTTATGTGCATTGAGATGAATTTTGCAACCCTTCACAGGGATTGGCGTGGTCGAGTGTTCGAACGCGAGGCAAAGTTGCAATTTTTGATGTGCATTGAAATGAATTTTGCAACCCTTCACAGGGATTGGCGTGGTCGAGTGTTCGAACGCGAGGTAAAGTTGCAATTTTTGATGTGCATTGAGATGAATTTTGCAACCCTTCACACAGATTGGCGTTGTCGAGTGTTCGAACGCGAGGTAAAGTTATTACTTTTGATGTGCATTGAGGTGAAACTTGCAACCCTTCACAGAGATTGGCGTTGTCGAGTGTTCGAACTAGTACTAGTACTACTACTACCACTACCACTACTACAACTATTATTACTACTACTACTGCTACTACTACCACTACTACAAAAGAATACTACTACTACTACTACTGCTACTACTACTAGTACTACTACTACTACTACCACTATTACTACTACCACTACTACTGCTACTGCTACTACTGCTACTGCTACTACTACTACTACTACTACTACTAGTACCACAACAACAACTACAACTACAACAACTACAACTACTACTACTACTACTACTACGACCACGACTGCGACTACGCGACGACGACTACTACTACAACTACTACGACTACCACTACTATCACTACTAGTACTGGTACTGCCGTTACTACTACTGCTACTACTACTACTACTGCTGCGACATAAAGTGACCATGCATAGAGTCATAGAGTCACGTTGAAACCACAGTAATCAGGGATGTCTATATAGTGAGGTTCCGGAGCTAGGAAAGGAAGACTTCTGCGTCATGTTGGACTATACCCTAAACCCGCTAAACCTGAACATTAGTGTTCATAGAGTGAACTACATCAAGTCAAGTGCGTGGTACATAGATGACTCCATGACTCTATGACTCTTTCTCACTCTGACGCTATGACTCTATAACACTATGACTCTATGATTCTGTCTCACTGTGACTCTATGACTCTATATGACTCTATGACTCTTTGAACTATGACTTGTGCTTGACATGTACTCGACTCTATTTCTCGATGACTCTATGAACTATGACTTGTACGACTCTTGACTGTATGTGACACTCCGACTCTGTGACTCCGTGCTTTTGACTCGGTGACTCTATGACCCTATACACTGGATTCTATGACGTAGCGTAACACTCTTCGCTGATGATGCTTTCGGGCCAATTGTCTTCTAGTTCTCATTTCTAAACTTGCGTTAGGACACCCTTGCAAGTGCCGCCACAGTGTATCGGATGTGCTCCCTCGACGAAGCCGAAACTCCACGGAACCCCCACAGGCTGACTGCACGTGTGGGCACTCGCTCAAAGGCAACATCTTGACGGCTGAACCTCTCAGTCGCCATGCCTGCACTTTGCTTTGCTATGCACGCTGTCAGAGGAGTTCGCAGCTTAATTAGGTTGCAAGTTCGGGCGCCAAAGGCCAAAAAGGCTTGGCGAGGGTTAATCGCCAAAAGCTCGCATCAGCAGCTAGGTGAGGACGGTATCCTTTGAGGATGTCTGTCCATGCCAGCTGTAACGGCTTCGGCACAATGCTCCACAGGTTTTGTTGCACGGCTCGCCTGACTCCCTCCAACAATTCAGCTTCCCAGTCGGAAGGGAGCACGTACTGGCCTCCAGATGGGGTCCCGTGCACAGGAGAGCACTTAGCCCATATACTGTCCCAAGACACTCCCTGAACATCAAACTCAAGGTCGCGATATTTGGGCAGTGGACGTTCTGGAACAGATACATCCTCGGGCGATTCCCAGACATTCAGAAGCACCTGCTGCATGGCATCATCTACTGCACTAGCTACTTCGTCACTCCATGATTCGGCTAGAAGAACATCACGAACTTCCCTGGTTTCACAGAGGACAAACTCGGCTAGATCCTTGGCTTCATCCTCAAAGAGGGGGAACTTTGCAAGTGTAGCTCGGATGATGCGCGCAATTTCACAGGGGCTTGCTGGTAGGGCCTCTGACAGCAAGGCATCGGAGAGCTCAGCATGAGCTTGACGCTGTGCGCCATCCCAGTCCTCGCTGGACTGCTTGGGCATGGCTGCAGTCTGCTGTTGGGGGCCTGTCGGATTGAAATGTTCAATATCATTTCGCCGCCATGCTGCACTGCCGAAACCGGGGACAACGGTATCAGAGAAGAGGCGGTTTGCACGGAGGGCAGCAACGCAGCTAGGAGAGTCTCGGAGGTGCCGCGCCAACCGGTTGGAACTCCAGTATTGGCGCCCACACGCGCGGCACAGAGTGCCCTGGACAACTGCTCGGTAGCGTGCTCGACGGCCGTGGGTCTTAAAAAAATGCGCTGCAAGCGCAGCCTTTGTCTTGAGGCATTTGGCACAGGGTGGGCAAAACCATTGGGCCTCGACTACAGGGGCAGCATCGGAGACCGCAGGCTGGGCGCGCTTGTGAAGAGCCCATAGAGCGGCGTAGACTGCCTGGGTTCTCTCAAAACATACAAATTCGCGTTGGAGGCCGGCTTTGACTTGTGCTTTAAACCAGTCCGGACGGGTCCGGAGCAGATTGCTCCACTCTGGCCAAGCCGCCTCACAACGTAGCGGCCAGTTGTGTCTGACCTTGTCGCAAAGCCACTCTAAGTCACTGCGTACAGTTGCGAACCACGATTGTTCCTCTTGGAGGGCAGCCCACAGAGCGGCCGGCCCCGCCTTGCACATGGAGCACAGCAGGCTCAGACGTGCTTTCCTCGCAAGGAAATCAAGGGGAAAACATCCTGTGATCACATGTGCGAGGGCAGCAGGCATGCGGAATAGATGCTCGCCTGGCAGTCGTTTGCTGAGGAGTTTGCGAACAAGACGCGTATATCCGCTTTGTAGCATCTCCCAGCTACGGCCTTCAGGAATCCAGATCGGCAGATTGTGGTAGGTGGATGTCACCGCAACTTGTAGCAGAGACGCACGTGTCTCCAGCGGTATGCTGTCGTTCAAGAACAGCAGGGCCTTGCCCTGGTCGAAGGCTTGGCTCGCAACAGCAAGGCGTCTTCTCGCTTCCCCGGCAAGGGACAGCCTACTGTCAATCAGTCCTCCAAGGTGTTTATACTGATTGGTGACGGGCAGGTCAACGTCAAGGTCTGCGAGGCGCAGAGAGGCTTTGCCGCTGCTAAAGCACTCGCGTTGGGCCCTCACCGCCCCTTTGCCTCTGAGTTGGAACATGAGCGCCGTCTTGTTGCGGCCAAGATTGGGCTGCATGCCGTGGCCGCGGCATTGGCTTAACACAATGGACGCTAAGCGTCCGGCCTTCGCAAGTAACGCTGCTGGGGAATGGGCAATCAGCGGCCACGCACTGTCGTCGGCCCAAGTGGCGTCCTGGCATCCAATGCCTTCGCCGCCACCCTTCGGGGCGAAGATGCCCGACGCGGCGTCATGGCTGAAGTCAGGGAGGAGGCATTCCCCATGTGCATATTCAGCGATCCGTGATAGGATTCGTGAATATATAAAGCTGTAGACGGTGTCGGCCCACGACTCCCCTGGTCGGCTCCCTGCCTCTGTCTTACAGAGGAGGGTGCCGCTGGTGTGCGGCGTAACAAACCATGTGTGGTGGTGCGTGTCTTTAGCGGCGTGCCGGATTGTGGCAGGGATGGCGTTATCCGCAAATGTACCTCCACTGCGTACGACTTCCATCAGTTCCTGCAGCTCTTCCTCGTCAAGCCCAAAATGGCGGAAAAGCCGGATGACAGTCACATCGTCATATATGCTGCCCAGTGCAAGGTCCCGGACCAGGCGGTAATATGCCGCATGTGTGTCAAGAAATAACACAGCAGTGGACATTTGCTGTGCCTCGCCCGCACGCTGGCTCGCAAGAACGTAAAGTGCTGGCATGACAACCGGCGTGTTCTTCTTGGCACCGAGGTGGAACGCGTGCAGCGACTGCTGCACCTCGCTCTGCACCATGCGTCGCTGCAGTTTGTGGTACGCCTTACCAACAACCGAAGCAACATACAGCGAGCGATACGATGAGGCGTCGCGTTGGCTGCCGTGATGCTTCCACGCCTCAAACAAAATGCCTCCTCTCCATTGCAGAGGCTGGCGCAGGCAGAGCATGGATTTCACCATCAGCGGGTGCAGCGCTTGCGACATGGGGCCGGGGGCCGCTCGTAGCAGCTCGCCTGGTACTGAGTCCAAGCCCGCTGCCTTGTGTCGAGGCATGCTCCGGAGGATGGCCTCAAGGGCACCGGCGCTAGGGACATGCTCGCTTCGCCAGTCGAGTTCAGCATCAAGGAGCAGGGGCTGTGGTGGCTGCAGCAGAAACTTGTCGACTGCGACAGTATGGCCACACTCCTGCTGGCCAAAATGATCGAGCCTTACTTCGTCTCTGTCTTGGCGATTAGCCGCAGATGTCCCATCGGCCTTGAGCAGATGCGGCATAGGTCGAAATGGCTTTTTGACCTTGGCCCCTCCTATGCCCGCTTTCTTGGCAGCGCTAAGGATATCAGCCGATCGTGCGCCGTTTCTTAGGACAAGTGTCTTCAGGCAAGTGGCTTTAGCCTGGCGGATCCCCTTTCTTATCCTCCAGGTCGCAAACCGGACGGCCGCAGCTGCTACTTGGTAAAGGATGCCCTCTTTAGCAACAAGCAACGTCACAGAGTAGTCGTTGCATGTCTGCCATTGCTTAAAGGCCCGGACAAGCAGGTCCTGCCACAGGCTTGCACGATGCCGGGTTCTATTCTTAAACCCGAGCTTGGCCTCACGTTGCTCCCAAATCTCACCAGGTATGAAGGAGGCACGCGGTGCATTGGCAGGCTTTTGGAAGTGATCCTTCATTATCTGTTGGAGCTTTTGGGTAATCTGTCGGCAGTGTTCATCGGGATGGACGGTCCATTGCGGTGACACGAAATGCTTCATTTCCGCCGCAATCAGTGCGTGGCCCTCCGGTGTCATCATGGCATCAACATCGTATCTTGGCCGCCACAGTCTCTGCACAGCTCCAGTCTGCCCAAGGGCTCCACGTAGCTGGCAGGTGACAAGAAAGTGGTCATCTCGGGCGTTGCCAAGGTCGACATCGTGGGATACCTCGGTGCGGATTTCCTCTACAATCAGCCTGCCCCCGACTACAGGAAAATCTATCCGGTGTTGTGTTCCGGCGGGGTGTCGGTATGTATACGAGGTACCGACATGCAGATTGCCAAAGGTGGTTGGCATCCACAACTGCAACTTTTGGAAAGGCTCTGCAGCCTCACGGCCCGACTCGTCCGGGTCACCGCACTCCAGATCGCCCGTCACTCCTATGATGTGCGGCGGCGGCCGGCCATTTAGGTCGCAACCCCCGATCACAAGGGCTGCACGCTTGTGCTGGCGTAGTGCTTGGGCAAGCTGGGCAATGAAGGCTGCAGCGTCAGCTCGCTCGCTGCCCAGTGTGGGGGCAATGAGCCGAGAAGAGAGCGAATTGAAAACCCGCGGTCTCGACAGTGACAAGTAACAATCGTGGATCTTCAATGTGTACATGAATGTCACTTTCCGTTACACGGATGGGCTGTCCTCCGCTTGTGGCGATACCGAGGCGTCGGTTGATCCAGACGGAGGTGCCAAAGTGCCTGGCTGAGGGGGTCGAAAGCCGCAAGAAGCGCTTCGAGCAGCACACTCCAGGTGGAGTTTTTGCCTCCTGGATGCAAACAATGTTCAGATTACAGAAATCGAACTGTTCTTCAAGATACGTTGTTTTGTCTTGAAGTCCTTGAATGTTTATTGTCGCAAACTTGACTTCAAGAGAGGCCAAATTGTACCCACTAGCCCCTATCGAAACCTCGGTCATGGGAATGATGTCCGACGGCGCAAGCTTACAGGGGCTGAAGGACTGCGCTTGCGTCCATTGCAGGAACTGACCATTTACAACGGGCAAAGCCTGGGAAGCTGTGGCGGCGCCAGCAGCTGAGAGCCATGACAGGTCAAGCTGGACAAAGGCTTCAACAACAGCACGCGGAGGCTGACCTGTACGAGAATCATCGGCTGCACCGACCTTGGCTAGATAGCCAACAAGCTCGTTCAATGGGTGGCCGTTGTGGGCTTTGACATGGTGATAAAGGATCGGTGCAGGGAAGATGTTATCAGCCCAACGTTGGAGGTCACGAAGCTTGGTGCCAAATTCCGTTGCAGGCGTCCATTCCCCGTTGGCTGCATTGCCAGCACTTAGGCAGTCGAAACAAATTGTCACATCCTGAAACCAATTTGCAATAGGGCTTTGGAGGAGCCATAAAATCGCTGCTACAATCGCTATTTCCTCATTACGAAGAGCAGGCGCGGCCTGTTCAGTTGGCCATGGATTGTCGGCAGAGCCATGGGTCTTGCCACTGAGTGCCCCAATGAGGCAGTGCTGGTTCGCATTGTTCAGCACAAAGGCAGTAGCATAGCCTCCGGCATGCCTGTTTTCTGTCCACGACCCATCAGTGTAGATGGCGAGGCTTGGCTTTTCTGCGCCCTTTAAATCCTGCAAGAAAGTGCTCCAACTGCAACCGGAGTCAAGGTGGGCACGAGTCTCCTGCGGCATGGGCAAGTGCTCGTAAGTCGGCAAAAACCAGTCAACAGGCCAGGGCAGTCGCAAAACCTCAACAAGTGACTGGTCATGTGGCAAACGCACAGTGTGGTCAGTGAGGTCATATATTGCGGGGCCGAGAGCTTTGGCTATGGAGACACATTGCGGCATCTCCTCATACCCCGCATCTCTATCAGCAAGTTCGTCAGAGGTCTGAGCTGGACCGGCGGCGGGAGATCCACTTTTATTGGCAAGATCGGATGATGATGCAAAGTGGTCTATCAGCGTCTCTAGCAGAGTATGCGTCTCCCATAGCGCCCGGTGCTGTGCTTCCCGCGTGGCAGCCTGAAGAAGCGTCACTCCGACCTCATCAAGGAAGGTTTCGTCTTCAACAGGAACACTGGTCCAGTTTTTCGGACCATGGCAGTAGGGAGCTGCCTGGCGCTCGGTGTAGGAATTAGTGTCGTTTCTGCAAGGGGTTGGCAGTGCCCTCGGTCTGGTAGAGAGTCCTTCACTAACGACAGATCCCACGTGGCGGAGGCACGTAGATATGCTGCCTTGTGCTCGGCACTGAGCTGCAAAGTCGTTGCTTGCTGGCGGCATTGCGGTATCTGTAGGGGAAAACGGCGGCGTTCGAAGTTGCATGGCTCTGTTGGTATGCACTAGAGCAGCACCAGCAAGGGCACCGAGGGCGCGTGACAGAAATGCCCCAAAAGGCCCATTGCCGCAATGCTTCACACGGGACATACCCGCACGCTTGCGATAACTGACCGGGTTTATCGACATATCTCCCTGATAACCACCCCTTTCTGTAGAACCCTGAGCATCCGTGCCGGTATTTGAGGTATCAGCATTCCGGTTACCTATATCCTGGCGCTCAGAGTCGCTGTCTTCTGGCGGGAGGTGGTCGTCGGGAGACTGCGGACCTTCCCTGTCCTCGGAATCATTGTGAAGCCAGTGCTGTTCCGGCCTGGCCCTGACTGTAAGCAACTCGCCGTCATGGACAGCCCAGTTGATCACTTCTGGGTCGATTACCCTTCCGCCACTTTCCAGCACTAATTCGAAACCAAGTGGCCGGTGCATTGCAAGCCTTCGCATGAGAGCCTCCTGATCAAGGTAGCCGTCGGCTGTGAATTGCCACGTGAGGCCAAGCAGTAGGGGGCGGAGATCAAGTATGCAGATGGGATGCAGGTGCCGTCTGGTTCCTGGGTGGAATGAAGAAGTGGCAACCAGTGCGGTTACTGTGAGCCTTCCCCGATCGGCATGGTCTGCAACGCGCGGTGGTCGGGCAAAGGCGCAAATTGGCAACCGGGCACGCTATGTGATCGGCAATGTCTTGGCGCACATGCTGCGCTCGATCAGGTTGGATCGCATAGTGAAATGGTTCGGTGTCAGTCATAACCCAGAGACCCCGGCTGCTGTCCCCTGGGATGTCGAACGTCTGCATCCAGCCTTGTGCAGAGAGGAGCATATCAGCGAGACTGGCAAGAATCATGACTCCATGCTCAGCTCGCATGATGGATATGCAGTCTCCTTCCTGGATCCTAACTGGTTCTCGGGGTTCTAGCGGCCATGGCGCATCTCCAATGAACACCTGGACTGCGGTAGTCGCGGCTACATCGGCAATGCTAAGGATTGAGGCAAGTTCAAGGACAGGCGCTGTGAGAGTACTGAAGAGGCGCCCATCAAAGTCACTACAATCGAAGAGGACATGTACCCCTAAAAACTCCCAATCCGGCTGTGCGAGAACGAATCCTGTGCCTGCACGGGTTTGTGGGTGAACCGGGACTAGGATCGGAAAATCCCTGCGGTCATGGGGGTGTCGGGCTTCGGAGACAGCAGCAAGTGCATTCATCAAGGGGGACGGAGCCCCAAGCCGCACCTCTACAATCTCTGGGCTGTAGTCCGGACGGAAGACAACGAAGCATGCGTCAAATGGCTCGGTCGCTTCTAAAATGTCGGCGAACTGATCTGGCCTATCAACCTGAAAGTTGGGCGGCGGGGCACCGACGCCATCCTGCGGGGCCCATGCAGTCGTCTGGGGCCTTGCTGGTTCGTCGGCCTGTGCCTGCCCAGCTGCAGCGCGGCGCTGGTCCGGTACGCGATGCGTTTTGATGGACATGTTGACAGCACCAGGGCGCTCTGTGAGCTTGGCAACGATCCAGAATGCTGAAACCATGAAGATCTATGCTTGCGACGGTGAGGCATTGACCAACGATACAACTGTCATCACGACCCAGGCTATCTGGTGGTTCTTTCCTCAATTGCTTGGCAAGCAAGAGTTGGCTTGCAGCACGACGCAGGACTTGTCGCAGGCCTTTAATTTGACGACTCCGCGGATCAGTTCCTTCGCGTCGCGGCGATCGGCTGCGGCTGCGGCCGCAATTGGTGTTCGGCCGGGTGGCATTTTGGTCCGTCTCCCCTGCATTGGTCTCAGCTGCTGGTTCATCGGCTTCAGAGGATTGAGAACTGGAGTCGTTTTCATTCTCTGAAGCAGAAGTGAGTGGGACGTATTGGACAGTCAACACTGTCCCTGGCTGCAGTTCAACACGATCTCCATCAACCGGGGCACCGTCGATCTGTGGCTGGTAACCCTCTGGCATGAATGTGGCGAAGTGTTCAACAAGCTCTGTGTGAGAGCAGACACGGTTCTCCACAATGAGAAGTTGCCATCCTTGACAGATGGGTCTGCAATCGACAACTGCTAGGAAAGCATCCTGTCTTACTCGCCCCGGTGCACCGGGTACGGTCGGTAGGCTCCCTGATACTAAACCAACCCCCTTGCACCAAAACCCTCGTATGCTTGCGTCGAGGATGCGCGGCCTGGTTGCCTGCGCTACTGTGGTTTGCGGATGCAGCCCATACTCACGCGCTAGGCTCTCAATGTGTTCGCCTGGACGGTTTGTGAGTGTATGCAGGCGGTAGCCGTCATCAAGAACGAGACACAACTGTGGACTGCGCAAACCGCCTGGTCCGCGGGGAAGCGGTGTGTCCGCGTTCCATCCGCGTCTGGAGACAAGCATCGCAACAAGAAAATGCGGATCCGGGGGTCGACGGTCTCTAGGGAGGAGAAGAATGCTTCCTCCTGTCCTCGGCTCAATGGTCTCATCAGCAGCGAGCGGCTCGGTGACCCCGTAGGGGTAGACAGCGACAGTATCAACAAAAGGAGTACTGGCAGCGGCGCAGATAGTTTCCGCGTTGGCATGTTCAGGAAGGGACGCTGCGAATATCCTCCCGTCTATCTGTCGCAAGTCAAAAATAACGATCGGCTCGCGGTGCGCCCAATGTGGGAGCGCAAGTGCAGTGCCCCATTCACTTTGGGGCTGCGGCTTGGCCGCTACAAAGTGTGGATAATGCAGGTAGACCTCATGGTCGATGCTGAGAGCAACAGCATCCATGGCATCTGCAACGGTGGCCGGCATTCGTAATGCCGTGTTGACCTCAATTGGGGCACAGTCAAGCCGAACAACGAGAAAATTGACCGGAAAGAGTTCGTTCTCGAGGGATTCCTCGTCTGACTCGGCATCTACATCAGCTACCCACAAGTCCTGGTCATTGTCACCATTAGGGCCTACAGGGTCCTCGGCAGGCTGGTGGATCAAACCCGGGACCGGTCCCGCATCTCCTTGGTACAGTCGCTGAAGGAGGTTAGGACCTGAAATGGCTCGGAGTTGCGCTGATCCGGCCGCTGCGGTTGGTCGCTCCCAAATGATGACTGTCTGTAGGCCTTGCTCGACTTCGTGGCTGTTGTCTTGGACTGCTGGAGCGACAACAAAATCCTTCAAATCCCCTTGAACCCCGAGAGACTCAAGGATTTCATGAGAGCTTGCTTGATCTGCAATCTCAAGAACACGCATGCCTTGGCCAATTTGTCTGGCATCGCACAGTAGGGAGATCAGTGGTGCGATTGTGCCCAGGGCGGGCAAAGCTGGATCTTGACCGTGATCAGTATTCGCAGTGCTGTCAGCAACGTATATCACCTGTGAGCAGTGGTCGCCAGCGATTTCTAGGCGAGCTACTGCATCGGTTTGCGAAATTCCAAAGCTTTGCACCGGGCGCCGGATCGCAGTTCCGAGCGCTGAGACAAGGTCCTGGCCTGGGAAATAGTGCTTGTGAAGGACAAACAACTTCGAGTGCCACAAAACAGCAATCCCCGGGTATTTGCATGTATACGATGGCATATGGTGGATCGCACCCACGGGCTCAGTCCCTTCGACGAGCTTGTGTAAGCAGAAAGTTTTGGCTGGACTGACTCCTTCCCTCAGCACAGTTAGCACGTCACCATGAGTTATCTGTACCTTCTTGCCCCCGGCTGCTGGACCCTGTTCTGCTCCTGAAATCCAGAGGCGCAGCTCACAGTCGTCTGCCCATGTGTGTGGTAAAACCTGGTCTAGAAATGCATCAACATCGAGTGCCGCGGGCTGGGTGGAGGCATGATAATGTCCCCCGACTCGCGAGAGATCAACGATGACGGCAACTTGATGCCTTCTATCATCCTCAGCCGAGTGCAGGACAAAATCAGCATAGCCGTTGTGGCGCTGCTGTGCAACAGGTGTCGCAAAATGTAGGCCAGGGTATTGCTGAAAGGCTTCCGCTCGGACCCTTGCTGCAAGGTCCTCAATTCTCGCCGGCAGTGCGAAGGGCAACGCGAAACACATTGGTTGAAATCCCGGTGCGTACGCCGTGACCCCAATGAGTTCAGGATTCTTGCCTTGGCTATCGGCAGCACATGATTGCCCCGATACGTCAGGGGGGGCACCGGCTTCTATCTCGGGTAGGACTAGACAGTGACTAGACCCAAAAGCGGGGGGATCCCCAATTGGTTCAGGCCTGCTCTGAACAATAATGTCGGCAGCATTCAGTGTCGCTCCAAGGCCTTGGGGCGCGGCCCAAACACAGGAAGGAAGGCTCCACGCTAGAGCCAGCAGAACCTGTGCATTGGCAAAACGGGCAAGGCGGAAAGGAGTGGTGTCTTGGCTTTTTGTGATTCGGCTGCAGCGGCAGTTTCTGCATGGCGGTGCCTGCAGTTGACTAACGGCATAACCTGACAGGCTCAAGCCGATTCTCTCAAATTTGCCTTCTCGTAAGAATCTCCGAATTGGACGACATACTAGTGGCCGCGGGACAGCTCGGAACAAAATTGCGCACAGCGCGGCCAAAATGTATCCTGCCAGGCTCCTGCCACAAGCGCAAAGAGTGCTGGCAGCGCCATCGACAAAGCTCGCACACAGACACAACAGCGGCTGGAAGTCGTTAGTGGGCGTCCCTGAGCCACCGATACGCCTCTTTGGCACTGATTTGACTTCGGCCTGTCGGTCTGAACTGTGCGCTTTTTCCAAGTGTCCTCCACTCTGCGCAAAAAAAAGAGGGCTAGCGGGATGTCTGCAACCATACTGTGCTCGGAGTTTTGCATGCTGGTCTGGAGCAATTGGGCAGTGGGCGGCACTTGCATAAAATCCAGGCGGGGCTGGGATCAGGAGCGCGCCAAGAAAGCGTTCCCTGTCGCCAGCAGAGGAAGACTCGAGGGGGCCGGTCGCCTTACCAAAAACCCAATGGTAGACGGCAAGCCCTCCCGTTTGGCAACATGCAGTAGTGGACACTGCTGGGTCAGAACAAAACCCGTAGAGCAAAGCACCAAAGCCGAAACAAGCGGGTCTAGGACTACGGTGAAGCCGTTGGGAACACATTCGCAACTTCCAGCTCTGCTGAGAAAACATTCCTTGCCCGACACGGAACATTCTTTGTGGCAGGACAGATTGTCCCGCACACACAAAAGGCCGTACCAGGCGGAAAGCCTCATCAGGAAAGCCTTGGTCACGTAAGGTCCCCAACCTACACGTTCTCAGTCCATGCCGCCAGGGTCTCGAAGAGTCCCGGTCTTGGATAGCTCGTCTTCCTCGTCGTCGTTCACCAGCTTGGGTGGGCCCGCTGGCATTGCATTCTCCTGCCCTGGCCCTCCATCCACATTGACGGTGCGGAGGCCGAAAGCCTTGAGGGCACGATTGGCTGCCAGCTTGGCCTCGAGCGCAGGGTTCGCATCCGTGCCAGGGGGCTGCATCGTAACTGGCGGCCCCTTTGCAGTCTCGTAAGGATTCACCCTTGGAGAAGTCGACGGCTTGCGGTAAGCAAAATGGCTGATGCTTTGTAGGGATCTGGTGGGCCGGCCCCAACATAAGACCTTGAACCTGGGACTGCCGGCCCAGGTGTTGCCAGTCCAGGTGGGGGAGCAGCTGTCGTCGTCGGTGCTCTGGCGACTCCTCGGAGAGCTGGGTCTTCGGCAGGTAGTCCACGGCCCGGTGGTTCCCTGGCCGTCTCGGTCGTCATACCTGGGGGCATGTGCGGCTGGCCATGTTGCGCCGCATTGAGTGCCTCCTGCAGGAAGCCATTGCGCACGGGTTCCTCCTTCTCGGTCTTCGTCAGAGCGTCCCATGCCGCATTTTCCATCTCCATTGGATCGTCTTTCTCGACACGGCCTCGCAGCACGACTTCCTTGACTTTCTGTGCAGCCTGTTGTCCTTGTTCCGCGGCCTCCTGTGCATCCTGGGCGATGCGCTGCAAGTCCGCCTCGAATGCACGCCTCTGACGTGCAAACTTCTGCTTCATCTGCTGCTCGTACACTTCCCAGTGCTTGGACTTTTTGTCCTGCTCTTCCTTCAACTTTCGCAGCCTGGTATCGGCACGCTGAGCCTGCGACAGATACTTCTGTATCTCGCGCAAGGCTGGGGGTGCCTGAGACGAATCTGCATCGCTCATGAAAAAGCTCAGGCTGGGAGTCGGCTGAGCTCGCTCTTCCGGAAGAGGGGCAGCATCGTAGCGTTCCTGCTGCCTGGTACCTTTCGGAGAAGGCCACGATCCACGCCAGTAGTCCCAGGACTTGTCTCCTTTTGGCTGGCGTCCGCGGTTGTCTTTGTAATCCTGATAGCTCTCGCCTGTTTCTTCGCGCTTCCATGGTGGCTGGCGACCTCCTCTTCCCATCAACTCCAAGTACTGAGGCTTCGAGTGATGTGCTGCCAGCAAACTGGCAGCCTTCAGGGGACCTGGTTGCCCCCGTTGTCTGGCTTTCCAGATGATTTTACGTGCTACAGCACGCTGTTGTCGCTGGCGTCGATGCCAGGGAGGTGAAGCCGGAATTGCGCGCCGAAGGCGATGACGTGTGCCACTGCACACTGGGGTCACAGGCAATACTGGCCTCCTGACGGCCGTTCGATCCCGAACCCTCATGCCTGCACACATACATGCATATATACGATGAGGCTGTGGGGTGCCGCAATGGACCCGGAGCAATGAGCATATCAAACCGCAGTCCGGGCCTTCGGCGATGAAGCAAGTGGCGTATACCACCACCTGAACGTTTTGGATTGTGAAGTTTGGGGTTCCAAGAATTAGAGTCCTGAAGGTTTGTGGTTTGCGGGTTTAGGGTTCAGCCAACAGATTGCAGCGGAGTATTGGGGCTATTCCTCACCACCAGTCTTCAGCTTCTGAACTGGTCCTGTACTCAGTTTTAACTTATTGGTACAACAAGCAGGACAAAGGCGAGGACGACTTCTCTTCCTGCCACTGCTGCCGCGACTGCTATGATCTCTCTGGTTCCGTGATGCCGCTGTAAATTTAAAGCACGAACTGAAAGGAATCAGAACCGTTAGCGTCTGTAGTAGGTTGCCTGGACCCGACGAGACGTGGCTCCACCTGCACTCCAAAGCTCCGAGAAGTGGAGGTGTGACGAGGTGTGAGGCTTCAGCATTGCAACA
This sequence comes from Symbiodinium sp. CCMP2592, assembly GCA_905221615.1. Classification (NCBI taxonomy): domain Eukaryota; class Dinophyceae; order Suessiales; family Symbiodiniaceae; genus Symbiodinium; species Symbiodinium sp. CCMP2592. The sequence goes on along the minus strand of CAJNDT010001336.1, from coordinate 803,684 downwards.
GTCAGAGCATCAGGGGGTTGGCGTCGCTGCACCGTGCCAAGCGGCCAGAATGGAGGTTGTCTGCATGAGGACGTGCTGTGAGCGGACCTTTGGAGTCGAAAGGATTCTTCAAGGCCATGCCTCTGAAATCCTGTGAGATGTGTGGCTTTGATGTTGTGTTTCCCAAGTCCGAGACTCCCCTCAGAACCTGGCTGCAAGGAGAAGCCCAAATCCGAAGCCGGACGCAAGCAGCTTCAACGCCAGCCCTCGAACCCGTGAGCGAGAGAGAAGGCACGCCGAACAGATGAGCACCCAACAGTCCAATGCCTTCGTTGTTTCCAGGATTGTCTTCACTTCCTACCGAGGTAGGCGAGGGAAAACAAGTTCATCGCAGCAAACCCTGAATTTTGACACCTGCAGAAGGTGTAACTCAGGACCTGCATCCTAGAGTTGAGTTCTGCTGATCGCTACACCCCTTACCTTTGTTATATAAGCGAATCCTTATCTTGCAGTCATCTCATTCACCAGCCTGACCATAGTGCCATAGTAGTGCTACAGTAACGGCATTAGTATCATCATCAGCGTCTGCATCATCAACATCAGCATCAGGATAAGCAACGTCAGGCCCAAACTGCACATAAGACCAGTAAAAATGAAAACCACAACAGGAAGGAGGAGTCAATAGCTAATTGAGTGACGACCAACACAAGACATTTGGCAGAAGTTGCAGAAGCAGTTCTATGAAGGATAATCGAAGTCACTGGCACGAAGCATCCCTACGTCTTAGCATAAGAATTAACGCAATCACCGTGTGACACTCTTTGACTGTTTTGCAAGTGCCCACGCAGCCCTACACCCGAGCCTAAGCCAGAAGCCCGTAACCTCTCAACCTACTACCCTGCTGTCTCAAAGAGCAGAGGGGCTGAGAGAAGCCACGCGTAAAGAATCCACCCTGCTGCGATGCCAATGAGGGTGCCCCCACCTTCTCGTTTCGGCTTTCGGCTTGGGAGAGGTCAGGTTTTGGACTTTTTCATAATTGCAGGCTGCCTCTTGGGATTTTGATATTGACGATCCGATTATTTCGAGCGCGATGCAAGGAACAAGTATCTTCTGAAAACTCCATTCGGGGATTTGGGGACTTAGAGTCGGAGATCCTGGGTGCAACTAAGCTGATTGGAAAACAAGGCCCTCGCGATCCACCTCACTGATGGGCATCAGAATACGACCGCATAAGACAAGTTCTGTCATGACTGGAATGAAACAGTGCAAGAGAATAAATGCGTCAATGCAAGGCGTCTGACTAGTGAAGGGAAGGGGGAACAGGCTGTAGTTCACGAACAAGATCATCTTGATCAGGAAGCTAAGGCGAAGACGGCTAAGACACAAGATTCAAACAACAAACAGATGCAAATACACATAGTGCCTGGACGCTCAGCCATGAAAAACGGACAGACCAACAGGCGTGCTCTCCTCTACGTCTTGCATGTCATTACATAAGCGCAGCAATGAGCTGAAATTGCATTAAATTTGCATGTTGCAACCTGACCTGCAAGTCACCTTCTTTATCCACGTATCAGCATGCAATAGAATATGTGTTCAAGGTATGGTTAGAACAGCTGCTGTGATGGTCGTTGTAACCGGCGTTCTCGCCCGTGACGAGTTCTGGGATGGGCCGAGCCACAAGCGACTTGGACAAAGTACTGCACCACCTGAGATGCATATGTAGCAGCCGGCTGTGACAAAGAGTGCGGTGACAACCACTTCAGAAGACGCAGAATTCGTCCTACAAATCCGAGGGCCTCCAGAAGAGCCGAGGAAAACAGTTACTGGAGCCAAGGCAGGCTTCGAGGATGATTTCTCGTTTCGTTGAGCCCCCAGGCGCAATGCTGGTTTCGCGCTAATTCGCCGTGTTGGCCTCGGCCTGAATCCCCTTCCCCACTTTTTCCCTACTGTACACCTCTCTCTCCGTGTCTCTGCTAAGTTCTCAAGCTGACAGGAAGCAGACCCGAGCCAGATGCAGGACATGGTGCACAAGGAACAGCCGGCGGCGAGGTGGGGCAATACCTCCGTAAATTTCGCAGGTTTATGACCCAGACTCGGTAGAGTCTATTCAGGCATCTGCAACTGTCCTGTGTTGCTGATGCTGGATTCTGCTCCGAGCTTGTCTTCGATTATTGAAACTGATGCGTGAATTGAAGCTTTATGTTCGGAGTTTCGTAGGATGATCAGTTCTTGAGAGCTTTACTCGCTCCCGTCCCCCCAGACATGCCAAAAACACATGCCTGTGACGAACCATGTGAACGTTGGATGCAACTGCATTCTGCACATGTGGGTAGTTCTCTAAATTAGGGTTCATCTTAGGTACCCAAGATAGCACGGCACCCTTACAAACAAGGACCCTAATTTAGAGAACTACCCATGTATTTGGAAGAAGTAAGTGATAAGACTAAGCAAGATACAAGCTTGCTGCATTTCGAAGTACAGTCTGGCAAGCCCAGTATCAAAGCGCATCAGACAACATCTCGGACAATGTGATGTGCCAGTTCGAACCCTGAACACTATCCCGATTTCCTAGTCATCGAATGCAAACGCCTGCACCCCGCAAATCGACGGCCATTCACCTGAGGCATCAAAGAATACAACCAGCAACCGGAGCCCAACTGCTGAAACCGCTCTGGACCACATCTCAAACAGTTGAGCAAAGGTGCTTCTCAGAGGCGGGCGCCAGCGAACCCATGACCCACCTTCTAATACACTTGCTGGGCTTGAGTGTTTCATTTAAGGTCGGACGCCGCAGGCCCACCTGGACTTCCGCGGCATGTCACTAGTTGGAGCCTAGAAACTGAATCGTTTTCCGATGGTCAGCCTGGGGGTTACACGACGGAGCCATGCGCAAATACCCCAATTGGCGGGAATACACCGGTTCAGCGCGTTTCTGGGCAGCTTTGGAAAATGGTTCTTATGCTCACGGGGAGGCGACAGCACCGGTCTTCTTCTCACCGCTTTGGGGCATAAGGTGCTTCATAGGGTTTCTATGCGTGCTTCGGGCTTACAGGGCTGTAGTCCATCCCGACGCCGCCCAAGCCCGAAGTCTAACACCGATGCCCTGGCTTCTGATTAGAGCTGTGTGTTGCTGGTCTGCAACATGCTTTGAAGCCACGTCTTTGGCTTTTGTTGGGTACTTAAGGAGATACGCATCGCGGAACACAGGCTGATGACCCGAAAAGCGCGGTCTATTTGTCGAAGCTTTGTGACAAGCCAACATCTTCCCTCAATCAGACAACTCTGCTTGGATGTTTAGGTTGCTTGTGACGCATCTAGGAGATAGGTAGCCGTACTTCAAGCATTTGTAGTTGGGTAGCAAATGCAGCTTGTCTTACGGCTCTGAGGACGTCTGAACAAACAAGTCCAGCAGAACGCACTGCAATTGACTCCCCTTGGAGGCCTCACCACCGCGGTCCTTTTGAAGGGAGGGTCTTGCAAAAGTGAGCACGTTCATAGTCATAGCATCATAGTGACAACAACGATCACAGTCACGGTAACAGCGGGAAAGTGCAAAACGTCCGTTGAAACGGGGGGGTTCTCAGGGGAAGGGCTGGGGACCTCAGGATTGCCTGCTTCGTTGCCCCCAAGACCTCAGAGTCTGATGGCTGGAAGCTCAGTTGGCAGTGTCGGAAGAGTAGCGGACCTTTAGATATACAGAAGGGCATCTTCAAATAATGTAAAGACATCCAAACAGGCTGCAGACACCCAAATGGAAGCCCACACTCTGGACCTTATCCTGAAGGTGAACTGCAGCCGAGGGGCTCCATGAACACATAGGTTACCACCACTGCCGAGCCATCATTCACCAAACTCCTTGCATGTCGATGACTTCTACAGCAAAAAACCCTAAGACCCAAACTTGGTTGCAATTGATGGGTGCCTCTCCAGTCTCGCCCTGCACTCCAAACCCTGTAATGAACCCAAGGGCTTGCGAGGATTGGCGCCTCTTGGCCTAGATTCCCTAGTAGCTCACCGAGAACTTCCAAGATTTTTCAAAGTCCGCAACAAAGATGACAGATCAGCGTTTGGATTTCGTCGGAGCATAAGGCATAAGGTAATAAGGACATCTCACGCAGCCGAAAAACACGAACAGAAGTCCTACTCCAACCAGAGGGACGGAGGGCCCTGTTGGAGTCTGTGAGGGCGCAGTGGCAGCATGAGTACGAACGCAGGCAAGGGCGGCAAGGGTATGAAGCTCTGATCCAGCCCCATTACAAATGGAGTTGAAGGGTCATGATGACGGCCACTGCGATGCCAACTGCAAGGATGATCATGTTGATATGATGATGATGATGATTATGGTCCCAGTGCTGCTCGCGTCGGCAGCAGTCCAGAGTCCAAGGGTGTGTGTGTGTGTGTGTGGGCTCTGAATTCGTGCTGCTGGTAGTGGTGCTTGAGAAACTGGGAGATGTTTCGAAACCTGCATTATGACAATCATCATCACCATCCCCTCTTGGTCGGGTTCTTGTTATTTCAGTCCTTGCCGTTGGTTTCTGGACCGCGTTGCGCTCAAGACGATTCCCGAGCCAGGGACCCCCTTGACCTCCAAGCCCAGGCGCTCTCCGTCCACCAAGGTGCTCAGCTTGGCCGGAGCACCCAAGGTCCTGGCGTTCGCAGGATCTGTCGGGGTTTTGGGGCCACACAAAAAAACAACCAAACAAACAATAGCATATTAAACATATGTGGTTTTGTACCGCTGCGGCATAGGGCTGCCCCCCAAACCCTAAACCCCTTACAAGCGCCTAAACTCTTCTTGCCCATCCAATCAAAAGCAAGGGCACTTGAGGGCCGCCACGACCGCCACCGGATCGGTAGCTGAGAGGATGGCACCTCATAGGGGCACAAGGCTTCAGTCCAGGCTTTGGGTCACAGGTTTGTGTTTTTTGGACTTAGGTTTTTAGGCTTTTGTTTAAGGTTCAAAGCACCTGTTCATACGGGGCGTTCTTACAGGTGTTGAAGTTTTGGGAATGGTAAAGCAGCGTGAGCAAGCTTCGCAGACCTCGTCAACAGAACATTTCCAGAACCACTGCCACTGCCTGTGCCAAAGAAAAAAGCTAAATAGGCTGACGCAAGACACGGGACTACTAGAGTTTCTGACCACGCTTCAACTGAAACCTGACCCGTTCGGAAATACTCATCACTCTGTCAAGTGGCAATCTAGAATCTAGAGGCAAACCCCTGATTGTGTCAACCCCCACTTCTGCCCTTCCCTCCCTTCAAGCACATAAACAAGTACGCTGCTTGTATGGTCCTTGAAGAGGGGGTCTACACTAATCCAGGACGACCCGTGAGTGTCCGCAGGGTCTGCAAAAATGGAACAAGCTCTTGCAGAAGGGTCCATGGACGAGCCCCCGAATAAGGGATGTGACATCAAGCATCCGAAGAAGTAAAGGTCCCAACTCTGCAAGTCATCGGAACAGTCGTATGTGTAACAATACATCATAACAGGGAGCTTCCCAGAGGAAGAGGTGCCAGCATCAGCAATCTTCAACTTAGGAACCTTAACTTCCCCAATCCCGAGCTCCTAGCAGCGTAGAAAAGTGCCCTAACTTTCTGCAAAGGCTGCACGAAGCATGTCAAGCCCAGCATGAAATGCGCAGGGGCCAGGAAGTTGAAGGCTAGTCAAGCTCCTTCGTGGTAGACTGGATCATCTTCAGGAACTTAGTAAGCTATCCATTATAGACGCAACCTACATGCGTGTCTTATCATGGTATGATGGTAACTTAGTTTCCCCGAAAGAACCCGAAGCTAGTGGAAAGTCGGGTCCGGCAGGCGCCTAGCAGGAAGGAAGCCTCCCAGGAGGGCGGCGCGTGATTGACTTGCACAATCCTCAGCGCAGCACCATTGTCTTTTTTTGAGGAGCTCAAGCTTCCTTTTTGGGTTTCGGGGCAGGGTTTAGGGCTTGGGATGCTCACTTCTCTTCTCTAAATTCGTCTGACCTGGTTTACACCAAGATGTTTGGATTCAGGAATTACGTTAAGCTGAGTTCCCAAGGTTCCATGGAATATCAGAGACTTCAGAAGGCGGAGCCTGGAGCCTGGCATAACCCGACATGATGTTTTAGTACCGAATAAGACCGTGCCAAAGGTCGCTCGCACGGCGCTGCCGGTGAGGAGGGTGTTCACCAAGACACCAGGCCAGGCTAGGAGGTAGGAAGACACCTGAGAAATGTGCACCATGTGCTTTGATCCATATGGCACTATCTGGACAGATAGCACGGAACCCTCCTTGAAAATGCCTGTGGATTGCCTAGGACTCAGCATGGATTCCTTTTCGAGTCTGCAATTGGAATGACGCGGGAAGGATTTGGTATCTGGAAGAAAGTTCTCTTTGCCAACATAGTTTCAGGTGCTTGACAAGATTGGACAGGGGTTCTCGTTAAAAGAAGTCATGTCGTAGCGCCTGGCGAGAACACACAGTGAAGGCGATGCCCGGATTAGGTAGCGACTAGAACAGCAGTTTTCGAATCTAGGAAACCCGAAATGGATTCGGCGCTCAAAACCTCTCACCACACCTATTGAAACCATGGGTGAGCAATCCACTCCGCCGAGATGCCAGCACTTTCTTCAGCACGTGCCAGGACATGTTGCTGGAGCTCTCGAAGAGGAGCGGAGGCAGCAGAATGAAAAAGAGCGCATGGGGCTCAAACCAGCCGGCCTGCCTTAGAAATACATTCCAGGCGAAAAGCTTTCGGGTTTAGTGTCGAATATGTCTGATGCAGAGCATGCTCTGTGGAAATCGCAATCTAGAAGCTTGTTGCATGAGTCACCGCGACCGCCGGAGGCTGTCCCCTCTCAACCCGACTAAAACGGGACACATGCTGGAATTGACGGTCCTGGTGGCCACTACACTATATTCCCTAGGCTTTAGGGTATCAAAACACGTGGGATAACAAGCTGCAAGAGATCCACTTTGCGAGAGATTTCGGATTCTGGGTTGCAACGCGCCTCGGACTGGGATTTAAGGCGGTGTGCTTGGCGGTGAAGACTACAAAGACTACGGCTATGTTTAGCCGTCTTGCTAAGTTTTCAGTTTGAACTACGTGCAAACGCCCTCAAAACCGAAAACCCGACTAGCGTTCTTTCGCTTGCGGCAGCTGGGAGTTTGAAAATTCGGGGGTCTTGCGGGGGAAAGTCAAGCTGCAAGACTCCGTCCACCAGCTCCGTCACAAAGGATTCCTTAACCTGGGTTGCAGCATCCGAAAGCATTATACACAGCGCTAAAACTCACTAAACAAAGTATCCCAACGTGCCACCTCGCAGCTCTCTCGGCCAAGAAGTCCATCACTAGTATTCCTCTCGGGGGGACTTGTTCAAAGATGTTGCTGGACTACAAGACCCAGAAAACTTGCAATACCCTGAAGAAATCAACGTTTTCAACCTTAACCGCCTTAACCCCTAAAGCCCTGAGCCCTAAACCGAAGGGAAGCGATCCACAGCAGGGTCGATTCCTCAAGCTCGGGCCTTGGAAACAATCTCGGAGGGTGTAAGTCGAAATCTGCGATAAGTTTTCGGACTTGGCGACCTGTTAGAAGGAGCTGTAAAATCCAAACAGCATGAGCTATGATAGTCCTATGAGAAGTCCCGCCACGAAGAGGACGACGGAGATGGGAAGTCGGATGCAGGAGGGCAATTTTGAGTTCCTCGGGGAGGCAGCGGCCAAGTTCCAGGGCAGAATTTAATTCCTGCCTCAGGGGAGTAGCAAGTGGGCAGTTGTGTTTTGCAATGTGTTTGCTGGGTACTGCTCGACGAGTGGTAGGAAATTTTAAAGGGAAAGCGTAGGATGTTGTGCGTGGGAGTCTCACACCTACCCAAAGACTCCATACCATCGAAGTGACTCTGCGCCCTCTCTTTGGAACGGCTGCATCGTTGTCCGCCTGAAGCTACGATGCTCCCCGAATCCCACGGAACTCTCCTGTCGAAAGCGTCCGGACCGGGATCTCCACCCAAAAAACTCACCAGCATAGTTCAACCGTCGATAGTCTGGGGGCCGTTCATGACTCATCCGAGCTAATAAAACTTTTGCAAACACTCCTGGACTACACAGCCTTTGAGTCCGTGCGTAGAGCCCCAGCCCAGATGAATACTGCCACGCGTTCTTGCATCTTCTAGATTGAGCCCCCTTACGTTAAATTTACATCCACCCTAACACCCTTTGAACGTACTCCGTTGATATAAAACCACTAGACCCCAGCAGACCGGCACTAACCAGTCCCTGGTTGTGTCGGTTGCTGTAAGGGGGATTTGCCCAGGCCTGAAGCGTGTCTTTACGCGTGTGTGGGGTATATGAGGTTGAAAGGCAATGACACATGCAATCTCAGGTGTGCCAGCACTTGGAAGATACGTATTTCAGAGCCCCGGAAGCCCTGGCCAAAAACACCACAATCCTTCAGCCGTGCAAGAGTGCAAGAAGGAACAGACCAATCCAAAGACCTAAAAACACTATCCCTAAACTATCCCAAGACGCTGGACCTTAGGCCCTAAACCCTGGGTCTCCAACCATGAACTCTTGCAGGCAAAGGCTCAGATGCTCAAGCACCGTGCATGTCACCGCCGCGACCAGAAGGAACGACAACGTCTCTCCAAGAGTGCGTTCCTGGATTTTGGGGTACCGGGTTTGGAGCATGATGTCCATTGCTATTGTCATATGTGTGTAGGACGACGTAAGATGATCATTCTCAAGCGCAGACACCCCGAGACACCCGCGGAATACTGCTTCGATACTAGGGTTAGCATGAGAAGCAGCGCCCCTCCATCTGTGTCGAACCACGTTACTGGGAGTCCCGCTAAGCACTCGGACAAGGCGCCCCCAGCTCGAATTCCAAGCCGTTAATGGTCTCTGTGGTATTCGACATGCCGCGTACCCAAGGCTGCTGGCTCAGCACAAAAAATTTCTGAGCCAAACTTGCGGAAAACGGCGGCAACACAAAACAACTCCCAGAAGGCCGGAACCAAGAACTTTCAGGGGTGTAGAGGCTGCTTTCACGAGGGAGCAAGTGAGAGCTGCAAGACGGCTCTGCTTCTTGGAAAATCACATGGGGCAAACTACAGGGGGCAACATGCCAACCCTGCGTGACCCAGCCGACATGTCGATACCCTCGAACCTCAAGATGTCTCAGTCATACCACTCTCACATCACAACCTGCCCCTCCTATGATACGTAACTTCGAATAAAGTTGTCCGTCAAAACGTGGAGATTTCTTCGGCCTCGACGCCTTTCAGCCAAAGAAGATCTGCACCTCGTCGGGCTTTTGGACTTCTGGTCTTCCAGGGTTTGGGTTTAGGTTGCGTAAGATTACAGATCTTCTGCCTTGGGTTTGGGCTTGAAGACTTCGGAGTTGGGTGCCGATTTCTTCTCGGGCGAAGGCCTGCTATTCTCACCTAAAGCGCAAAGCCTAATCATCGCCTTGTGGAGGACCTGGTCACTGAAAAGTGTTAACAAAGGGGTTGTAAGTAGGAGGTGGGGTGCTTCAAGCACGTCGAAAGCGACCATACAGCAGGCTCATAACCCCGTACCGCTCGAGGTCGCCGCCCGGGTTTCGTAGGCGTGCCTTCTCCAACAGTGAGCGAGCCTCTGCAGAACCGCAGAGGGCAGGAGAAGGCAGGACTCAATTAGGTTGGAGTTTTGCGAGGTCCGAGGATTTCGTGAATGGTAGAGAGCTTTACTTCGAGTTAAATCGGCTGCGAGGCTTTATCCGCGGTTTTGTAAGGGAGTCTTGTGGGCTGCTTGGAGTTTTGTCGGGTTTCATTCTATGATATCGGATTAAGAGGAAGTGAAGAAAGCCGATTTCGATTCATGAGGGTTTCTATTCACGGCGGGCTGGACCCCTTTCTGCTGAGGCATGCTGATTATGGGATGGGCAGCGCAGTTCAGGCAATCCGCAATCCATGCAAGAGACCCTGCCTTGGTGTACTTCTGCTGCTTGATCCTGAGTGCCAAAAGCATCCAGCTGAAAAAATCTAGGCTAAACCGGAGGTTTTACATTCTGATGTTCGGCTCGGACGTTGCCTCTGAAGGCCTGCGGATGTACAAGAGCCACCGCCAAGTCAGATCTAAGAACCTGCAATTCTTGAGCGAAAGTGAATGGGAACACCGGCGCCTGCCACCTGTAGTCTAGAAAGTTGCGTGTGAAGCAAGCTTCAGTAGGGGCTCAACTTCAACAAACGCGGTTACGATGGGGCAGAAGGGCAAACGGTATGGCAGCAGTACCAATCCAACGAAAAGAACATGGACGACCAAATCGACGCTAGTGGTCAGACAGCCGGGATCAGACTCCACAGGGACCCTTCGTTATCGGAACTTTGAACCAGTCTGCAGCATCTGCCAAGAAAAAGTCATGACAGAAGGGCATGTTGAAATCAGATTACGGACGGTATGGTGGACGTAGGAACCACATGCCGAAAGCGGGCAGGCGTGTAGTGTTTAGGCTAAGTTTAGCATCTGGGATCTAAGGTTCTAAACTAGGGCGGCTATGCTGGTGGTATGCAGCTTTTCTCAGTGCAGCCCGATCGTGCGTCTGGGGTTGCTGCTCGCATTCCACGGCGCAAAGCCATAGAGGCACACTGCCTAAGCCAGAAGCATTTGCACAGCAGTACATAGTCGCTTTCTTCCAAGGGCCCTGTATTCCACAGGCCATGTCTTCGAATCAGGTGTGAACCAATCTCCATCATTATGGAGGGGAGCTTCAGAAGCCAGAAACCCCAACTCCCCCCGCAACCCTGAACCCTAAGCCCAAGAACCAAAACGAAGCTCCGTGCGTGGGCACTTCAGCAGCCCACGCTCGAAGAACTTGGTGGCCTCGGGCTTTTACAGATTTACGGCTGTCTGTCAAAACACCCCCGTTTCATCCTTCGTGGCCACAGCCCCATCCACATGTGCGGTAACTAAGCGACTAAAGACGACTTCTCCAATGTTGTTGGCATTGACGCCCGCCTCAAGCTACTACTGTACCGTGCCTCTACTACTTCCTTCCTTTTCATCAAATGGGACTGTACTTTATACTCGACTTCGACAGCCCACGAAAGACTTACTTGTCAGGCTCCTCCTCTAAGTAATACGCAAACACACGAGAGCCCCACACCTGGTAAAACCGCATGAACATCGTCGCTCCGTCCAAGCTCCTATGACTATTACTATATTACTATTACTATATGACTGTTTAGATACTGCTCTATCACTAGATTACTCTTTTACCATTTTGATCCTCCTAAGGCGCCACGAGCACTGCTCCCGCCTCGAGGAGCTCAGGCGGCGACCTTTGCCAGCTCTTAGGTTTTTCCGAGGGCCTCTTTCTGAGCTCTTCGTGTCTTCAGGCTAGAGGGCCGCGTCTAAAGCCGATTTGAAGAAGCTGGCGCAAATAACGCAACAAAACTTCGATCAACAAGCCACGCTTCTAGCACCAATGCAGAGAGTCAGGTACAAGCAGTCAGACTCCCTGTCATGCGATGCTAGTTGCCCGCAAGATGTTCCTCGTCTTCGCAGTCGTCGTAGATGAGTTTTTACATCCGTATACATGCGTTCATGCTCGTGGGTCATGGCAAACGTCATCATCTCACCGCCGCCTCCAAAAAAATCATGGACCATGGACATCATCCGCATCATCGTTGTCATCATCTTGGTACCAGCTTCGCCACAGCCACCGGCACAAGCACAGTCAAAAGGGTCGGCACAGTCAGAATCCGCGGCAGCATCGTCAGCATCAGCATCAGCGACAGCATCTCTTGAGGTCGTTGAGACCATGGGCATGGTCACGCTCTGAGGCATGTATTCCTGGGGCATCTGCTTCTCCATGTGAATCTGTCCGCCGATCATCCAAAGCTTGGCAAAGGACGGGTGCTCCTCACTGCGTGCAGGTGGAACTCCAGGGCGCAACACAAGCTGAGCACTGCAAGACAAACTTGCAAGCTCTGCAAGTGCCAAGTGTCCTTGAGGCCCTCCTCCGACAAGTGCAATGCCTGCAAGGTGCTGGCAGCGTGCAGTTTCAGCTTCGTTGCAGGTGTTTGTATCTTACACGCAAACCTCGGAGCTCGCTTTCCCTTACAAGTGTCATCGCTTTTGCGCGGGTCCTAAGTGTACGTCTCGTCGCAAGGCCTGCTGGTAGAGGCCCTGCTCCCTCTCCAGCTGCACGGACTGCATCCAGACCTGCAGGCGTCTTGCAGGGCACACCAGGGTTCGGCGGCGTCTGCAAAGCTAGACGACAGCAGACATGAAGACTGGAGATACATGAATGATTCTGACATTACCCAGCATTAGGCAGTATTCTGGTTCTAATTATGCTTAATATTTCTATGTCATTGTCAACCGATGTCGTGCCTTGGGCGTGTTGCACTGCTGCCGTGCCTGCAGGGGCATATGCTGCACACCAATCTGTCTGCTCCATCACTTCAGGGCGACTGTCGAACGCAGAAGCATCTTTTTCTACTGGTTCTTGCAAAAGCATGAAAAGATGGCTGCAAGCTCTCGATCGCACTGCGTTGGTCTGACTAGCGATAGTAGGATATTCGTTAGAGCCCGCATGGGACGCAAGTCGGGGAAGTCACGAGGCCTGAACCTCAAAAACCAAAAGGGCAGCCAACTACCGGCATGCTTCGCAGGAAGGAGAGAACCCTGAACGCCAAAACGCTACATCCTGGAGCCCTAAACCCCAAAAGCGTAGATCCCTGAGATTTAGACCTCCCCCCGTACCTCCGTTCTGTCGTATCGGCTCTTGACGCTGGGGCTCCAGCTCGGGCGAGCAGCAAACGAGATCGCTGAATCTCGTTGTTCTCGCTTTCCAGCTTCACCTTAATGCGAAAACCGAAAATGTCTCGGGTTTCAGGGTCACATTCGTGACAGATTGCACGGCTGTCTGTTCACCCACAACGTGCCTTGACTTCAAAGGCTTTCCCACTGGGACGCCGGCGGCTGCCAAGTGAATGGCCTCCCGGTTTCGATGTTTCAAAAAGCAGAGTTCGCCAGCAATGTTAGCTTCATGTGAAGAACACTGGAAAGACCACTCCCGTGGGCCTTGTTACAAAAGTCTTCGTGTTGTGGGACGCCCAACTTGGATCATACACCGCGTCTTGCTGAGCTGCTTTCACAACATCTTTGACGCAGCAACCAATCACACGTCCGCGAATTCGTAATGTCGCAATCAGAGCACCAGTGGCCTCGGACTCTTTAGAGTGACTGAAGGCTTCGGCCAGGATCCTGCGGGCATTCGCGAGGGTCTCTGAAGGCTCAGCTCAGGGTTGGGTCAGGATTGGTGGTGCTGGTGTGGCAACAGTAAGTAAGAGCATTCCGAGTGGCTGTCCATCTGAACAGAGGAGGGAGAGTAGCATCAGGACGTCCGGGTTTCATCGCTTGCGAATGTGACATACGGACCAGCGCCCTCTCGGGGAAGGACGAAGTTGACAATCCCACCTCGCCCCGCCCCCCTCTCCGCTCACCAACCAAAACAACCTGAGCCAATCTCCGACAGACTCCACAATCCCTGCTTGAGGTCTGCTACTTACATGTGAAAGAAGTCGGAGGAATCCTCAATGAAGGAGCCCTTCCTGTTTTAAGCTAAGGACATAAGAGTCTCTGGGCTCTGTTTGATTCAAGCGCCCACATCCGGTCCGACGAGCTGCTGCGACATCGCCTCGGAGCCACTTCTGCTTTGCAGCCTGAGGGGTCGGATAGCCGGGGCTGAGCCGGGGCTGCGGTGATATCGTAGCTTTTAACAGTACATGAAGGCTATGCATACACTGGAAACAATCCATGCGGACTACCTTTTTGCTTTGCTGGGGATGAAGACGAGGGCAGGATTCTTGTCGACTGCAAAGCCGAAGTTCTCATATCAACACCAGAAGCTGTAACGCTACGCTGATAAGCGTGCCCGTTAACCGTTCACAGTAGATTTATTGGTTACCAGCACACGGTATGTGGCAATGCCAACAATAAACGGATCGTAGACTTCGAGGACAGCACAAAAATGACTGCACTAGCGACTCGTTGCGCTTGCTGTATATATAGATATATATATATATATATAGTGTAAAGTTGCAAATGAAATTGTAGCAGCAGCGATAATCGCACTAAGAAGATTAAGAGGAGCCACGGTATCCCTGCTATCCACGACCAGGGAGGGTGAGGACAACCGAGCTCCGGACCATGAGCCACAGGATCTCGGCATGCGGGCAGTATGTCACTGCTCGCTGCAGCACCTGAGAAGGAGCCCACACCCCACAGCAGGGGCTTGCAGTTGCAATGCTTTTGGTTGAGGGTTTATGATGTAATGGGCCGGGCTTCAAGGGTTTAGGGCTGGGGCATCGATCTCGGCTTTGGGCTGGTTTGAGGGTTTGAATGCTTGGCGTAATGCTAATGGCTAAGCTTGACGATCTGGGTTAATAGTCCAGGGTTTACGATTTAAGACTTAGGCCTTACGGTCACGAACATAACAATTCAGCTGTTCCAAAATTTGGTGAGGAATGTACTCTTACCTCAAAAGGCCCTGTGCCCCAAAACCAGAACGTAGGCTTCCCACGTTGTCCAGCGACTCTGCGTTGCCGTACTTGGTTTCCAGTTCGGCCAAGCGGAGCCAGAGGCCCTGGACAAAGCGCAACGTAGGTTGTGGTTGTTGTTGTAGTAGTTGCTTGATAGGCTTCACTTTAAACGCCGGCAAGCAGTTGAATTTTCCCGTGACGTAGGTAGTATACTGGGTTGTGGACTGGTCTATTGTGTAGGATCGGGTTTGTGGGTCGGGTCTGATGGTGTAGGATCCAGGATCATGTGAGGTTCGAAGTTGGATCTGGGGTCCTGCTGTAATTAGGGTTCATAGTGTATGACTTCCGGTTCACGTCGCTGAGTAGTGTTCAGTACTCCATAAACTGCACATGGTTCTTCGCAACAGAGCGTGCGCCTGGGTTGGAAGTCGGAGTGCGATCAAGACACTCATGGCCGAGAATTTTGTAACCTAGAACACTCGTATAGAGCTTCACCGCCACGCGGAGACTTGAGGCAATCAACTGTTCGAGGGGTGTCATGGCTGTGGTGTTTTTACGACTACTATTCTTGCAGGTATTGTTTGGTACCATGACATCTGATACACCGCTATCTCTCAAGGAAGCGTAGCCTCAAAGAGCTCGCAACACACAACGCTCAGTGTTTTGGGCATCTCATTCGCTGCTCAACTGCAACTTCGCGGCTTGCAATGCGAGATACCCCTGTACTTCAGAGATAGGTCGCCCGGTTGCAAGTGACTTAGTTCAACCTGTATCTGAGGCCTTCTTGCCCTTCAGGTGCATGACCGCATTGTTGTAGATGGCTCGGGCGACCTCGAGCAGCGTGCTGGCTGGATGAGAACTGCATGTCCCTGCTTCAGAGCCCTGGAGCAATACTTTCATGGCTGTGTTTCACAGCCAAAACTTTTCCTAAAACCGAAACCCTGACCCCGCAACTACATCCACGATGTGCCTCAGTATCCAAATGTTCGCAGCCAGACGCCAAACTACCAAAAGGGAAGCTGCTGTACGTCAGCAGAAGGATCTGTGGGTTTCACAAGAACTTGTGCTGTGCATATCAGGTATATTAACGTAGAGCTTCACTACAAGGTCCTTCCAGGCGGTCAGTGAATCGAGAAAAGCTTAAGTACTTGCTGCCGCTGCGATGCTGACTTGGCCAGGGGGGATCTGACTGTCGGAAACCCCAAAGCCCCCCTCATCCCACCGTGGCCTCGATGGAGTTTCTGTTGATTGCAGCATCTGCATCCTGTGGGCAGCTTGCGGGAGGTCGGGCGAAGTTCTTTTTCAGACCTGTCCTGAAGTTGCCCTTTCACAAGCCCTCCAACAGGCTATGCCTCTGCCAAAACCCTTCGTGTTCTTGGAGCTGAGTTGCTTAGGGCGCTAGGCCTTGCTGGCCTGCATTGACGGAGGTCAAAAATCTAGTCAGGAAAGCCCAAACCCTAGAATTGCACACCTTTGCTTGCAGAGATGTTGTTCAACAGGGAATGAACACCGGCACAAGGGAATAGTCTGTTCGGGTCCAAGTATGTGTATACCTTTCTAACTGCGGCAGGGATCCTTACTGCAAGGAGCTCAGAGCTATCCTTCAACGTCTATGTCTCCGTGGCATAAGTCCCAAAGAAGCCCTCAACGTGCCTGGATCCAGTTCTGCTTCATGCCCTTGACATCTTCGTCGACACCGACCTTTCCGCTGCTTGAAGGTATTGATGAGCTTTCGGCGTCTTGAGTGTTATGGTCAATCAGCTAGACCGGGTGCACTAACTAAACCCATTAGTTAATCTAAGTTGCAGGTCACAAATCCCAGAAGTGGCAATGACAGGGCCCCCTCTGACCAGGCTGGCAAAGGCTTGTACAACATTTTTCAGGCAATGCCCTAGAATGTCTGGAAAATCGAAGGCGAACCCAAGCATCCTGTCGCGGCACCTGAATGAAACTGCATGGCCTTGCCAAGCTTTGCAACCGCAGGAAAGTCAGCTGACCTTGATGGTCACCTTGATGATGGCCTGGCACGTCTTGATGAAGCCCGTCTTCTCTGCCTGCCATCCGTAGGATGCCAAATGCTGGAACAGTGCGTATGCCGGTTTCCGCAATGCCGGTATCTCTAAACACACTGCGCAGCAGGACGTGAGGGTCCCCGGCAGATGTGAGTAGTGGCGAAACAACCCATATAATTAATACGTGTTGTGCTCCGGGTTTGACTCCACGGTAGTCTGGCACCTACACGGCTCAATCCGGTGGCATCATCTTCTAGTTTCAATCAATGTTTATTTTTTGGACTCCCCGTAGAATGTCTTCTGCCTCCGGATAGCCAAGCGAACCTTTAGATTGGAATAGCCCCGGGCTGCAGGTCTTGGCCTCTTCTGCTTGCTTCAACCACCTGGGCTGTGCGAGCAAGGTTTTCCCCAAGACAGTCAGTTTCTCGGCTGTGCTCCGCATTGACACTTGCTTGCAAGATCGTACCAAAAGACACGGAGAGAGGAGGTGCATTTGTTGTTCTGTCAACCTAACCCACACGAAGAGCTCCATGCGAGGTCGCCCTTGAGCTTTCTGTAGCACCGAGCCCCCAACATGTCGCGGTCCGGTGTCACGCCGTTGGCGGCTAGGGAATCGATGGCTCGGGTCAAAATCAACTCCACCTTGGTTGAGGTCCGAGCTTTGGCATAAAGTCCATGTCAAGGAAGTGCCAGACGTTCCATCGCAAGCTATGCTCAGACTGCAAAGCTCATCTGCTGTGCGTGTAGCTTGGGATGAGGGCTTTAAGGGCACTTCCAACAACTTGCTGTTCCGAGAGTACACGTGCTGGACGGCTTGGAATTTGCTGATCATGTCATGTTGCTGCTCTCATCGAAGCTCCTGTCCTCTAGCCCTAAAGGCCTAAAGTCCTTAAAACCCTCGAGATCACCTCCTGCCCAACTCAACGGTTGCAGCGCTTCCAGCGCGTAGGTCCCCTGCCATCTTCTCGTTGCCCTGGGTTTCTTCCAGCTTGGCGGCCTTGCGCTGCATTCGTGAATTCAGGATTCTCCATGCTTTGTGTCCTCCGTCGGACTACGCACGCAACCGATACGGTTACTCCTTCTGAAGTGAGATGTGCAGGCCGAGGCCGTCGCCGTCACCCAAATGACCGGGCTCGTCCTTGGCGCGTGCTGGCGTACAGCTGGCTGCAAAGCAGGCAGGAAGTACCAGTGACACGACTGAAAGGCGACTGACTGAAGCAAAACAAGTTGCAAGAACACAGGAGACCGCCAGTAGAAACGCGGATGCCGCGGCTCTTTTACCGCGCAGGCCAGCTCTTGGCTCGAGAGCTGCCGAGAAATTTGCGAAAACTCTATGAGATTTTAGCAAGCTATGTTTAATTTGTCTTTTACGCTTCGGGTGGCAGGGGTCCAGATTATGCGTACTACCAGGTTTAGGGTTGCAGGTCTAGTTGCATTGGAGAGCTTCAGAGCTCATCCTCGCAGTGGGTCTTGATGGTCACGTCCGAGGTGGCGTAAGTCACGCAAGTCAAGCAGAAGCCCTCGCCCATCTGGTCATCGTCCAAGAAAGCCTGATCGCTCTGATCGATCTCGCCCTCCAGGACCTTACCAGCGCAGCTGGAGCAAGAGCCCGCGCGGCAGGAGTAGGGCAGCTCCAAGCCCTCCTCCTCAGCCTGATCCAGGATGTAAACGTCCTCGGGGCATTCCTTGTTTGTCGGTGGCATGGTTGCGAAAAGTTCAACGTCTAATACCTGAAGACCCAACATGTTAACTTACAAAGCTGCAATGGAGTGCTGCCATGTTTCGAAGGACTGGGTGCCATCCGGTGTCTCGAGCGTCACCTTGAAGTGGGCGGGCACACCAGGGCGAGCGGGGACTGTGTTCACGATGGCAGGCACATTGCCGGAGGCCAGAGCACCACCCGACAACGCCTGGCAGCCCATGTGCACGCTCTGCTGAGGTGCCACGAAAGTCTGCTGGCTCGGTGCCCAGAAGCTGCGAAGCACAGCCGCGCAGCAGGCAGCGGCCACAAGCACAGGCAAGGTGCGGCTCTGGGAAGCCATTGTGACTAAGTGTCTGCAGTCTCCAAGCGCGTTGCTGTGCAAGGACCCTCCGTGGCTTGAACAACGGCAAGAAGAACATGCAACTCAAGGGTCAGGGCCTTTCGTGAGTTTGGTTCCTGAGCTGCGTGACCCTCCAATGGAACCGACATGCATCTCCGTAGTGGCTCCTTTTATGCACGGAGGGAGTGTCTCGTACCGGCCAGCGCTTGGCTAGAGGCTAGCATCGAAAACTTTTGAAACCAACAACATACTAAGCAGAACAGATATGGGAAAAGCGGCAGCGAAGTACCAACATTTCATGCACCATCTACAGCTCATCCTCGCAGTGGGTCTTGATGGTCACGTCCGAGGTGGCGTAAGTCACGCAAGTCAAGCAGAAGCCCTCGCCCATCTGGTCATCGTCCAAGAAAGCCTGATCGCTCTGATCGATCTCGCCCTCCAGGACCTTACCAGCGCAGCTGGAGCAAGAGCCCGCGCGGCAGGAGTAGGGCAGCTCCAAGCCCTCCTCCTCAGCCTGATCCAGGATGTAAACGTCCTCGGGGCATTCCTTGTTTGTCGGTGGCATGGTTGCGAAAAGTTTAACGTCTAATACCTGAAGACCCAACATGTTAACTTACAAAGCTGCAATGGAGTGCTGCCATGTTTCGAAGGACTGGGTGCCATCCGGTGTCTCGAGCGTCACCTTGAAGTGGGCGGGCACACCAGGGCGAGCGGGGACTGTGTTCACGATGGCAGGCACATTGCCGGAGGCCAGAGCACCACCCGACAACGCCTGGCAGCCCATGTGCACGCTCTGCTGAGGTGCCACGAAAGTCTGCTGGCTCGGTGCCCAGAAGCTGCGAAGCACAGCCGCGCAGCAGGCAGCGGCCACAAGCACAGGCAAGGTGCGGCTCTGGGAAGCCATTGTGACTAAGTGTCTGCAGTCTCCAAGCGCGTTGCTGTGCAAGGACCCTCCGTGGCTTGAACAACGGCAAGAAGAACATGCAACTCAAGGGTCAGGGCCTTTCGTGAGTTTGGTTCCTGAGCTGCGTGACCCTCCAATGGAACCGACATGCATCTCCGTAGTGGCTCCTTTTATGCACGGAGGGAGTGTCTCGTACCGGCCAGCGCTTGGCTAGAGGCTAGCATCGAAAACTTTTGAAACCAACAACATACTAAGCAGAACAGATATGGGAAAAGCGGCAGCGAAGTACCAACATTTCATGCACCATCTACAGCTCATCCTCGCAGTGGGTCTTGATGGTCACGTCCGAGGTGGCGTAAGTCACGCAAGTCAAGCAGAAGCCCTCGCCCATCTGGTCATCGTCCAAGAAAGCCTGATCGCTCTGATCGATCTCGCCCTCCAGGACCTTACCAGCGCAGCTGGAGCAAGAGCCCGCGCGGCAGGAGTAGGGCAGCTCCAAGCCCTCCTCCTCAGCCTGATCCAGGATGTAAACGTCCTCGGGGCATTCCTTGTTTGTCGGTGGCATGGTTGCGAAAAGTTTAACGTCTAATACCTGAAGACCCAACATGTTAACTTACAAAGCTGCAATGGAGTGCTGCCATGTTTCGAAGGACTGGGTGCCATCCGGTGTCTCGAGCGTCACCTTGAAGTGGGCGGGCACACCAGGGCGAGCGGGGACTGTGTTCACGATGGCAGGCACATTGCCGGAGGCCAGAGCACCACCCGACAACGCCTGGCAGCCCATGTGCACGCTCTGCTGAGGTGCCACGAAAGTCTGCTGGCTCGGTGCCCAGAAGCTGCGAAGCACAGCCGCGCAGCAGGCAGCGGCCACAAGCACAGGCAAGGTGCGGCTCTGGGAAGCCATTGTGACTAAGTGTCTACAGTCTCCAAGCGCGTTGCTGTGCAAGGACCCTCCGTGGCTTGAACAACGGCAAGAAGAACATGCAACTCAAGGGTCAGGGCCTTTCGTGAGTTTGGTTCCTGAGCTGCGTGACCCTCCAATGGAACCGACATGCATCTCCGTAGTGGCTCCTTTTATGCACGGAGGGAGTGTCTCGTACCGGCCAGCGCTTGGCTAGAGGCTAGCATCGAAAACTTTTGAAACCAACAACATACTAAGCAGAACAGATATGGGAAAAGCGGCAGCGAAGTACCAACATTTCATGCACCATCTACAGCTCATCCTCGCAGTGGGTCTTGATGGTCACGTCCGAGGTGGCGTAAGTCACGCAAGTCAAGCAGAAGCCCTCGCCCATCTGGTCATCGTCCAAGAAAGCCTGATCGCTCTGATCGATCTCGCCCTCCAGGACCTTACCAGCGCAGCTGGAGCAAGAGCCCGCGCGGCAGGAGTAGGGCAGCTCCAAGCCCTCCTCCTCAGCCTGATCCAGGATGTAAACGTCCTCGGGGCATTCCTTGTTTGTCGGTGGCATGGTTGCGAAAAGTTCAACGTCCAATACCTGAAGTCCAACATGTTAACTTACAAAGCTGCAATGGAGTGCTGCCACGTTTCGAAGGACTGGGTGCCATCCGGTGTCTCGAGCGTCACCTTGAAGTGGGCGGGCACACCAGGGCGAGCGGGGACTGTGTTCACGATGGCAGGCACATTGCCGGAGGCCAGAGCACCACCCGACAACGCCTGGCAGCCCATGTGCACGCTCTGCTGAGGTGCCACGAAAGTCTGCTGGCTCGGTGCCCAGAAGCTGCGAAGCACAGCCGCGCAGCAGGCAGCGGCCACAAGCACAGGCAAGGTGTGGCTCTGGGAAGCCATTGTGACTAAGTGTCTACAGTCTCCAAGCGCGTTGCTGTGCAAGGACCCTCCGTGGCTTGAACAACGGCGAGAAGAACATGCAGCTCAAGGGTCAGGCTGCCGTGTGACTTCCTTCGAGAAGCTCTACAGGCCGTATGGTGCGCTCGATGTGAAGGAACACCTTCACCCCACCAAAGCTCACTCAGCTCGCAGCGGGATGTGCTTTCGTGCCTCGTTCAGCACCTTCTGGGCATCCTGATGGCTTTGCGGAAACGATGTGTAAGGGCTCGGGTGTTTGTCTGGAGACCTAGGAGGTTCCACTGTAGTTTTTTTTGGGCTTAGGGTTCAGCTTTAAGGGATCACAGCTGACAGGGTAAAGGAATGGAGCTAGAAATATGCCCTGCCTTGCGTGCGTCTATTGTGCGTACTCTTGCAGCTTCGGCTGGTGAGGTTCTCAGCTCAGATTGTCGTCCGGACCTTTACGGTCGGTAGCCTTGCCAGTCTTCAATGTGGACAGGAGTAGGCCTACTAGTGATCTCTTCATATCATGTTGCTGCATTTTTGTTGCTACCATGCTTCCATCTTCGTCCTATTTTTATTCAAACATGGTATCTTAGCATTGTGCTTCTTATTGCTACTATTCTGTTCTGATTGTCGCGGTGCTGCGCAGGGTGCTGCTGGTGGTGATGTTGACAGGGATGAACATGAAGACTAGTATGACCCAAGATGCGATGCAACAAGAGACAGAGGCCATGAGTTATGGTTAACATGATCATGATGGCTCGGACAGCTCCTAGACCCAAGAGTAGCCTAGGAATAAAAAGGGTGCCCTTTTTGGTTTAAAGGGGCTTATAAGGGAACCTGAACCCTAAAAAAGGGAATAAGGGCCTACTCTAGGTCCTAGGCTCCTAAATGAAGGCTGAGAGGGAGCATGTCTGTACTTATTAGAACTCCCCTGATCCCCTAATCATGCCTTCAGGCTGCTCCCCACGACATCTAAGCTTGGAAGCCCTTTCCTAAAGTCTCGAGCTGATGCCTTGTACGCGGATAGCTTTGCCAGGGCCAGCCACATCTCCACCTCAGCGGGGTTCTCTTTTAGTCCCCCGCCCTTGCTGCGCCCCCTGTAGACTAATTTACGCAAAGCCTCTACGACGGCTTCGGTATGTGGCGAATCCCACTGCAGAACAAGGCACAGAGCAGGTTTCATGAAGGCACAGAGCGCTTGGCTTAAGGGTTCTGTGCTTCAGCGTTGGGGAGTCGCCACCTGTTGTCGTGGGTTCTTATTTACCGACAGGACAGGCAGGAAGTCGTTGTCCCTGGAAGTCGTTTAGCCCGCGGGCATCAGCTTTCCCGCCTGTCTGCACCGTCTATTTTCACATCGAAGTGGATTTCGGGCTTTTCCCCTTTGGCTTCCGCATCCGAAACCAAGGCTGGACAATGTCAGGCTTGTTCGCAAGCAGGGTTCTTTCTTGGTGTGGAAGAATGTAAAGCGCGATAAGACCCCCGGCCAGTTCTCCTTTATCTGTCAGTCTGTACGGTTCAAAAAACGGAACTGACATCCGGCTTCCAGCTAGCAGTTGCAGGAGAGGTCCCTCGGGTCAAGAAGACATCGCAGAGAACCTTCAACCGCTTAGCTCTGAACCCGAATCTGCAAAGCCATGCCCATGCCTCCGAAAGACAGGCTTTCTCGGAAAAGCTTTAATTCGCCTTCGTTCGACCTCAGGCCCGGACACTGTGAGGTACGCACTCCACCGCACGGCTCAGCATCACTCGGGCTTCCGTCTCATCCTGTTCATTTCGCACAGGCAGGGACCATCGAAGCTGCGCTTTTGCTTTTCCGGATTAGGTAAACTCCTTTTGCAAGGTTGGCTTTCCCTGAACAACAAACGCGGTGTAAGCACCTTGTAAGATCTCTTCCCGCCAGGTCTTGTGAGTTCAGGTCCACAGTTGACCACAGACTATCAGGCCAAGCCAAGTCACCATCGTAGGAATACATAGCAAGTAATATGGCCTCCAAACTTAACCAAGCCCCCCCAAACCCGCGACTCGTTTTTAGACTCGTGCACTCCGATAAAACACTTAAAGAATCCGGCGAAAGCCTGATTATAAGCAACCTCCCTTACAAGCCCGAGCATTGCTTAGTCTGATGGGGCATCCGCCCCAGGCGCCTACACATGCCAAGGGTGTATGTAGCCATGTTTGCAGGTGACCACATTTGTTTCGCAGGGTTCTACATGGATCTATCAGGCTTTAAACGGTTTCTCGAAGGCCAACTGGGGTTTGTCTGCAGCTTCCTAGCGATTCTATACAGGGTTCGAGCAATACCTTGGGTTTCAGAGCCTTCAACCTCAAAATCCGAGCTCCCAAGCCCGAGTGAACCCCCAAGGCCTCCAAGCTAACAGCCTCCTTCCACAAGCGGACGGAGTTCGGGATGAACTCCAGAGCCTCCAGCCAAAGCGTCAGCACGTGGTGCGCAAAACCACTTAGGGATTGAACAGCTGCTTTGCGGTCGGTCCTTTTCTGCCCAGGGTAGGGTTGGTCGTTTCTGGTGGTGTTCAGGTTGAAAAAGTTCTGAAGGAAGTTTTGGATCCTGAAGCCCGTTGTTCCAGTTCTGTAGAAGGGCCTCCAGAGCGCTCGAGCGAGGACGCCACCGGGGGGTGCTTGCTACTGACACCTTATGCAGGTGTCTTTGTATTGTTGTATGCTCGTTCGAAAATCATGCAACTCTGCATGATGGAGAGCTTCGCAGAAGAAAGCTCAGAAGTCAAACAACAGATCCGATGTAGGATTGCCGGTGTGCTCCAAGCGGAGACCCCCCTCGCTAACCCATCTGAGTTGTTCTGCTTCCTCTTGTGATTTTCGCTCATGACAGTGTCATCGCAATTAACATCGCCACGCCATCACCATCAGAATCATCATCATCATCGTCATCTTCTTCATGAGCTTCAGTTTCAGCTTCACCACCATCATGATCATGATGATGATGGTCATCATGGGCATGCCTTGGGCTCTCTTCTGCCGAAGCCTAACATCCCCGCCAAGCCCCTAAAACACAAGCAAGCTGGAAATCCCAACTCCGGCACACACCTTTCGCAACACGCGGCTCTTGGCTTGCAGGTCCTGGTAGGGCAGTGCAGAGTGCTTTGGGATATCTGGGGTTCGGTGCTTAGAGGCTTCGGGCACTTTGGATTCAGGGTTCCTCGCTTCGAGGTGTAACAGGCTCAGCGACCCCCCAAAATGGTTCAAGCCCGAGCCCGCAAACAGCTGAAGAGGAAGTCTGGGCAACTCAAAGTGAGTCTGTCGTGTCACGACATCAAAACATGGGAAACGGCAACAGCTCGATGTCGCAGCGGCGTGGGCTCAAACTGCCATGCGCTACAGTATAAATCTCAGGAAGCGACATGAAAGCCCAGGACCAGACCCGAGATCCCAAGCAATCAGAGAACACTTAGAGCATTTGCACTCGCAGCTGCAACCTACTCCGAGATAACTGCCCCTCCGAGTTACAGAGCTACGAGAAAGCCACCTGGTTATGATGTCTATCAGCTGCTACAAACCCTTCAACATTCATCATCTGTAACTACAGGAACTGAGATTCCGAATCCTACAATCTGCCAGTCGCAAGCTTATCCAAGGCTGGTCGCTTCTTGAGGGCTCTCCTTGACAGGGTTCGTAAGAAAGGATTCTTCCTTCGGAACTTTGTTATGGTCTCTTGTTCTCTTCATGTGCTTTGGGTGGATTGATTCAAGGCAGATATTGCCCGGAACAGCGCCCTCTGAAGGCTTGTGGAATTTCTCGGGTGTGTGAATGTCCCTTGCGGCTCCGTCTCGCGATTGGCGGCGTCGATCCAGAGACGCACCGAGTGCGGCAGGGACTTCACTGCCTGGCACGAGGAAGTCTAGCTTCCAAGCCCCAATTCCAAAAGTCAGATGCTGACCCCGTCTCTAGGGCTTAGGGTTCAGGGTGCTCTTGTGCATCCAGGCTTGAAATGCTGACCTGGAATGGCCAAACTCCACGGATCAAGCTCCACTGGCCCAGATATTGATGTGCTGAGACTCTGGGAACGCATATGTCCGGAAAGGAAACATCGTAGCAACAGTAATCGTAACCGCACGTCGCCATACAGTGATGACAAAACTGGTGCTGGGCAACCGTGCTAGTGATCGAGTCTTGAAGTCTTTCACAAGCTTTGGGTTCAGGGGTCTCTTGTCCTTTCGGGCCCCGCATTCGCACTCGTTGCTCTGTCCTTGTCCCCCAATTCTGACACCGCTTCCACGGCGGCGAACCCAATGTAACTACGGTGAAGTTATACTACAAAACCCTAGGGAAATGTGTTGCTGCTTATTCAGACCCCTACATTGAGCTTTCTGACTTCTGCGGGGGTCCTACTCTCCCTCGGAATTTCTCCAACACTGGGGAGACTATGGCTATGGGTGAAAACAAGTGAGCGGAAAAGCATCCAGAATCCTGACTAAGACCTTAAACCTAAACTCCAAGACCCCAAAACCCTTAACAATCCCTAAATCCTAAAAGCCCAAAGGCCCAAACTTCAAGACCCCAAAGCGCCAAAGTCTCAAAACCTAAAGCCCTGAATCCGATGCCGAGGATGAGGGAATCCAAGCGCAGCTCTCATCCAAGGGGGTTTGGCGGAGGGTTTTCGGGGGCCCTTTTTCCAGGCCCGTGACCCGACTTGGGTTCCCGAAATCCTGGCGGTCTCTTAACATTCGGGGCCTTAGTAGCAGCGGAAAGAGCCGAAGGACTTCGAAGTTTCCAGCTGCTGCGTGGCGGATGCCAGGGATGTATGGTTTAGCCTGTACGTGTTCTAGGCTTAGGAGACTTTAACCTGTGGGAGTCCTCGACCCGAAAACTTTGTACAACGCCGGCCGTACAGTAAAACTGGTCCGCAAGGAAGGCCAGTACTACAGTATCATGATCACAATATTTTGGTACTATAGTATCATAGAAGCACTATGACAGAATGATCTGATATTCTTCACGGGTCCTGAAGGAACTCTGAAGCTCCTTGCCTTGGCGAGCACCGCCTTGGCGTGCGTCGGCTTCTCCAATCGGGCGGCCTCAAGCCAAACGTCCTGACAGCTAAGGGGTTTAGGGTTTAGGAGTTTAGGGTTTAGGGGTGGCAGGAGTGGTAGTAGTGGTTGTTTCTGGCACTAGTCTATTGAAGGGCGGACGGTTCAATTGTTGTTGCTTCGTGGGGAAGGAAAGGAAGGAAGCTAGCTTTCGCCCCTCTAGGTGAATCAAGTCGCAGAGGTGAAACCTTCAACCCTCCCACAACCCTCACACTTCCGGATCCCGAGCCGCCTCTTGGCCCTGTACCAGTATAGAAATCCTGAACTAACTGGAACCTTGCGGAGACAGTCCTCGTTGTTGGGGCAGTGCTTGCAGCCCTGCGCGATGAGCTGCCGCGCCGACTGCACCTAGCAGCACGACATGAGACTCCATTTTTGTGGCTTGCGGGGTTGAGGATTGTTTGGGCTTGCGGGCTTTGGGGCTTACGTGCATTTTGCAGGTTCAAGGGCTTGGGGCTTCAGAGTCATAGAGTGTCGAGGTTACAGCATCTTGGAGCTGTTGTCAAACTAAGTTACTAGGTCACTGCGTGCATGTTAAGATATTGAACCCGTATTTCGTGGTAGACCTGTGACCAGACCAACAAGAAGACGGCATTCATGAACTGAGGAGTGAGGAGGACCACCACCACGACCACGACCTCCGCCCCGCTTGAGTACGACCGCTGCTGCGACCAGTGCTACTAAAACAGCCGCTACTACTATTCCTACTACTATTACTTCTACTACTTCCACTACTACTCTACTACTGCTACTGCTACTGCTACTGCTACAACTACGACGACGACGACTACTACTACTACTGCTGCGACTACTACGACTACTACTACTGCGACGGCTACTACTACTACTACTACTACTACTACTACTACTACTACTACATCTACTTCTACTTCTACTTCTACCTCTACTACTACTACTACTACTACCACTACTATTTGTGCTGCTACTGCTGCTGCTACTGCTCCTACTACTACTACTGCTACTACTGCTACTACTACTACTACTACTACTACTACTACTACTACCCTACGACTGCTGCTACTACGACTACTTCTACTACTGCTACTACTACTACTACTACTGCTACTACTGCTGCTACTACTACTACTACTACTACTACTATACTACTACCCTACGACTGCTGCTACTACGACTACGTCTACTACTGCTACTACTACTACTACTACTACTACTACTACTACTACTACTACTACTACTACTACTGCCACCACCACAACTACTGCTACTGCAGCTGCTGCTACTATACTGCTATACTGCTATACTGCTATACTGCTATACTGCTATACTGCTATGCTGCTGTGCTGCTGTGCTGCTGTGCTGCTGTGCTGCTGTGCTGCTGTGCTGCTGTGCTGCTGTGCTGCTGTGCTGCTATACTGCTATACTGCTACTACTACCATCACTACCACCATGATGGCAACGACTACCTCCATTACCACCACAGCCACAACCAACCACAACGCACAACATGATCACCGCTGCCACTGCTCTCCCATGCGCAAGCCTTGCCAGCAACCTCCTCCAGTCGCGCCGCGGCAATCCAACCTGGCAGTTGAGAGCTTTCAACTCTCAGTGCGAGAACTGTTGGGCTCGCGCATGGGGGTCTAAGGGTTATGCAGCTGGTCAGGAACGCAAGGCCCAGGTTCTGGTGCTTGGAGGATTGGTTGCTTTGATTCGCTAGGTGCGGCTAGCTCTCTGGCGATGTTATTTCGTGCTACTACTTGTTGATATGCGCTACTGACTACGACTGCCTACCACTGATTCTACTACTACCACTGCTGCAGCTGCTACCGCCACATAGTTCAGCGGAGACTTGTCGAGTTCGCGACTGTCGCACCTCCAGTGTTCACTCAAGCCGCCCCTTAACCTCAAGTCCATACACTGCTGGTTAACTCCGGACTTTCGGTGGCCAGTAGCCATGGACTGACTGGCAATTAAGGCCTGCGAGCAGTTCTCTGCATTTCCAGTCGTAGCTTTTTTGAATTCGCAGCAAATGCAGCAAACGATCTTGAGCTGAGCTTCCTGATTGCGCAGTCTCACTGTGCAAGGAAAGTTTGACACGATACTTGCTGTAGCAGGGCACAGGCACCATCCTTCTTGATGCCCCCAGATGGACTCTCTGCGCGAGCATCACGGTCAATCTTTCCTCTCGACGTCCACCAGCCCTTGCTGTGGGCAATCGTCTCAAGATGACCACTGAGAGCCGGGCCCTCCGAGGACACGGTTGCTGGACTTGTTCTTGTTGCTGTTGTGGAGGTGGTATAGGCGAAGGGAGTGCTGAGATGTTGATTTTCTACTACCACTTATCTTTTGATGTCTTGCTGTGCCCGAGGTTCATCCAGACCGACAACAACCCGGATTCCGAACCATGCAATGAAGTATGCAGCAGGGCTTGCGTATTACCAGTATCCCTCTAGGGACATGCCAAACAGACACACTCTGGGTAACCCAAACCCTGCCCTAACAAGACGCTGCTCCCATGATACATCGCTCCTCGGGTCGGAGGGACTGCTCGTCACTGGCATCGAGCTTTTTTGTACAGGCAGCATGCAGTTCGTTGAGAGAAATCACAGCACGTAGTTTGAGATATACCCTGCAACTTGGCGCCTTCTTCGGGCACGAGTGAAGGAATGTGCACGGTCGTGACTAATCCGATCGATGCCCTCCTCATGAGGAGCGCTGAAGCGATAGCAACAAAGCCAAGTTCTCTCTTTTGGCTGCTCATGGACCTTCCCTGCGAGAGAGCCCAGTACATTTTGATCAAAAGAACCTTCTTGAAATTGTTTACCAGTAGGGCTTACTTGTATGATTTAAGGTCAAGGCCAGCCAATTCTGAAACTGCATGCAAGCAGGGCGAGCCGCAGGACTTGGAGCATGATGCGGAAGATGCCTTTTCGAACCATGTTTTTGGCGAAGTCGGTTTCATGACAGGATGGATCTCCCCCCTGGGCATGCTCACTAGCCCTCTTATTACAAGTCGAACATTTGAAACTTGCTGTCGCACTGAAACGGATGTGTTTGGGCACGACTCAGGCTGTCTGTCAGGGTCTCCAGCATGCCAGGAAAATCGTTCACCCGCCCCGACAGTGCAGTTCAGATATCGTGTCCAAAGCTCCTAGAGTCTTAGAACCCGGAACCTCGCAAGTTCAGCTCTTCTCTTGGCATGCCAGGAGACCCTGTTTCTGATCGTCTTCCAAACTACACCGCAGACACATCCGAATGTGTCTGGCGCATGGAGGTCATCAGAACCTGCAAATGATAATTTTTAGGGCTTCGGTGTTTGGGCCATGAAGGCTTGCCTGCTTCCACAGCTAATCAATGAGTTTTTGCGTTCCCGTCCGCACTCACTAAGGCTCGAGTATAAACCCCGCTTGAGTTGAGCACCTCGGCATGTGCAAGCTTAAACCCAAACCCATCCAAAAAACCCCAAACCGAAGCTCCAACTCCCATCAGCTCTCCGTACTCCAGCTTACAAACGCACCGTATTCCGGGATTCTTCAATTTGGGTTCAGAGGTTTAGGGTTTAGCACCTGAGGGGGCCTCGACCTTTTCGGCTGCAGCGTTTGGTTTCAGGGTTTCTAAGCTGTTATGCGGCTCCAAACCGAAGAGAAAGCTGGACCTTACGCCCTGAGCCCTTACCCTAGAGCCTCAACCTGGGACGCAAAACCACAAACCGTAAAACTGCAAGCTCACAGTGTCTCTGAACAAGCGCCTGGCCGTCGGTGAAGCTCAACTTTTTGGAACTGCTGATGCAGAGTTGAAGCTCCTGCTTTACTCTGAAAACGGAAAGCACCAGCTCAGGGTTCAGGGCTTGCCTTGGAGGGCGGGCCTTGAGTCTTGTGCAGATGTGGATGTGTCACGGGATGGCATCACCCCTCCGCTCGAACAGCGCAGTACGGTCCGACATGACATCAAAGGAGCCTCCAGAGGCAGTGCTAGGTAACACATGCTGTAGAACCCAAGGGGTCCAGAACACAGAAGATGTTCGCAAGGTTCTGGAGAGGACTGCTGGGTCCTTACCAACTTCCGGACAGAGACCTGCCAAACGCCCAAAACCTTATAAGGTTTTCAACGACTGAGTCTTTTTGGGGATATGCTTTTCACCACAAGCGGAACCTCAGACACCGCCAAAACTACACCAAGTGGAGTTCAGTTTAAGCCCTCGGCCGCTTTCACAGTCCTCCGGCCCGAAGTCTAGCTGCTGCGCCCGCGCCAGCCAAGCCTCCCGAGGCTTTAGGCCAAGGAATACCAAGGATGGACAACGTCCGTCGCTACCTTATGCTCTGGGCCGTATCGTAAGCTCAACGTTTTGGATGATGTGGGATTTGTCCATAAACACTAGTACCGCCCAGACCAGCGAGAATAAAATGCTGATGATGATGATGGTGGTGGCAGAAGAATTATGCTGATAACCTCAGCAACCAGTACTATCGTCATCGTCGTCATCATCATGGCCACCATTGTGGTCATCATCAATATATTTGATGGCAAACTTAGTCTGTAACGTCCCGAATAACAATAACGAAGAAGGCGACTCTGATGGCACTGCAATGTTCACAAGTCTGATAACCATGACAGCAACAACAGCAAATGCTAGCGAGAGCAGTCACAAGATCATAGCCAGATGGAAGTAACAACCCATGTAACACCAGCAATAAGGCAGATCATGATGCCAAAAGAATAAGGAGCATCATCGCAGCTGCTTTCCAGAGTTCTTTGCATTCTTACGGTCTCTTCAAGCCGAGGTGCCCTTTCCGGAGTCCTGATTCTGGCGGATTGCCTGAAAAAGCACCCTTACTTCGCCTAGGTCCGTCGACGATGCCGTCGCGTTGAGCGTGGAACCCTAAAAAACCCTGCAAACTGTGAGCTCTGATCGTCTAATGCAGAAGTCATAAGTGCTGAATGTCGGCAAGAAATCTCAATGCTTACATCCAAAACTTAGAAAAAAACGGAGCCCAGAAACCACAAAGGCTTGACCCCTTGCCTTAAGACAGAAGAGCGTAGGGGTTTCTAGGCTGTAGGGTGTCGAGGGAGACAGTCAGGCCTGTAGGAAGCTGTCGTCTGGCTGATGATCCAACCTTTTCTATCAAAGAAAGGTTGCAGACCCGTGAAGCCTGTTATGTTCCATGCAAGTGTTCCTGTAAGCTAGCCAGCTCCGCAATTTCGAACAAGACGCGGATGTGGCCAGGGGCGCCTATAAAACAATCAAATCGATGCATCTGTGGCGGTCGGCCGGGTTCTCAAAACAAAAGTCGCAGTCGGAGCATCCTGAAGTCTAACCCCCGTTGAGTAGTAGGGCCTTTAGGGTCTCTAGGTGCGCGGGGGCCGGGGGGCCGATCTCCGGAGGAAGTTGAGAGGACCGGGGAAGATGCACGCTCCCAGTACCGGAAGAGCAACAGAAAGGACTGACTGATTGTAATGCCGATATTGACAACTTCACTATGGGTATAGTGACTTCACTATTGGTGACGATTCCACGTAGCAAGAACGTCATACCAGTAGCTGCAAAAGCTTAGCATCCACCGGGGTCATGCCCACAACCAAACGAATAATGGACAAACGGTGTGCGCTGTTTGCACGGGCGGGAAGAATCCATGCTGGCACATCAGTGGCAAGAAAAGTAGGGTTGAAGACAGCAGCTACTCGTAGATGGCACATTCTGCCATCGAGCTTCTAAGAGACCCACGAAGCCAAACGCCCCAAACCGGGACCTTTCCGCGAAACACGCACCGTCAGGTTGCTAGAAGCCTACACATGAAAATCATCGACGCGACCCATGGCCAGTGCTTTGTGTTTTTGGGTGTCTCGTAGGAAAAACAATGCGGGTACAAGTGAGGCTTGCCGAAGAAGGGAAGGTACGCAGCAGGGCCGTTGACAAGCAAGTGAAGGCACTTCAACAGAAACGCTTGCGGCGCGGGCTGTAAACCTCTGAACTCGGAACCCGTTCAGGTTTTTAGGGCGGTTTGAGGTTTGGGTTCAGGGTTTAAGGATGATTAGGGTTAAGGGTTATAGGTCTACCGACCAACAGAGGCACCCTGGTCAAAACTCCGAAGTTTCAATCATGCGACTGCGGGGTGTGAGGTTTAAGGCTTTGGGGGCTCAAACAAGTCAAGCAGTACGGACGACCCAGGCGAGATTCGTACAAGTTTTAGGGCTTTAGGGTTTAGGGGTCTTGCAGTTCTCCGAGCGACTTGGCACATGCCCAGAGCAGTCGGGTGGCCTCCAGTCCAGCAGTACTTGCAACTGGGGCATGGATGAAAGCATTCTGTACTGCAACTTTACCAAACATGTCATACGTTATATATGTTTGTAAACGGCAGGGTGCCATCAAAGAGGCCCTAAACGTTGAGGTTCCCAGTGGGCCAGCTAGGTTATCCACTCATGGTACTTCACTGCCACCGCGGAAGCAGTGCGCAGGAAGCGCAATTCACGATCAGACGCAGTGCGGTACTGACGATGCCAAAGAGCTCGAGCGGAACCAGCCCAAGCCTCGGCAACGAGCTCACGAGCAGTTCGATCCGAGAGGTCATTGAGGAAGAACGCGATCCTCCGAGACACCCTGGGGCGGGCTCCACTCACCAGCATGGCGGCCATGAGCCGGGACCCATGAGCACTCCACACAGACATCACGAGCACGAAGCATAGCGAGAGCACCTTGCATCTTACGAGCCTGGACCAACAGGGGCCCTTGTACTCGACATCACACAATCGCAACGCCGACATGCAGTCACAGAGCACCCTGACGGGAGGCAGCATGACACCGTCCGCGACTTCAGAGAGAGCCTGAAAAAGCACCAGGAGCCCAAAGGTCTCGGCAAGAAATGAATCATGATCTTCTCCAGCGAGAATGCCAGCAGGAACACCACCACCCTCCACCGCGACCGCCCAGCCTGCAACGTCCTGCTTGGCGGAGCCGTCAGTAGCGCACAGCAGCAAGGCGGGGTGCAGCTGAGCAGCGACAACTAGTTCCCGAACCACACGGCTGCGATGAATGTCCAAGGCCTCGGCAAGGGGTGGTCTTGGCATCTCAGGAGTGGCGACGGCGAAGAGCCCGCTCTTCCACACGGTCGACTGGCAAGTCGACGCCGGTGGCCTGCCTGATCGCACCTGAGCACTGATAGACAAGATGAGGGCGACTTGGAAACTCAAGATCACAAAAGCATCGAACATGCCACTGATCGCGAGGTCGGCGATGTTTTGTGTTCTCAAACCACACCGAACACCCCGACCCGACACAGATGAGCCTCTGTTGGTGAGAGGCGCCCTTCTCAAAGTAAAGTCTGCGATGTGCATTTGCACACAAAACCTGATGAGGCTCAGGCGAAGGCAGCGAAATACCTTGCGCAAGGCTATCATCCTCACTTCGATGAAGAGAGCGCGCGATGCGACCTGTGCTAGCCAGGGCGACTCGCCGATGTTCATGCAAGAGCCAGCGGCGAAGACACGGCAGGCCATCGACCCGACATTCAAAGCGGCGCTCATCACCACGGGCATCACGGCGAAGAAGAAAGGCGCCATCGCGAGTGGCTTGCCACCGCTATCGGCTCAGTACTTCAACTGCTCCGGGAAGCAGCTGAGGCCAAGATTAACCGCATGCACACCTGATCAATCCATCCCGGCATGTGAACCTGCCAGTGCACGGCAGCAGAAATGGCCGTCCACTCCACATAGAAAGAAGGATCACAAAGCCAGCCAAAGATCTCATAGACCAAAGCCTTCGAGCTGTCTCTGCCAGCAATGTCGCCAACCAACGCGAGGAGGAGGATTTCGGACCGCAAGGCCTTCAAGTCAATGCCCATGTCACACGTGACGGCCGCGATCCAGCCGA
The DNA here is from genome assembly GCA_905221615.1 of Symbiodinium sp. CCMP2592. NCBI lineage: Eukaryota > Dinophyceae > Suessiales > Symbiodiniaceae > Symbiodinium > Symbiodinium sp. CCMP2592. The sequence continues at coordinate 769,518 of CAJNDT010001336.1, read as the reverse complement.
GCTTAGCCATAATCAAGTTGCGAACCAAGTAAGGTTTGGCCGAGGCAGGCAAGTGAAGACTGCGCAAAAATCGCGCCCGCAGCTTGAAACTCCTCCAAAAAAAGATCCGACTCGGAGTGCAAGAGCCATCAAAGCCATAGTTAACACCCAGCACCGTGAAGGACTCGGAAAAGGGGTAGCCAGTAGACTGGATGAGCTCAAGACACCGCTCGCGACAATGACATGCCAATTGACATTTGGAAGCGCGACAAGTCCATCCACAGGCATAGTCGAAGTGAGCGCTTCGCCTCAAAGCAGCAGCCATTGCCACCTGAGGACCTTCAGACCAGAGAGTTTGATCGTCAACATAGACCGTGGCATCAATGTTGCAACCAGGCTTACACACGTAGTTAGCCCAGCACTGCAGCATGGTGGCAATGGTGGCTGTGATCAACGGTGATAGCGGGCACCCCTGAAGGATGCCGCGAGAGGCACCGTGGAAGCCAGAACCAAGATGTCCATCCAGCGAAAAGATGCGCTCCTGGTTCGAATAGAACTGGCGAACCAAAGCGATGAACAGCGCCGGGGCGCCGAAGCGGCGCATGGCACGACAAGCATGCTCTATGCCTATGGCATCGAAGCACTTAGAATACTTAGAAAGATCCTGTGCCACCACAATCCTCTCGGGATCGGCATCAAGCGCCAACCGAATCCGAACATGAGCATGCACGACCGATCAGTCTGGGAGGCCCCCAAGCATGTGAGGAGATGCCCAACTCTGACTCCACGGCGCCAACTGGCGAACCAGCTTTTGGAATGAGCGCAATGCGGGAGCGCCTCCATGCCGCCCGGATGCAACTTGTTCGCCACACCACTTGCCATAATCGAGCTAGCTCATCAAACCATGCCTCGGGGAGCGTGGCGACATCCTTCGGAGCCCAATCGTCAGGACCCGCAGCTTTATGTTTCATGGCACGAGCAGCGGCCGCGAAGTCGCGACCCCGCCACTGTATGGGCATGGGGCAGCGGGGCTATCCGGTCCGTCCTCTGCAAGGATCGCCTCAAAGGCCTCCAAAGTGGGCGCAGGAGCATTCCAGCGATCAACCCGCACCTTCTCAGCTTCTTCAATCACGGCAGAGGGATGCAGGGGTCAGAAGGGTCACACGGCACAGACTGAATCCCATGTTGAAGTTCGCGCGCCGCCCTCTGCTTGATCCAGGTCAAAGCCTTGTTCGGGTGGAGCGTGATGTCCGCCCTCCACTGATCAATCTTCGCCTTCTTGATGGCATGAGACATGTCCATGGCATGCTTCACCCTATCGCAGATGTCCTCGACAGTCCTCTCCCTCCAATCAGACAGCGACGGGACCGCCGTCGCCAAGTCAACGAGAGCCCGAGCCGTAGCCCGTCGAAGATGACAGTCATCCGGAGTCAATCGAAGGTGAAGTAGTCGCCGATGCAGCCGCCGTAAACGTCGAAGAAGCAGCGGCGCCTCAGAAACAGCCGCTTTGGACAGCGGACGGGTCGCGGTCGGCTCCCAAGGGGCGGCCCGCGCACAACACGAGATGCGGAAGAACCTGATCACCGGAGTCCCCGATGGCATACTCAGCAACCTCGCTCAACACCATCCAGGCATCATCCACAGCACCTTGATCCAGGAAGGCACTGAGCGGTCAGCACACCATTTTGGGGCAAATCGGTTTGCGATCAATGAATGCCTCCTCAAGAGCCGTCGAGCGCAGCCGTGGAGGGCCACGCAGACGAGAAAGCTTCACCAAGTCACGGAACTCATAACAGACGGCCAAGTGATCAGCAACAGGTGGGAAATGAAGAAGCGTCGACGGAACCAGCCTTGGATCGGCCAGTCCGAAATCGATCTGCCGATGACCGTCTGTTCGAGTAGGACGCAAAGAAGCCGACGGACCAAAGAAAGAGTCCAAGCAGGTAGCGACGCCGGCGCCACAAACGCTTGCAAAGCAGTCAAACTCCTGCTCCAAATTAAAATCCCCGAATAACATCCAGGGCAGGCCGAAACTGCAGGCAACCGTCACAGTACTCCGCACCAGGGCCGAGGCGAGGTCAGAGTCATAGGCGCGCCCGTAAACCGAGGCGAAGATGATCTTCTGCACACGTCCACCAGCCTGAAACTCGCAGCAAGCCAAAACCACACGATCTTCATTCTCAAGCCCGCTGGGAACCACTTTGAAAAGGGGGGCCTGAGACACGATAGCAACGCGCGGCACCTCGCCGCTCCCAATAATGCAATCAAAGCCCCGTCGACGCCAGTCCTGTACATAACGATCGACGGAAGCTCTGTTAATGTCGAGCTCGTGTAAAGCGATGACATCCGGAATCTGATCGCCAAAACTGGCGATGAGTGCACCTGTTTTAGATACCCCTTGCCTGCCCAGGTTGACCGTGGCAAACTTCGTCATCCTTTTGATGAAGGGGACGCTTCGAGAAACCCGAGGGCGACCTTGCACAGGTTGACCATGACATTCTTATCCATGCCACGGTGGCTGGGGGGACTTGCCACGAGAGCCTTTAGCTTCCGAATGCCACCCTTCCGGTACACCGGGTGCGGCACCACATCGCATTGGTGTTTGGCAGCCAGGGCCGCGCGAGTAAAGCATCTCCGGCATTTTGGGCATTGCCCAGCATTCAGCAGAGAAAGTCGCGGCTTCTTCAGGTGCTTGCACCTATGAGCCCGGGGCCACATGAAGCGAACGAAGCCCTCGGGGAACTTGCACTCGCAGAACTGGGCCACGGCGATCGCATTGAGGCGGCGAGCACGTTGCACACCGATCAACGAGGAATTCTGACACATGTGCAACCCACGCCACTTGTGCGTTGCAAGCCTGTGGTCTCGCTTCACGGTCGTAAAGCCACCATTGGCGAGAGCAGCTCGGCCAGGCCACGTAACTCCATAGCGGCACCCAGCAACGGGGCACCTCCAAGCCACAGAGACACCCTTCTTCAACCTGACCACGCCAGTAGGATTGGGCCGAGAACCGGGTGCAGTTTCGCCACCATGTGAGTTGTTGCGATGTGCATGCAGACGCCTGGAAACGATGCCCGGCGAGTTCGTGAAGAGCGTCAAGTGCTGATGTCCTTGGTGCAGGAGATGAAGGCGATGAAGCAAGTATTTGCAAACTTCATGGGGTGTGCCAACGTCCAGGCGAGTCCTGCGGCAGTCTTGGCCAAGAAGAAGCGCAAGAAATTGCGGCACCGCCCTTCGGCGCCCGCACTTTCGGGAGTTGGGACTTCGGCAGCACCAGGTCCAGGATGACTTGCTTCCCCAATCCCGACCCCGGTAGTCGGGTCCCAATCTTCATGGCGCTCCACTGACAAACACCAAAATGCGCCGTGCAACATCAACGTGTACTTTTTCGCACTTGTATCGCCTACTGAGCAAAGCATATGCAAGCCCGCGACCGCCAACGCGGAGGCGAGTATGTGGTCGCACATGTCATACGTCGCATTGGTAAATTTCACTACATTATCACATTAGCAAGCACCAAGCATACTACAAGTGGAGGCCGAAGTGATACCGGTTTGCTCAGAGAAAGATGACAACAAGTGTCGACCTACATCGCAGCCATACGAATGAATATCCTAGGCCCGAACAAGACAAGCTCGACCGTTCTACACGAGGTTTTCTATGCTAGGGCTCCCTTTGCGGGGTGCCCTTACTGTCGGATCCTACTGCTCAGAGTCTACATGCGGGTTCCTCGTCGTCTGCAGCTCTCGTACATAAACCGAACCACTTCCACGACCCTGCTATTGTAAACCTTGAAGTTAAAAGCTCCTCAAAGATGGTTTTGCTAAATTATTTCTACCCTGAAAAGCAATGTCTTGACACTTCTGTTCCCCATCAAATGCCTTTGACTTCTTAGCCCCGGCACTGTATTAAGCCCCATCATCGTTGAGGCATGTGCAGGACGCCTATAAACCCCCAAACCCTGCGGCCTGAGGACCTTGCACAAACACCCGACTCCTCGAAAGTCGGGACACCAACATTCGCGTCTGAGACCAACGAGAAGAGTTACCGACCCAGACTTCGGTCCGCAAAGCAGAAGCAACGAGACCAAATGCACTGGCACGAGTAGAATCAAACAACAATGATAATGATACGAAGGCAGCCTTCAAATAGCAATAGGTAGTAAGCAGAAAAAAACGAGTAAAGCAGTCCAGAGAATAGTCGAATCTTCGTATTCGCTTGAGGTGCAGATGCTTCCAGGCCTGTGCCGCATTGGCCTCAGGCAAAGCGGCCGCTGATTGCTCCAGCAAAGCACGCACCTCGGCTTCGGTTTAGGGGCTTCGGTGGTTGCGGAAGCCACGACAACGACGATGACCTACTGGCACAGTGGTGTGCAGGCATAACACCCCGTGTGGCCTATTACTATTCCACACCACCGAGAGGAGCAAAAAGAGACAGAGACAGAGACAGAGAGAGAGAGAGAGAGAGAGAGAGAGAGAGAGAGAGAGAGTGAGAGAGAGCGGATGCATGAGGAAAGTGTTCGTAGAACATACGCAGTCTCCAAAGAGAACGAGGACAAGTTCACTCCACATACATGCGGTTCTGGCATTAGCTTGATTCGACTCGCGGGCTGTTCCAAGCATCATCTACTTTTGTGCTTTCAGGCTGCATGACCTGGTACGGAGTCTGTGCAGATGAGGATGCGCAGATGCTGCATAAGTCTGTCATCATGCATTCCAAGCTCCGCAAGTGGGAAAAACATCAAACTCCGAATCGCTAAACCGTGAACACCCAAACGACCTAATCCTCATCCTCGTAGAAAACGGTATTCACCTTGAGGATGAGATGTTGAAGTGTCCAATGACTGCATGCCGCGTCGCATGGTCATCCCCTGGATGGAAGGCAAATCCTTGCATCAAGTGGGTTGTGCTGCAGGTACGGCGCTTTAGCCTAAACTCGCCTGCTGGACCTAGGGTTCGGAGAGCACCCTATGGCCTAGAGCAATGCAGGGTTCAGGCATAAAGCTACAAGTTAGCCTCATTTTGAAGGCAACGGGTTCGGCACAGAGTGGATGCTACTACAATCAACTCCATTACTACTGTTGATGGACACGACCCAATACCCTGCACTGTCCATAGCAGGGAGTACATCATAATTCCGATAGCTTAGGGTACTTGAGGCAATGCAGGGTTCTCTTCTATCCATCAACAATGTCTCTTGCGGAGAGTTTCCCAACGAAGTCGACCTGCCGGATTACACTTAGAGAACCCCAACGAGGTACGCATGGCAGGTAGCCTTCCAAAGTACAGAAAGTGACAGATTGAAGATAGACCTGTGCTCTGATCCACAAGGTTTGAGATGCAGAGTCGTGGTTTACATCTTAGGGCTCTGGGTCAGGTGTCTGGGTGAGGTTCACAAGCAAGCATCTGAGTCAAAATCCTCCTAGTCGCTCATGAAACCTTCACATTACGTCACAAATTCCGGAATCGTCTGTCTTCAGGCAACTCATGCATGGCAACCTAATGCCTTACTTCGGCCGCCCCTCCCCGAACTTGAAAGCCACTGGGATATTCTAAATGTGGATTCCAGGGTTCGGAACCTGCCTGAACAGATACTTACCATGGCAGATATCCGCAAGATAGGGACAGTATGTTGAACAACGCCCAACTCAACCTTAAGCTTCCCTCAAGGAGGTCTAAATGTCTAACTCTCCACCTTTTTCAGGAAACGAGAAGGTAAGAATATCTAAGTCTCCACCTATTCAACATTGACCAAAACCTGGAAGGCTCGGTTGCCGAGAGGCGCGCACAAGCCCAAAGGATGCCGGAGAGGCCTAGGACTTCAGGGCCATTAGGCTACAGCCTGTTTTTCGACTATGTCAGCATTCGGGTACATAAAACAGGCGCCACTTCGCCTCCGTTTGATTATACTGTCAACTATCAGATTGGGGCAATAGCTCGAGTTTGGACACTTTAGGCTTTAGGTTTGAGAGCTGGGCTGGTGCAAAAGGGTTCCGCCTCTGCCGGTCCTTGCAGGGTTTAAGGGCTTCGAGGGCTTTGAGAGGTCTGGGGGCTGGGGTGTTTTAAGGGTTCGGGAGTTTCGGACTTTCGGGTGTAAGGGTTGAGAGGGTACCTTCAAGGGTCTTGCTTATGCGCGTTCTACTGTTGTTTTAAGCTTTTTCAGGGTTTCGATTGCCACGGTGTTGAGGGTTTAGGCGGCGATGATCAGTGGTTTAAGCTTTTTAAGGTCCGAGATTCTAAATTCTTAAGCGTGCAGCCCAGAACTCGGTCGCGGCAAGGGGTCCTGTCGGAGTTAGAACTCTCCCGACTGCCCCCTTACCCTTGCCCTCACCTGGAAACCCCAAGTTGCCTCCGTACTGCTTCAACTTCAAGCAGCCTCAACGTCTACGATCTGCTCTGAGCTTCTGCTTGCTCGATTGCTCATTGTGTGCACGTCGCGCGACATCACTGTTTAATCATGGTCTGGTCGAATGGTTGCCTCATCAACAGAACCAACGACAAGAAGCATAGCGCGAACCTGACAGTCCAAATCTCGAAGCTCAACACCCCAAATCCTAAACCTAAAGCCTAAGAACCCCCCCCCCCCACACACACACACGCACGCACACACAGACAGACAGACAGACAGACAGACACAGACAGACAGACAGACAGACAGACAGACACAGACAGACAGACACACAGACACAGACACACAGACACAGACACACAGACACACAGACACACAGACACCAGACACACAGACACACAGACACACAGACACACAGACACACAGACACACAGACACACAGACACACAGACACACAGACACACAGACACACAGACACACAGACACACAGACACACAGACACACACACACCAGTACCCCGCACAAGACACCCTAACCCGCAGGTCCCAAACCGCTTGGGCGATAAGACCCTCGCTCCTGCACTCCCAAGAGTTCCATTGGCTAATATAGGGGCCTTAATAATTCGAACAAGGCTTTGGGCCCCATTCTACTATTATTATAGTAAGGAACCCCCAAAATAATATAGACGGCAATTATCAAGGCCCCTATACTTGAAGCCACAAGGGTCTAAATCTTTTTTGCTGGGGGCAGGGCCTATGACATAATGATACAAGGGGACCAAAAAGGGACAAATGCTATGGCGTATTCCGACCTCCCATCCGGCACGACTGATCAAGACCTTCGGCGTCTCTACGAGCCTAAACCCTAAACCCTTAGGGGCCCACGGCCCCATGCCCATGACTAAGCGTCCGGCCCTGAATGCCACAGTAGCCGAAAGCCGGGACCGATCCTGAGATGGCGGCTCTTCTTAGTTGGGGTTTCGGGCTTTAAGTAAGGTTCTGGAACATGATGAGACGGTTGGTCGCAGTGCGCTTAGAAGAGGGAGGTTTTATCTCATCAGCGGGGTATGAGATTGAGGTTACTGGCCAGTCGGCACGGGCCCCGTGGTTGCTGCTCGGCAAAGGACTGAGGATGATGCTTCATCGTTCTTCTAGCATGAGTATAAACATCATGACTATCAACGCCATTGCGGGTGTTGTTGCTATGGCGAGTATGAACCTTTCTTCGACCCTTTTTTTGTTGGCCCTTCTTTCTACCAAGGCGGGAGTGGTCGATGGGGGATCAGCCACGTGTCGGCCGAGCTTGTCCAGCACACGACGCAGGAAAGGCTCCCCTGTGGCATGATGTTTGAGGGCCGGACAGCTTTTAGGTCTTGAAGGCGTTGATGCACTAGGTCTCGGGATTGAAAGTTCAGCCTGCTGTGTAGATACTGACACCGGGTCACGACTCTGTCCCAACACTACACTCAAGCTGGGATGAACTTGATTGAGGTTCAGATTCAAACAAAGCCGTGACGATTCCATGAAGGTCGCAGGACAAACGCTCGACCATTAAGTATACTGTACCGGACCGAGATTAAAAGATTTTTGGGGGTTGCAGTCACAGCCAACAGGCCGAACCCACTCAGCGGAAGAGACACAGACGGCCTGGGCTCTTGCCGATGAGGCCGTAGGTCCAGAGCATGAAGGACAGGCCGCGGGGCCCTGGTCGGATTTATGTTCAACACAACATCTCTGGAGAACGCGGTTTCAGTTCAGCGCTGAGCGAGAGATGATGGCACAGCCTGGAAAGGCAAACAATGAAGGCCGCTAACATGCTGGCTGGCACAACCTGAAAACCCAAACTACGCTACAATGCCATAGCAAGAAACCCCCTGCAAACGGTCAAACTTCGAATCAGCAAGCCAAATTTCACCTGTTCCCCCCCCCCCCCCCCCCGCTTTCGACCCGCACTGATACGCAACACAAAGCACAGCTCAACCCTCGACGACGGCTCTTTTGCTCATCGCGACCCCCTCACCCCGCAATCCCGGCCCGATGGACGATGCCTAATTCGGTGAGAACGGAGTCGCTCTTTTCTGGCAGCGTGCCCAGCAGGGAGGGGCCTTGGGCTGGCTCAGGGGCTGCAATCTCGTGTCGTGGCCTCGAAGGTCTTCTACCAATCCAATTCTTGTGACCATAACAAGAAGGAGGGGCAGGAGGCGACCGGAGCTGCTGCTGATGGACTATGGTCGTCATGATGACTTTTATGATGACGGCTGTTACTGAGGACGCTGACTTCAACCACAGCGATGACGATGTTACCAATGATGACTACGGCGTTTGCTGCGGATGATGTTCCGGCAACATCTATTCAAAGGCGATCCCCATCTTGTCCTGGTTGTTGATGAGAGGTATTGGTGGCTGCTAGTGTTCCTTTTGCAGCAGTCTGCAGTGAAATCTGGCTTGAAACAGGTACCAGCTGGTGCCAGGCTTTATGATAGGCATGTGCGAGTCTCCGGGGTGACATCCCAAACAAAGCTGAGCACTCTTGAAAACGTTCGGCTCGCACTGCCGTGGCTGCCAGACAGTGCCCCAAAGCACCCCACTCAACCTGGAATCGCTCAAGGAACTATACTAAGGAAGCGCGCAGTGGTTGAAACCAGTGGCTTTTACAGGCAACAGCTATGCTGAAGCTGGCATGGCTCTCGGTGTGGTCATCGTCGTTGCCATCGTTGTGAACGTGGTGTCGTCGTCGTGATCGTCACAGTGTGTGTCGTCCTTTCGTAGTCGTGATTGGAGTGTTCAGGGCAAAGTCTGCCTTCGTCGCTGCCCGTCTTCCGGCATGGCTTCAGGGACTTGGCTGCAGGCGTGAATCACCTCTTCTGCCCGGACTCGTGGCTCTGACTGCACGTCTGCGGACAAGGAGCTGGGCTCCAGCTCAAGCTTGTAGCAGGCCCACCTTAGCAAAGCAGGGAGGAGGAGGGCCAAGCGCCACTCATGCCACTGCTGCTGCCACTACTACGACGACGACTGCTACCCAATGACCAGTATCGCAAATGCCCCAACTCGAACAGCCTCAACGATTGGAGATACATCGTCGACGAGGATCACAGGGTACAGTAAGGAAGCTGCACTTAGGAGCAAATCATTTCGAAACCCATCAGTTAACCCTCAGACCGCTTACAACCGTCCAAAAAACACTCACCTTCCAACCCTAAACTTGCCGAAGGAACATGAGGCTCGTCAACTTCGAGGGCTCAAAACCTGATCGCACACGGCAAGAATGAAGGGAAAGGCTTCAGCAGGCGGCTTAGTTTGCTGTTCTTCTGTTTATCTGATGCTTGGCGGGTGGTGGCGGTGGTGGTGGTGGCGGTTTTCGTGGGTTCCAGGGGTCCTGGAGGGTTGTTGTTTCGTTTGTTTTTCCCTCAGGAGGCTTCAGGCCATAGGGTTCTGAAAATGTAGTTTTTGTCGAGATGCTTCGGATCCAGGCATTGCGAAAGTTGGGTGATTCAGCATCTCAGGATGGTTGGCGACTGAAGCCTGGATCCTGCGAGTCAGAAAACCCGAATTCCCAAGTGCTGCGGTGTCCTAATCAAAGGAATTGGGATAGTTTGCACAGTTCGTGCCCAAGAAAGCCTTACCTGCGTCGAACCCTAAAGCCAAGTCCTCTTGCCTACATGTTTACAGCTGAAGGCCGAGCAACTCTGAAGCTGGACTTCCATCTGTGCCAGAAGCGTTTCAAACAGCTCCTGATGAAACAGAACCTCTGGACGTGAATGTGCGAGCTTCAGTGCCGGCATGTTCATGTCATGCGAACTGTATTGATCGGTTGGGTTGCTTGCCACGCCCCTCATGATGAACCGAATGTGGAAAAATCGACGCACTGATTCCTCATGGTCGGTTTAAGCAAAATGACTTCCAAAACACAAACGCATCACTCGACAATGCAGTCATGGGAGTAAGTGCCAGTCCTCGTCAGCGCGGAAGCCAAGCCTGCGGAGAACTGCAGCATCATCGAATGAATCGAATGCGGGGCTTGGAGCTCCGGGTTCTGAGGTTTGGAGAACCTCTGAATCTTCATGCTATAAAAACCGCGCACATATGCATACAGATATGAGAACATGTATATGCATATGTACACGTATACGTATACGTATTTAGAGAAGCTTATGTGTGTATTTGCGTTCATGATATTTCCACATATATATATATATATATATGAGCCCGATACCTTTAGGGTCTATTTAGCTAGCTTTATTTATATACAATATCAAACGCTTAGCTAAATGATATCTAGCCATATCGTCAATTCTACAAACCGAAAGCCGGAAAGTTTCACCCTGATTCGGACATATCACTTAATGCACAGTTTGTCAGTTGTCATGACATTGTTAGACAGCTGTTTAAATTTGATATAGGTCGTCATTGTGTTACTACTACTCCTACTGCTACTGCCACGGCTCTACTACTACTACTACTACTACTACTACTACTACTACTACGACTACGACTACGACTACGACTACGACTACGACTACGACGACTACTACTACGACTACTACTACTACTACTACGACTACGACTACGACTACGACAACGACTGCTACTACTACTACTACTGCTACTACTACTACTATGTGTTCACCAAGAATCCCATGAAACACGTCTTGGAATCCAGAAAACCAATAATCCTACACCGTAAGTATTGACTATACTCCTGCTGGTAAGATAACTTTTAAACACAATCTATAATCGGTAAAACTTCGATAATCCTAGTAAGCCTATGTCACTGCTAAGAACAACCCTTACAAACACCCATAATCATGTTAAGTATTGCCTGTAGCCCTGTGTTTAATCATAATAAACCCGGCCTGCAACTTTAAAAGCAACAACAATCATGCGAAGTATTGCCTATAACCCTGCTGCTACTATTACCATGAAACCTTGCCTAGAACCCCTGAAAGTAAAATAATAAGACTAAGTATCACCTATAACCTGGGCACACATAGGGTTTATATAGCCTATATAAAACCCTTAGCTAAATTACTTTTATTGCACATACATAACAAGCTATATTCACGCAGCAAGCAGTACATTTTATGGGAAAGCCTTTCTATCTTTTGGTCGGAAGTGAGAGGGGTCCTCGACCATAATTGAAGGATGATAAACCTGCTTTATTTGCTGCGATATTTCCTACACAAGATCTTCTTTAATGATAAGACAAAATGTCTCTTCTATCTGCGAAGTGAAAATGAGAGAAGTGCTCTATCGATTTCTAAAAGATCAAAAACCACACGCACCTTATACTATATCTATATATTATATGTTATATCTACATACTGTATTTTATATACCATATACTTGTGTAGCGTTAACTCTGTGCGCTTGGGGTTTCTGGCGGGGTTTTTTTTTTTCGGAGGTGCGGCCAACCCTCTTTTTTCGGAGGTGCGGCCAAGGATTTGTTCAGGTTGGACACGCAGGATCCCTGTAGAGGGTTCATCGGCGACGTAAAGAAATTGCGCCGCACCACAGCGCCAGCGCTTCGACACACAGAATCCCTGTAGAGGGTTCATCGGGGTCGCGCCGCACCACAGCGCGGGCGCTTCGAGGGGCAGGATCCCTGTGGACGGGGTGAGGCATCAAAAAACTCATCATCAAAAACAAATTAGATCCAGGGATCAACGAAAAACTAAAGAAAAAATAATGGGAAATGCAGCCATTTCCAAGACTATTTGCCTTGGTGGCGGTGGTGGTGTCGTTGATGTCGTTGATGTCGTTGCTGTCGTCGTTGGTGGTGGTGGGGTCGTTGATGTCGTCGTGGTCGTCGTCTTGGTTGCTGTTGTTGTTGCTGCTCTTCGCGTTAAACCCCCTGGAGCGTGGCTGTCTGGCTTTCCCCTTCTTGTGTGTTGCCGAATACGTTTATGTTCATTTCTTCGCGGCTTTAGAGAGCGGGGAGTTTAGTCTAAAACAGCGAGGGTTCGGGGGGGGAACTCGCCCTATTTGCAAAGCTGTTAAGCCCTTCAGGATTGATTGTGCTTTCTTCGCGGTAAACTCCCCTGGAGCGTGGTTGTCTGGCGTTCCCTTTCTTGTGTGGCTTTAGAGAGCGGGGGAGTTTAGTCTAAAAAAAGCGGGGGGGTTGGGGGGGGCGCAGTCCCCCCATTTGCAAACCTTTTAAATCCTTCAGGATTGATTTTGTCTTCTTCACGTTAAACCCCCCTGAAGCAGTGTTGTCTGGTTTTATTCTTTTTTTTGTGTTGGCGAACACGGTTTGTTTTATTTCGTGGCGGCTCAAACGACCGGTTGGCAAACACGTTATTGTTGATTACTTCGTGGCTCAAGAGAACTTCCAAGTCATTCATGATTGATTGTGTTGCTTCGCGCTTAACCCCGCTGAATCAACAACCCGAGAAAATCCGTGTTCTGAACCTGGGTTCTAACCCGAATTAGAACCTAGGTTCAAACCCAGGTTTGAACCTGGGTTCCGAACCTGAATTTCCAACCGTCTGCCTTCCTTCTATCTTTTCTTTCTTTCTGTTCTTCTTCCTTGCTTTGGTCCTTGTTCTGGGGTGTTTCGTTCTGTCTTCCTGGGTTCTTTTCGTTTCAGGTGGAAAAAACCAAGAAAAGCACACCAAATCTGTCCAAAACGTGAGGAAAATAGTGTTTCCCCAAGGAAAACCATGGAAAAACACCAAACAAAAATTTCAACAACAAGATCCAAAATAATAGGCCTTCCATATGTATATATATATATATATATGTATATATTTATACACACACATATGTACTCTCTCTCTCTGTGTGTATATATATATACTATATACTATATACATATATATATAATTTACACTATGTATACTATATATATATATACATACAATTTTATAATATCTACTATATCTACTATATATACTATATATACTATATATACTATATATACTATATATACTATATATACTATATATACTAACTCTACTACATATACTATATAAATATGTATATATTAAAAATATGCTATATATACTATATATACTGTATAAACTATACATACTAAGGTTATATCTCCTGTACTTATTACATATACTATATATATATATATAGAAACTTGAAACTCTATGTATATCTGTATATATATATATACTATATATACTATGTACACTAAATACTATATATACTATACACTATATATACTATATATACTATATATATACTATATATAATATATATCTAAATATCTATATATATATGAACAAACTATATAGACTCTATATACTGTATATATATATATTATTATATTTATTTTCTTTTCTATTCTATTCTCTTATATTACATTATATTATATTCTTTTCAATTCTATTAAATTCCATTATATTATCCTATAATCTTTTATGTTATATTATATTCTATTATATTCTATATTTCTATGATATTCTATTATATTCTATGATTTCTGTTATATTCTATTATGTTCTATTCTATGCTATTATATTATATGATATTCTATTCTATTCTATTTTATGATATTCTATTTTATGATATTCTATTCTATTATATGATATTCTATTCTAATATATTATATTATATTATATCTTTTTATATTATATTGTATTTCTTTATTATATTACATTATGTTGTAGTATATTACAGTATATTATACTACATTAGTTTACATTATATTACATTATATTACATTATATTACATTATATTATATTATGTTATATTACACTACATTACAATACATTATAATATACTATATTATATTATGTTACATTATATTTTATTACATTATATTATAATATATCATATTATATTCCATTATATTATATTATAACATATTATCTTTACTGTACATACTATATATATATATATAGTATACATACTATATATACAACATGTACTATGTATACTATGTATATATATATATATATATTACTGAAATACTACCGTCCTTCCTTCCTTCCTTCCTCCTTCCTTTTTTCCTTGCTTTCTTCCTTCCCTGTGTAAATAACAGGACGTGGGAGCAAAAGAAAGAGGGCCAAAAAAAAGGGCACAAACAAACATGGGTTCCTGTTCTTGTTTCTCTTTCATTCCTTGCTAGCTCCTGTGCTTTCTTGCTTTCTTTTGTGCTTCCTTCCTGGCTTTCTTTCCTTCATCATCTTTCTTCTGCTTTTCTTTCTTCTGGGGTTGTGCTTTATTTGTGTTATTCCTTGTTTGCTTTCTTGTTGCTTTTGCGGGACCGAGGGACCGGCGGACCGCAGGACCAGGAAACCACGGGACCAGGAGAGCACGGGACCAGAGGACCAGCAGACCAGAGGGCCAGAGGACTACAGGACCAAGGACCAGAGGACTGGGGACCGCATGCACGGACACCACAGGACCAGAGGACCAGCAGACCGGAGGACCAGGGAACCACAGGACCAAGGACCAGAGGACCAGGGGACCGCATGCACCAGGGACCCTTGGCCGCACCTCGCAAACAAGGGTTGGCCGCACCTTCGAAAAAAAAAACCCATGGCCCGGGGTTTCTGTATGCCAAAAAAGATTTAAGTCCCTTCTCCGAAGAGGGGCTTGGATTGTGAACACGGGGAAAAGGTTGTTTGTACCGATTTTTTCCTGTTACTTCTCTCTACTTTATTCTCCCAATATGTATGCCCGCCCTATAAGCCTTATATGAGCCTTGCGTAAGCCTTTTAATATGCCTTTAAACAACTTAAACAAGCCTTTCATAAGCTTTATATACACCTATTTGGTACCAATATAAGTATGTAGAATGATATCAGTTGTTGTCTTCTATCTTCGCTTTGGATTTGCTTATATAAAGAAAGGTAGGGGGAGGAGTGGATGGAGAGAGTGGAAGCAAGAAATGAAACTTTATATGCTCCATGCAATTAAAAGATTTATAGAATCATTACAGAAGCTTTACATTAGCCGTAACCCTTCTGCAAACCTTGCATGGGGGTTTGGATGAGGCCATCTGCTCTAGTTTTTGTTTTGTCCCTCAAGGTTGGAATAAAATGAGAGAAAGGAGGAACTAATAGGAGTTCCGCGGAAAACGGTATTAGCACCGCTAAAGTGACACATATTCCACTGAAAATGTGTCATGTTTTTAGTTGCAGCACCGCTATAGTGACACATATTCCGCGGAAAACGTGTCATATTTTTGGTGTTAGCACAGATATCGTGACACATATTCCGCGGAAAATGTGTCATGTCTTTGGTGTTAGCACCGCTGTAGTGACACATATTCCGCGGAAAATGAAACCATGTTTTTGTAAATGAAACCATGTTTTTGGTGTTAGCACCGCTCTAGTGACACACATTCCGCTGAAAATGTGTCATGTTTTTAGTGTTAGCACCGCTATAATGATATACATTGCGCTGAAAATGTGTCATGTTTTGGTGTTAGCAAAGCTATAGTGACACATATTCCGCGGAAAATATGTTATATTCTTGGTGTTAGCACAGATATCGTGACACATATTCCGCGGAGAACGTGTCATGTAATTGGCGTTAGCACAGCTGTGGTGTTTACTTTATTTTATTACTGGCTTTTAGGGGAGGAGAGGAGGGGAGGGGAGTAGGGGGGATGGCAGCGGTAGGGGGGGAGGGGGAGGAGGGGGGGGGGTAGGGGAGGAGAGGGGGGGGGGAGGGGAGGGGATGAGGAGGGGTGGGTGGAGACACCCCAGATGCGTTCTGCAGCTAGGTCGGCAAGATCGCCTCGAGCCAATTTGGGGATTAGGGTAATTACTTTATTGGGGACCAGTACTGGTCCCGAGGAGAACCTGCTCCGGTACCGGGCCGGACGTGGGTGCTTGGCTGTGGAAAGGCGGGCAAGCGTAAAGGGACGCTCTGCCAAACCGACCCAGCCTAGCCTAGCGCAGCCCTAGCCCAGCCCAGCCAGGCAGCCCAGCCCAAGCAGCCCGACCCAGCCCAGGCCCAGCAAATTCAAAATGTGGTTTCAGTCCGAAAACTTTCGGTCAAAACGTTTCGGTCAAAACTTTCGGTCAAAACTTATTGGCACCCAAGCCCTTAACAACTTCTATAAACCCCTAAACCCTAAACCCTAAAATGAAGGCCGGCCCCCCACCGCAGCGATGGGGGCCGGCCGCAGCAGGCGGACCGGAAGGCGCCTGCGGGAGCGTAGGCGGTCTCTGGACCTCCGGTCCACGCGGCTGAAGTGAATAGCCGCCTCCTGCAACCTATACAAAGAGAACCCGAAACCCAGCGCCCAACGACCGAGGACCCTTGAATTCCTCCTCAAGGGCCTGAAGAAGCCTCAAATTAAGGACCCGGCAGCTAGAATTAAGGTTTGGGATTTAAAATTAAGGACCGCGGCTCTAAAATTAAGGTTTGGGGCCTAAAATTAAGGACCGGTGCTCGAAAAGTTAAGGTTTGGGCACAGAAATTAAGGACCTGGGCTCTAAAATTAAGATTTGGGATCCAAAATTAAGGACCGGAGCTTTAAATTAAGGTTCGTGGTTCGGAACCTAGAAGTAAGGACCGAGGCTACCAAACTAGGGTTTGGGATTGAAACTTAAGGACCGGAGCTCGAGAATCAAAGGTTTGGGACCAGAAATTAAGGACCAGCTCGAAAATTATAAGATTTGGGACCCAAAATTAAGGACCTGGGCTCCAGAATTCAGGACGGCGCTCGAGAATGAAGGTTTGGGACCAGAAACTCAGGGCCGGTGCTTTGAGGTTGGGGTTCGGGACCCAAAATTAAGGACCGGAGCTCGAGAACTAAGGTCTGGGACTTAAATTGGGGGCCTGGTCTACAAAATTAAGGTTTGGGACCCAAAATTAAGGACCGGAGCTCGAGAATGAAAGTTTGGGTCCAGAAATTAAGGACCGGCTCCAAAATTAAGATTTGGGAGCGAAAATTAAGGACCGGAGCTGTGTAATTAAGGTTTGAAACCAAAGATCAAGGACGATGCTGTAAGATTCAGGTTCGTGACCTAGAATTCAGGACCTGGCTCCAGAATTAAGTCGAAAATTAAGGCTTGGGACTCAACGTTAATTGGGAAGAGGCCCCCCGCCGCAACTACCCTAACCGTAGCTCAACTCCACACCACGAACCGCATAACGGCCAGCAAGGAGCGGAAGGAGGGTCGTGGTTGCGATTGGCATATTCCATGTACGCCGAACGCAAGACAAAATCCATCTCGAACATCGCCAAGCTTGAGGACCACTTGGCCGAGTTGTCGATGACAGCCCGCCTGGGATTCGTGCAGCCTACATAACGCTGCGCAGCCTACATAACGCTGCGCCTGTTCCAGTTCTAAGCGATGCTTCTCGTTGAAGCGGAAAGTTTTAGCGCGACATCGAACTTCTTCAGCATGGTTGATGACATCAGGCAAGGCTTGTTCGTGCGGCTCCATCCGGACCTCTCCAGCGCGCTGCCTGGACAGAGAAGTGCGAAGAGAGGGTTAGAGGGGTGTTGAGGGTGTGTTGAGGGTTTAGGTTCAGGCAAGCTGCCTCTGGACAGGGAAAAGTTGGCGTCGAGGCTCCAGGGCCAGCACATGCGCAGAGCAAAGGATTGTTTCAACACCCAGCAGCTTGCTGATGTTTTGAGCTGAGGAAGTACAATCGGACGCTGCCGCGAAAATCCAGTTTTCCTGCATGTCGGCATTGGACAGGACAGCGCGAATGTGCTGCACAACATCCGCTGCACACTTGCTCGTCTTGAGCTTGTCCATGTAGAGGAGCTTTTTTCGCCGCGCGAAGGTAGGCGTGATGTAATGCACAATGATGCAAACGTAGTGATATCCATCAGGACCCTCCCGCAAGTCTGTGGACAACGTGAGCAGCGGGTACCGCGGCAGCTGTACGTCTGAGAGCTCCTGCTGCAACTGGCTCTGCATCTCTTGAAGCATGGTGTCCTGGTGGCGCGCTATTGTGCCATGACAGGGAGTTGTGAAAGAGCTACCCAGCAAGCCGTGCATCAAGGCATTGAAGCCAGGACGTTCCACCCAATACGCTGGCAGTCTGTCTAAAGTGAAGCACTTTGCCATCAGCTTGGCAATGTTTTGGAGCTCCTCCGGACTCCAAAAACTTATCTGGCTTCTCAGCCTGCGCTCCCCCGGATAGATTGGGATGACAGATCTGGTGGTGCAGGAGAAGGTGTGACGCCTGGTTGCTCGTTGAGCCAGCCACGTATTTGCCCCAAGAGCCTGGTGGAAGACTTCCGTTCTCAGTGCAGATGTTGCAATACCATTGACTTCCGTTTGTGCTTTTCTTCAAATGACAGTGCTGCCAAACAAAAGACTGCATCTTGCGGCGCTTGCGAGGAACAAAGCGATCATGAGAGTCAGAGCCCTCGGCAAGGATCTCGGCATCAGCAGCCGCCAACTTCAACAGCCTGGTCCATTCTTCAGGCTCGCGCCGCTGCAAATAGGATGCCACTGCAGCCGCCCGATCAGAGTCCGACCACCTGCCAATAATGAGAGAGCTCGACTCGCTCGACTTTGAAGGAGAAGATGCTTTTCTGTCTGCCACAACATGTTGCGGAGACTCGACCTCGGTTGCTGCTGCCGGGCACTGCTGCTGGCTGCTGCTGTCAGCTGCTGCTGCTGCTGCTGGCTTGTCCTCGCCCCCGTGGGCCAGATCGACACCAGGTGGGGTCACTGCCGCAGAGAGCGGAGGAGGAGCATCCCTCTGAGCAGAGGGAGGTCTCCTGGTTGCCCAGAACCACTTCTGGTCCACATTCCAAGCCCGGTGGCATGTGTTCAAATCACACTTCAGTATGAAGTAACCCCAACTTGCAAAGGCTGCGGCATGGCAGCCAAAGCACCACAAGCGAAACACAGCTTGTCTTTTGGTTTAACTCTAAGTGAAAAACCTGTCTTTCAAACAGGGCTAGACTGGATACTTCTTACGAAGAGAAGTTGCATGCGGCATCTGTCCAAAGTGAAAAGCATGGTTTCCAGAGTTAGGAGCCTCTCGTAGCCTTGGTTTTGCTGAGCCCATGCCTGCGAAGCTCACATTCTGACATCGAAGTTGCACGACCGCCACTGGATTTTATTCAGCAAGACTTACTTTTTTCGTTACACACCCATATAGATCAACGTATCCTGAATCCTTCAATTCACGCTCCCTGGTTCAAACTGGAAGTTGGCACACCCAGAAGTCCAGACATGTTTTGGGTTCGGAGTTAAGCTCAGGCTGCAGTTAACCCTATCCCCTTGCGGTCCTGCATCGTCTCGAAGAGGTCGCCAGAACCAGAACCGCCACAACCATAGGTACAGCTTTTCGAGTGTTGGTGAGGGGTGGAGGGGTGGAGGGGAGGGGTGGAGGGAGAGGGAGGGGTGGAGGGGGGGGTGGGAGGTGGGGTGGAGGTGGGAGGGGCAGGGGTGGAGGGGTGGAGGGGTGGAGGGTGGAGGTGGGGTGGAGGTGGGTAGAGGGTGGAGGGGCAGGGGTGGAGGGGTGGAGGGGTGGAGGGGTGGAGGGGTGGGGGAGGTGGAGGGGTGGGCATACCGTACCACACAGAACCGTGACCCGCAATACCGCGCAATACATACCGCAACACACCGCAAAAAGGCAGTACCGCACCGTACCGATATTAAACAGCCATGATAATTGAAAAATTGAAATGGGGCCGATTTCAATTGTTTCAATTAATTGAAATCGTGGGGTTCTGGGGCTGGGCCATGAACCCCACCGATTTCAATTATTTCAATTATTTGGGGTTCCCCGACAATCGAAATAATTGAAATCCTGGTGGTCCGTGGGCCCCGAGCCACGGAACCCCAGGATTTCAATTAATTGAAATAATTGAAATGGGACCGATTTCAACTATTTCAATTGTTGGGGTCACCCAACTAATTGAAATAAATGAAATGGGGCCGATTTCAATTATTTCAATTATTTTAATTATTTCAATTAATTGAAATCGTGAAGTTCTGGGGCTGGGCAAGGAACCCCACCGATTTCAATTATTTAAAATGTCGGGGTAACGCAAATAATTGAAATAGTTGAAATCGGGTGCACCGATTTAAAGTATTTCAATTATTTACAATAGGTATAATCAAATAGAAGAAATAGGGTAGCTAAATAAACCCTAGAGGTATCTCTCTCTCTCTCTCTCTCATATATATATATATATATATATATACATGTATATATATATACATGTATATATACATGTATATATATATATATATATACATATATATATATATATATATTCATGCACACGCACGCATGCATGCGCCTGCATCAGCCAGTCTCAGACTCGCTGAATCGATTTGTTCATTCACACGCACACACACACACACACACTCTCTCTCTCTTTTCTCTCTGGCTCTCTCTTTCTGTCTCTCCGTCTCTGAAACTTGAAAGCTGTCTGTCAAGCTGTCCAACTGTCGACCTATATCGGTAAGCAAGTAGCACGTAAAGCTATGCTTCAGGCCAGAGGCGCAAACAAGCACGTGTCAACACACGAGCACAAGCAAGCAAGCAAGCAAGCAAGCACGCGAGCACAAAAAGAAACAGGCGCGCACACACGCAAAGACATGTTCACACATGCCTAATTATACATATGTATACCTCAAAAGGATCAGAGTAAGGCCCCACTGCGTCAAAGCAGCTGCGCCAGGGCCCAGAAAAGGTTGGCGAGATCCACCTCGTCCACTGAGCCAATGTAGAGGTGTGAATACTTAGTATGATAACATAATCTATTCGACTTTAACCTTACTTATAAAGTGTAACAGGGGCTTTACAAGGATCTCTAGAGGGTTTTCGGTGGATATCTCCTTATTATCCGTTATGTGAATCTAACCTTAGCGACTCGAAGAGGAGACATCTGGGCGTTGATGCCCAAATTCCATGGTAGGCGCTACGGCTTTAGAGGACCAAGCAGCGGAGGCAAACTTGTAGGCAATCTTGCCGGCCCTCGAAACGGCCTCGGATTGGGTTTAGTTTAGGGTTCAGGGTCTAGGATTTAGGCTTTGTGGTATCCTGCTTTAGGAGAATGTTCTTGATGGGTTCAAGGCCTCGTGGTTAAGGGCTGTGGGGATTTACGCAGGGCTTGAAGGGTTCAGGCCTTGAGGTCTATGCGGTTCGCACTATCATTAGGACATGCGTCTGAATCATTCGAGCAGGGTCTTGAGGTCTGTAAGTCTACAGGACATACTAACTCTCGATGCTCCGATGTTTTGTCAGAGTTTGACAGGGCCACTGATGTGGTGATGCAGGTCCGGAAATTGCCAAAGAACTGCCACTGATTGGACGCCGAAAAGGGCTTTCAACGCAACTCGATTTCGGTTCTCACGACAACATCAGTGAAGCAACGTAACTCTTTGCAGGTATTGACTACTTCTAATCCCAGCTATTTTGAAGGGTTTATGTTAGGTTTCCCCAAGATTTGAAACCCAAACATCAAAACTACCAATAGTCAGGAGGAGAGCACGCTGACCGAATACTTGAGGACAGCCGCGGGATGCCTCTATTTTCATGCTGTCTCAAGTTCAGGGCCCCTCAGGGTTCTCTTTTGTTTTTTCTTCAATCAGGGTTTAAGGTCTTGGGGTTAAGGGATTATGATTCTCAGGTTTTGTTTAAGCATGAACAACTCTGGAGCCGGTCTGAAGCGCTCAAGTAGTACTGTGTGTTGAAGGGCGAAACTCTGCATGGTCCTTGCTAAATGGTATACCCGTATGTGTACGTACAATTTGGGCTTCGTAAGGTGAGGCTGCTCAGCCGTGGAATATTCACCCGGGGCATCGGGATGAACACAATCCGACAAAGTACAGTACCGCCAAACACCCCATGAAGCCCAGGAGCCATGCGACCCCGTGTTCGAGGCCACGAAGACAATCTGGAACCTCAACATCCCCGAATTCGTGAAACCCCGGAGCCCAAAATCCCAACGAGAAATGGATGGAGGTGAAGCATCACGGATATCCTGAACGTGCCAAAAAACCCTCGAGCAAAGCCCTAATTCCTCAAACTCCTTGGCTCTAAACCTTTCTTCCCGCTTTCCAGGCAGGCTGCGGCTTCTAGGAAGTCGTCACCAGGATGGAACTCGAGCCTCCCACGTCTGGTGCGATTTAGGGGTCTCACGGTTCGGGGTTTATGGCGAAGGGCTGAAGGACTAGGTAGGGCAAGGAGGTTTCGGAATTTATACAGCGCAGGAGAGTCTGTATGAAGAAGCTAATCATCTGATTGATTCCATCTGGTTCAGGAGTATAGGATTTGTCGAAACTTGGGTTGCCTAAGCGGGCATTCTGTACCCTTCTGTATATGGTGCAAGTATGGTTCTCTTCTCCAGCTTGCTATAGCACAAGGCAGCACACAGTGCTTTCAACGACTCGTTTGGGACAGATTGTGAGACAGGGCGTGAGTACGGTAGGTTGTCCTGCATGTAGAGACAGAGGCTCTCTTTACAGTGTTCAACATGTGTCTCTTCGAAATGACCCTGGTCCGGGACCTTGAAGGTCGTTCGAAGCCTTCGGTTTCCCATGTCAGAAACTACAAGCCGTCACTGTAGAAAGGTAGGGGGCTTCTCTGGTTTTCGGCGTATCAGGGTCCACCGCGTCAGGCTTTCTTGATTCAGGCGCTGTTCCTTGCGATCAAGATGCAATCAGCCCCAAGCCCAACATCCTGTTGGGGGTATTGTGGTTCCGGCTGTAAGCAATTAGATTAACCCTAAGCGCCAAAACCCAACACCAGCTGAAGGCCCAACTCTCCCCTCCTTCAACCGCCCCTGCGACAAAAGAGGCCGAAAGAGAGCACCTTGCGCAGGCCCAAAGAAAGTTCGCCACATCCCGGGAGGAAAAGTGCTCGAGGTGCGTCTCTGCGGCTCTTGCCACAGCCTGCTACGGTGATCTAGCTTCTTAAGTACTTGGAGGATCAAGGGACTTAGCCAGTGGGATGTAAGTATTCCGCATGGCCCTTAGCCGCCTGAGCCGCCCGTTTGCTAAGTCCCGTGGGCCTCAAGTGGTACCTGGTACCTGGTACCAATCCTGACCATCACCATGATCATGCCACTGCTATTCCCGCTACAAGGACGACTACGACGCTCACTGCTCATGGGCCTCAACAGGTGGGATAAAGGCAGCTGGGAGTAAGGATCCGTCATAGATGGAATCCGATTAAGGATTCCACCGCCTACACGTCATCCCACCTGTTGACAAACCTGAGTAATTATGACTGCGGGAGACAGTACTTTAAACTACGGATGAGAACCTCCAGGCCCCCCATTAACCCCAGTAGCCCTCAAGCAATTTACCACATGAGGACTTTGCATAAAGCGCTGTAAACCCCTCTTTGAAGGAGCCGCGAAGCGAGCCTGACCAACTGTCCAGCTTGCTGTACAGGAACGACAAGATAAGCGTCGTGATCTCAGAAAGATTTAGCTACAACAAAATGCTCAAGCTTGCTTACTGGACTCCTAAAACGACGACTACAAACAATATCTGACAAGGCATGCCTACTTCCTGGACTGCCGAGATCAGGGACAGTTCCAGGTGAAAGCGTCTCTGCTACAGGCATTCATTGGACTAGCAAGCTTGAACTCCGTGTCCGGAACAACCTGAAAGCGCCTAACCCTGCAACCTGAACCTCTAAAAACTCGGCAGCCCTAAATGAAGCCCTGAGCCCGCCTTGAGGTACGCCGGGCCAGGCTGGTACTGAAACCGGGCACACGCCCAGAGGCTGTTCACCAACTCCTGGCTCAGGGTGGGGGGTTCAGCGTTGGAACCAAATCCTTGGATATATCTGCGTGTACACACCCCACATGCTCAGGTTTTCGCCTGCGTCGTGCGTACACACACACACACACACATGTAGTTCAGAAGCTTCCTGAACTTGGGCTCACTGGAGTTTAAGCAAGAGAGTGAGTGCGAGATTTATCGGGGGCTTGCTAGTGGTCTTTTGGACGAAGGGGTTCTACCACGTCTGACTTTTCGAGAAGGCAGGCCTAGATTTTGATGCAACCCTCAATCCGAAACACTGAGTTGCAAAGCCTGTAGCCCAAAATGTTGCAGTTGTGGGTTCATGGCCCGCTCACCATTGTACACGCCATGAGCTGGATGGCAATTCTGACGCCAGGAGGGGAGCCACTGGGCATTCATCTGGCCTGCAACTTTTGGGGAAAGCCTTGCCGAAGTGAAGCAAAACTTCTCAGCCCCACACCCAAGCCTACACCGGTACTAAACCTTAAGCCCCAAAGCCAGGTCACAGGCCCTCCTCAGAGTGCCCTGCAGCTCAGGGTTTAGGATTTGGAGGATCCAACCCTGAAAGCGGAGCTCCGAATGCAAAGCCATCGCCTCTAACTCTGCGACCTCTCGAAGCCAGGGCCTTCGAAGGACCCCCAAGTCAAAAAAACTTAGACAGCTCCAAGAGACCAGACCCAGACCTTAGAGAATTCTGATCTCCCGCAGGCGGCCCTGAAACCCTGAAATTGCATCTCCTGTGGCTTCGCATGCTGCAGCTGCGGCATAGACGCCTCGATCACCTCAGTGATCATTGCCGTGGCTGTGAGTCGGGGAGTAGGCTGTTTGGGGGCATGGTTTAGGTACAGCTTCGAGCATGTGAAGCTGCTCCAAGGGCATCTTTTCGAGGTTCTCCGGTACTTTTTGGAAGCCTTGCGGAGCCCATGTATGCGGAATCTGCGGGCCGATGAGGAAGAAGTCTTGTAAAACTCCAATTGGCCTTGTGGCAGTCGCAGAGCCAGTGGTGGTCGTCGTCGTGGCCGCCGTAGTAGCAGTGAGTAGCAGCAGCGGTACGAAAAAACAGCAGCAATAGCAGAGCAACTGCAAATGCAACCAATCAACAGCAACATCAGCAGCACCACATGCAGAAACAACCGGCAACAGCAAGAGCGAAGAAGACGATAAGAACAATATGAAGCAGACGGGGAAGAATCTCGTCATCAACACAACAATTCCGACTTCCCGCAAGCTGATAGCAGCTTTGCTTTGCCGGGCAGCTGAGGTCAGAAACTCGTCCCCGGGAGAGTAGTCCACCCGTGCAAGGGACCAAAGAACCGTGGACAAGGCCTGGGACCTCGCGACTTCGGAAAGAATCCTAGTGATACTACAGACTTGGGAGCTCAGGGCTTTGGAGACTGGGATGAGGGGGGCTTTGGGTTTGGGCTTTAGGCTGTAACGATTATCGTGCAGTTTAGAGAAGTAAGAGAAGCAAACCACATCAGGCTGTACAAACAGTCACAAATATCTTTACGTCACAACGACTCTGCTCTTCAAGCACAGCAGGAGCACTGTCTAGGAAACGTCCCGCCCCGACCTTGGCTGGCGCAGGGTTAGAGTAAAGGTAGCGATAGTTGTATTTACTTGCAATCACGTATGGCACTTCATGACGAAGTAGGACGCCCCCCACTTCGGAGTTCAGTGTGGGCGCTGGGTCGAACATCTCACGAAGCCCAACATGCCCCAATCAAGAAGGTCTAGACCTTAAAGTCTATCAGGGCTTCTGACTAGGTTTTCTAACGCATATTGCCTGTGTATGTTTGCGTTCCTCAAGTATATCGGTTTACAGTAGGTTCCTCCACCATGGGTTGAGTTGGGCTTTGAAGACAATCTCTGCCACAAAACTCTCTGCCACCTCCACCCCATGGCCCGGAAAAGCCTAAGACCAGTTACTCACCACCGCAGGAGTTCTGGACCAGAAACCCTCCGCCTTGAATCCTAAACCTTAATCCACAAACACCCGCAATTAACTTGTACTGTGTATTGCTGAACGTGAAGAGAGTTTGGGTTTTGCGCAACCTTCGAATCTGAATCCACGCCAACACCGCTGCCATCCTGCACGCGGCGTCGCCTAAACGTTGACACCAACGCCGACGTCCGCTGCAGAAGCTTGAGAAATGCTGGATCGCTACCTTGACTGTCGCGGTGTGGGCTCAGCCTACCCGCCTAAACCCGCTTTTGCATCACAGGGGGGCGTCCTCTGGCACCCAAACTTGAAACCCTAATTCCATAACCCCTGTACCACATGCTCCGCACATCTCCGAACCCTGATCACCCAACAGGCAATGCTAGAACAGACCCTGGACGTTAGATACTTGAAGCATTAGGGGACTTGGGAAGCGCGGTTGTACGTTGGATAACAGTATTAATTAGAATTACTTTTCCCTGCCGCTAAGGTCTTATGACCTTACCTGCTACGTCCTGCAGTTAGACTTGTAAAGTCCTTCCAACACCCTTGCAAAACCCTTCGACTACCCCTACAGGCCCCTGCTCACTACGTCCCCGATCTTCCAACAAGGTAAGCCGAGTCGAGTTGCCCAGTGAGTCTCTGGAGTCGTTGGCGCCCCTTCCTAGCCAAGCGAAGGCAGCACTGAGATGCTGCCTCAGTAGCGTTTAACCTTAACTCGGAGTCATTGGGCCTCATTAAGAAGGGACAGGAGGTTGTGCATAGGGATGCTACACTGGGCACCGTGGCGGTTTGTGGGCCGTGGCTGGCGCATTCAGCGCTTCGACTCTAGGTTGCAAACATCTAGGGCTTAGGGTGGGTGTGTGTGTGTGTGTGTGTGTGTATGTTTCAGGGTCTAGGGTTTTGGCTCTGGGTTTGGCTTTCAATTTCCGAGTTTCGGTCCACAGCCAGAATCCCCAACCACACACCTCCATCGCTTTAACGTTCATGGCTAGATTTTGGTCCGGCTTTGACTGTTTCGCAACATGAAGTGGGCAGTCCCGGTTGGAGCCCAGAATAGGAATCCTGCATATTGCCAGATGCTTGCAAATCCCTTTTCTCTTTGGCACCCGATCTGGCTGCTGCACTGGCGACTACATTTGGAGGGATTCTCAGCAGCTGTAAGTAAGTATCTTCGGGGTCTGAATAACTACTACAGCAGCTGCGTCTCGTATGAGCTGCAAAGCTTCCAAACAAAGACTCGTTCCATACATCCAACGGGGTCCGATCGAATCCAACCAGGAAAGAAACATCAAAAGTGTCTGAAGCCTCTGAATAGTAGACATTAATTCGGCTGCAAATGAAAGCTTACAAGCCCGATATGGATGTTCGAGTTTGATGAACAACAGCTACGCGGAAATGACCAGGATAATCATATCGCTTCTTGGATTACTTTTACACTTGTAGACCTCATCTCGGCGCCTGAACACTAAGTCCTAAAACCCTGAGCCAGGTGACCCCAAATATCACGGCCGGTGATCGAAACTTCGAGGGAGGCTTCCGTCCACACAACCCCATGGTTGTTATAACTTGGAGGTTTGCCGGAAGCTGCTTCGTTCATGTCAGTCCAGGGGTGGAATTTGTGTTAAGGGCAAGCCTGCTCAGAAGCAATCAGCAAGCTCTAAGAGACCCCCAGCAGCACCTAAACATGCTCATGCGCAGAGGTATTGTCAAGTTTTGGGTTTTAGCCGGCAGCTGCGGCTATCGTCCTCAACTTTGGGCAGGAGCTCTACATCGTTGGTTTGTTCAGTTTAGGTGCCTCCGGGTGACCCTCAGCATGCGAAAGCCATAAATGGACAGCCGACACTCAATGAAGAGTTCTACAGCGCCACCCTGTGGGCAAACGTGGCTTCTAGTTGTGTTGCTGAGGACGTGTCTACGAGTCTACATCTTGGCTCAGAACGTCCCCTACCGGTCAAGAACAAGTCTTCCACTACGAAGCTGGGCATAAGAAAGCCAAAAATCCAAAACATCCCCGGCCACGAAATCCTCACAGGCCTTTGCCTTGTGCCCTCTTCTTGTCCTATTTCTGGGTCATCAGAAAGCATTAAGAGCCCATGCTGGCCGGCAGCTCCGATAAAGTTCGCGCTACTACTACTGCTGCTGCTGCTACTACTACTACTACTACTACGACGACGACGACCACGACGACTGCTGCTGCCGCTACGGCAAGAAACAGCACAAGGATTTAAGCGACACGGAGAACGCTACAACAGAGCACGAACACGACGAATACTGCACATATAACTGGCACGATGCTTTGTAACATGTGCCAATCAGATAGCTCCCGCTTCTCGCATCATGGAGCTCTTCGAACTTGCACTCGCAGCAACATGTCACCAGCTGCGAAGAAGCACTCACTGGCTGCTGGCTGCATTCAACATACTGATACTAGCCGTGCAAAAAACAAGGGCGCACGCAACGACCTCAAGACGAACCAGCCAGTAGATGCCATGATGTGGGCGGGCAAAGCCAAGTTAAGCAATCTGGTAGTTAATCCACCACTGTGCCCACAGGTTTGGCGGAAAGCACTCTCAGCCGTCTTTGCAAATGTTCAGCGCGATGCGCTGTCTTTGCAAAAGGTCACCTGGGTTCTCAAAAACTTAAGACCTCACTGGCTTGAGTTCAGGGTGTCTGATGAATCATCAAGTGTAAGTTTGCTTGCAGCACACGACACAGAATTGTACCATCATCGGAGCGAATATTGCGATATTCGCTTGGCTTTACTTGTAGAGCTGCAATTAAGGCTTCACGATCTGCGTTTGAGGGTTGACAAGCTTTGTTTCAAGAGTTGCGTCCTGTTGTGGCTTCCTCATTGTGGTGCCTCAAGAATGAGTTCTTCCGCTCTACATATCCAAACAGCCCAATGTTCTTGAATTGATCAACAGTCCTTAAGCCACGGAAACACACAGGAACATTTCATCATTTAGAGTATGGCTTTCTCTGCATGTGCTACGGTAGAAAATGTCCCACACCCCTTCGTAGTTATGGAAGCCCCTGATATTAATCACACATGCCAGTCGGCCATCTGCAGGCTGTCACACTCCGAGCTGAGGCCCATATTCGACTGCTCTGTTTTCCGTCTCCGCTAGGACTAATTGAGGTACTCCCTGAGAAGTTTAGAGATGAGCGGTTGGAGGGCTTTAGGTCCTTTATACAAGGGAACCTGTAACGAACAACTCACAAAGAACCGGGTCTTCCCCATCAAGCTTCCGAAAACTTTGGTCAAAGCGCAGCAACCGCCCCCACCCCCAGAATGACGGCGACCAGAACCAGAAAAACAACACAAAGATTCCTAAAACCCGAAATCTTAGACCCTCCAACCTGTTTCAATGTGGCATGCAGACCACGTGGCTAGCGCGCCTCATCTCCTCGGATAACTCGCCAACGTCGAGACTCTCCTTAGGAGCTATCTGGCTATCATGTTCGGCTGGTTTTTTGTTGAAGCATTTATCCCGTCTTCTTTGTGCTTGTTATTTGTGCGACGTAAGATCTAGCAGAATCCGGCGTGTAGGGCCTTGCATTTGATTTGTTTGGTTTATCTGCGTGGGATTTGGGAGTTTCAAAGATATTCTGCAGCTCTGGACTTCGGACGGAAAAGACACCGAAGCCTCAGCATCCGAAGGAAAAGACTCGGCCCGGACTCCTGCGCCAAACCTTCGTAGAGGGTTGTAGCCGCAACCAAAACAACTTACAACAAGTAAGCCTTGTGGTTACAGGTAGTCGGTAGGGTCCGGGGGTTGCAGCTTACCAAGACTACTTGCAGTCCCAGGTCTGCTTTGCCCGTGAGAACTCGTCGGCCCGATCCTCAATCTGGACTGGAGCCCTGCCGCCACAAAACCCCCAGAGCTCTACATGACGCTAAACAAGCGAAAAGCCAGAGAAATCCCCAAGACCCAGAGCCCTGGCGCACAAAACCCTAATCGTGATTGCTAAAGCTTCAAGAGCTTGAACCGAAGGTCTCGCGCCTGAACCTGTCCTCAAGTCCTCAAGAGTCCACCACTACCATCCCTTACCCTGCGCAGCCCATGCAAGCGCAGGCCCAGGTGCCGTCATCGTGTCGACACATCGGCGCAAATCATTCCAAAAGGTGATGGCTAGCCTTCCAGCTCAGGGTCTACACCCGTTTCACCAAGGAGCCATCCCTGCACCCGCCTGATCCCCGGCGTGATTTTTTGCTGTATGAGGTGTGCCACCATGATGTAAGAAACAAGCTCAAGCCAAACTGCAAAATCCTGAAGCCTCGAGATGACTCTGCAGCGAGCAACTACGAAACTGCGGACCTGCCGATGCAAATGGCTGGTTTGAAGGATCGCGGGAAGCAGTGCAGAAGCAGTAGCGCCAGAAAGTGTGATCACAAAGCAGACAAGCCCGTATCGCCCGACGCATGCTCCCACTTTCTCTAACCAAGTGTAAGTGGACCATTATAGAGCTCCAGATATTGGTAAACTCCGAGGTATCCTGACCTTCGACTTTCCATGAATGTAAACATCCAAACGCGCTGAAGTGCGTACACATCCCACCTCAAATCTTCAATGGGTTGAACGCAGCAGGGGAAGCGCTTGCCCACATCGCTGCGGAACTGGTCTGCAGGTCCATTGTACTCCTGGACATCTATTTGGTGGTCTTGGGTTCCAGGATTTCGGGATTTCTTCGGCTTGGTGCTTAGGTGACCTTGGAAAAGGGGTATCCTTGAAATCTCAATGTTTAGCTTGGGACTGCAGTCCTCCATGTCTGGGTCCTGTGTTCTCGGGGTCTACTATAGACCGTCCCCTTTTTTTTGGCGACTATGGCGTGACAACAGCAATTCCTAAATCCTTAATCAGGGCGGCATGCGGTAAGGACGTCGGATGAAGCTCATCTTCTGCTCTGACGAGGACTTCTACAAATCGTCGTCCGTCTCACATCAACTGAAGAGCACCTGAACGCAATCCCTCCCAGAACATGTCAATCCGAGGTTCGAGGAAATATTTCACCTCAGCGGTGCAGTGGGAGTCTGCTGGGGGGTTCCGGACTTTGGGATCAGCGGACTTACTCAAGCAGAGGCGGTGCTGGAGGTTGAAGATTCGGGCTTGTGGCTCAGAGTTTGTGCTTTCAGACTCTTGGAACCTTCCTGCCGGAACGGATAGAGAGTTCAGGCTTTCGAGACTTAGGGGCCTAAGGGTCAGCACTGACAGTTCAAGTCAGACTCTGAGCCTTCGAATCTTTGGACCCGGGGTTTGCAAGTTCAGGCCTTCGGCATTAACGAAGCATGCCAACGTGAAGGAACACTAATCCTCAAGCCAAAATCCAAGACTAATCACTCGTACGCCGTAAACCTGAGGAGTTCTAAGTCTTACCTGGCCAGGGTTCGTTTGATGACGGGCACCACTACGAAAAAACAACCACATGAAACAGGTAGGGGCCCAAATACGTAGTGTAGGGACAGCAAATACGCATGGCAAGAATGACGACTGGATATCGGCACTAATTTGGAAGCCAACTCATCCAAAGTTGTCCTGAGCATGTACCTCTGTGAGGCCCAAGCGTCACCTATCAAATATCCAGCACTCCATGGTGTCTTCTGCCCAGGCACTACAATGCCCATACATGCCCGGGGAAGCATGAACGTCGGCAGCTCTGCCGGGGTGTTCGGATAGTGCTCCTTCGGGTTTGGGGGTTTGGGACTAACTTGGGCACAGCCGGTGTTCACTTTCGGAATATGGAGGGAAGAACAAACTCCGAAAGGCGAACACTTGCCCAAGGCATCAGCATGCAAGGCAGCCTGCTTGTTTTCACATGGCATCTATCGGTACACGGCGTGCGTTTGATTGCGCACGACTACAGCTCTCGTTCCACAGCGAGCTGGCGTGCCCACCGTCGAACCCCATCGACAAACACGCAGCTAGCTGCAGCTTTGCTGCAAGCACTCACAGCCACCCCCTATACCTGGCTCTTGAGTGCCGCCACCGGCATGGCTTTCACAATCGTCTTCGCCTCGCCGAAGAGTTGCAGCAACAAGATACCCGAAGCCACTAGTCACTATTTGAGAAGGCTCCCGCCTTCTGCGCCTTGACCTGCACCTCCTGCAGCAAAGATCACACTCACAATGAAGCTACATCATAGCTCTCTGCGTGCCTTGCCGAACATCATACGGGTGCCACCCTTCGTTGCAGGCTTCACACCTTGCGGCTCAATTCAACCTACATGCTCCTACTCTCGCTCCAGCGGTCGGATGCATGTTGCTGATCAGCCCAGGCACGAGTCTTGATCATGCAAAGCCCTGGGAGAACGAACCTCAGACACATGTAGCTCACATCGAAAACGTGCTGCAGATTGTTGAGCATGACTCTTTGACTCTGGGAACATCCATCATCAAAGCCTAAACGCCACTAAACGCCCAAACTGGCTTCCAAAAGCTGTCAAGGTGCTTGCCGGTGGTGGTGACCTCGCTGGCACCGATCTCGGAAAGGTTCTGCAGGACTGACAGGACATCCTTCTTCTTGAGCTCCGACTTGGTAGCGAGCTGGTCGGCAAGCTGGCTCTTGGTCATGGCTTTGGCAGCCTTCATGGACTTGGACTTCATCGCGGATTTCATTGCCGGGGCCATGTCTTCCAAGAGGGTCGGAGCAAGTCTGTCAGAGGACTTGTGAAAGCTTGAGCAGCGAGAGGCTCAGGGCATGTGGCGACAACTCAAAAGTGCCGCGGAGCAAGCAGAGCTGAAGAGCTGGCAAAGGCGCCGATAAAGATTCCAGCCGCCCTAGATCTCTCACCCAGACGCGACACGTCCTTGCAGGTCACCCCAAACCATTCTCATGCAAGGCAGCCTGCTTGTTTTCACATGGCATCTATCGGTACACGGCGTGCGTCTGATTGCGCACGACTACAGCTCTCGTTCCACAGCGAGCTAGCGTGCCCACCGTCGAACCCCATCGACAAACACGCAGCTAGCTGCAGCTTTGCTGCAAGCACTCACGGCCACCCCCTATACCTGGCTCTTGAGTGCCGCCACCGGCATGGCTTTCACAATCGTCTTCGCCTCGCCGAAGAGTTGCAGCAACAAGATACCCGAAGCCACTAGTCACTAGCTGAGAAGGCTCCCGCCTTCTGCGCCTTGACCTGCACCTCCTGCAGCAAAGATCACACTCACAATGAAGCTACATCATAGCTCTCTGCGTGCCTTGCCGAACATCATACGGGTGCCACCCTTCGTTGCAGGCTTCACACCTTGCGGCACAATTCAACCTACATGCTCCTACTCTCGCTCCAGCGGTCGGATGCATGTTGCTGATCAGCCCAGGCACGAGTCTTGATCATGCAAAGCCCTGGGAGAACGAACCTCCGACACATGTAGCTCACATCGAAAACGTGCTGCAGATTGTTGAGCATGACTCTTTGACTCTGGGAACATCCATCATCAAAGCCTAAACGCCACTAAACGCCCAAACTGGCTTCCAAAAGCTGTCAAGGTGCTTGCCGGTGGTGGTGACCTCGCTGGCACCGATCTCGGAAAGGTTCTGCAGGACTGACAGGACATCCTTCTTCTTGAGCTCCGACTTCGTAGCGAGCTGGTCGGCAAGCTGGCTCTTGGTCATGGCTTTGGCAGCCTTCATGGACTTGGACTTCATCGCGGATTTCATTGCCGGGGCCATGTCTTCCAAGAGGGTCGGAGCAAGTCTGTCAGAGGACTTGTGAAAGCTTGAGCAGCGAGAGGCTCAGGGCATGTGGCGACAACTCAAAAGTGCCGCGGAGCAAGCAGAGCTGAAGAGCTGGCAAAGGCGCCGATAAAGATTCCAGCCGCCCTAGATCTCTCACCCAGACGCGACACGTCCTTGCAGGTCACCCCAAACCATTCTCATGCAAGGCAGCCTGCTTGTTTTCACATGGCATCTATCGGTACACGGCGTGCGTCTGATTGCGCACGACTACAGCTCTCGTTCCACAGCGAGCTAGCGTGCCCACCGTCGAACCCCATCGACAAACACGCAGCTAGCTGCAGCTTTGCTGCAAGCACTCACGGCCACCCCCTATACCTGGCTCTTGAGTGCCGCCACCGGCATGGCTTTCACAATCGTCTTCGCCTCGCCGAAGAGTTGCAGCAACAAGATACCCGAAGCCACTAGTCACTATTTGAGAAGGCTCCCGCCTTCTGCGCCTTGACCTGCACCTCCTGCAGCAAAGATCACACTCACAATGAAGCTACATCATAGCTCTCTGCGTGCCTTGCCGAACATCATACGGGTGCCACCCTTCGTTGCAGGCTTCACACCTTGCGGCTCAATTCAACCTACATGCTCCTACTCTCGCTCTAGCGGTCAGATGCATGTTGCTGATCAGCCCAGGCACGAGTCTTGATCATGCAAAGCCCTGGGAGAACGAACCTCAGACACATGTAGCTCACATCGAAAACGTGCTGCAGATTGTTGAGCATGACTCTTTGACTCTGGGAACATCCATCATCAAAGCCTAAACGCCAGTAAACGCCCAAACTGGCTTCCAAAAGCTGTCAAGGTGCTTGCCGGTGGTGGTGACCTCGCTGGCACCGATCTCGGAAAGGTTCTGCAGGACTGACAGGACATCCTTCTTCTTGAGCTCCGACTTGGTAGCGAGCTGGTCGGCAAGCTGGCTCTTGGTCATGGCTTTGGCAGCCTTCATGGACTTGGACTTCATCGCGGACTTCATTGCCGGGGCCATGTCTTCCAAGAGGGTCGGAGCAAGTCTGTCAGAGGACTTGTGAAAGCTTGAGCAGCGAGAGGCTCAGGGCATGTGGCGACAACTCAAAAGTGCCGCGCAGCAAGCAGAGCTGAAGAGCTGGCAAAGGCGCCGATAAAGATTCCAGCCGCCCTAGATCTCTCACCCAGACGCGACACGTCCTTGCAGGTCACCCCAAACCATTCTCATGCAAGGCAGCCTGCTTGTTTTCACATGGCATCTATCGGTACACGGCGTGCGTCTGATTGCGCACGACTACAGCTCTCGTTCCACAGCGAGCTAGCGTGCCCACCGTCGAACCCCATCGACAAACACGCAGCTAGCTGCAGCTTTGCTGCAAGCACTCACGCCACCCCCTATACCTGGCTCTTGAGTGCCGCCACCGGCATGGCTTTCACAATCGTCTTCGCCTCGCCGAAGAGTTGCAGCAACAAGATACCCGAAGCCACTAGTCACTAGCTGAGAAGGCTCCCGCCTTCTGCGCCTTGACCTGCACCTCCTGCAGCAAAGATCACACTCACAATGAAGCTACATCATAGCTCTCTGCGTGCCTTGCCGAACATCATACGGGTGCCACCCTTCGTTGCAGGCTTCACACCTTGCGGCTCAATTCAACCTACATGCTCCTACTCTCGCTCTAGCGGTCAGATGCATGTTGCTGATCAGCCCAGGCACGAGTCTTGATCATGCAAAGCCCTGGGAGAACGAACCTCAGACACATGTAGCTCACATCGAAAACGTGCTGCAGATTGTTGAGCATGACTCTTTGACTCTGGGAACATCCATCATCAAAGCCTAAACGCCAGCCCAAACTGGCTTCCAAAAGCTGTCAAGGTGCTTGCCGGTGGTGGTGACCTCGCTGGCACCGATCTCGGAAAGGTTCTGCAGGACTGACAGGACATCCTTCTTCTTGAGCTCCGACTTGGTAGCGAGCTGGTCGGCAAGCTGGCTCTTGGTCATGGCTTTGGCAGCCTTCATGGACTTGGACTTCATCGCGGACTTCATTGCCGGGGCCATGTCTTCCAAGAGGGTCGGAGCAAGTCTGTCAGAGGACTTGTGAAAGCTTGAGCAGCGAGAGGCTCAGGGCATGTGGCGACAACTCAAAAGTGCCGCGGAGCAAGCAGAGCTGAAGAGCTGGCAAAGGCGCCGATAAAGATTCCAGCCGCCCTAGATCTCTCACCCAGACGCGACACGTCCTTGCAGGTCACCCCAAACCATTCTCATGCAAGGCAGCCTGCTTGTTTTCACATGGCATCTATCGGTACACGGCGTGCGTCTGATTGCGCACGACTACAGCTCTCGTTCCACAGCGAGCTAGCGTGCCCACCGTCGAACCCCATCGACAAACACGCAGCTAGCTGCAGCTTTGCTGCAAGCACTCACGGCCACCCCCTATACCTGGCTCTTGAGTGCCGCCACCGGCATGGCTTTCACAATCGTCTTCGCCTCGCCGAAGAGTTGCAGCAACAAGATACCCGAAGCCACTAGTCACTAGCTGAGAAGGCTCCCGCCTTCTGCGCCTTGACCTGCACCTCCTGCAGCAAAGATCACACTCACAATGAAGCTACATCATAGCTCTCTGCGTGCCTTGCCGAACATCATACGGGTGCCACCCTTCGTTGCAGGCTTCACACCTTGCGGCTCAATTCAACCTACATGCTCCTACTCTCGCTCTAGCGGTCAGAGGCATGTTGCTGATCAGCCCAGGCACGAGTCTTGATCATGCAAAGCCCTGGGAGAACGAACCTCAGACACATGTAGCTCACATCGAAAACGTGCTGCAGATTGTTGAGCATGACTCTTTGACTCTGGGAACATCCATCATCAAAGCCTAAACGCCACTAAACGCCCAAACTGGCTTCCAAAAGCTGTCAAGGTGCTTGCCGGTGGTGGTGACCTCGCTGGCACCGATCTCGGAAAGGTTCTGCAGGACTGACAGGACATCCTTCTTCTTGAGCTCCGACTTCGTAGCGAGCTGGTCGGCAAGCTGGCTCTTGGTCATGGCTTTGGCAGCCTTCATGGACTTGGACTTCATCGCGGATTTCATTGCCGGGGCCATGTCTTCCAAGAGGGTCGGAGCAAGTCTGTCAGAGGACTTGTGAAAGCTTGAGCAGCGAGAGGCTCAGGGCATGTGGCGACAACTCAAAAGTGCCGCGGAGCAAGCAGAGCTGAAGAGCTGGCAAAGGCGCCGATAAAGATTCCAGCCGCCCTAGATCTCTCACCCAGACGCGACACGTCCTTGCAGGTCACCCCAAACCATTCTCATGCAAGGCAGCCTGCTTGTTTTCACATGGCATCTATCGGTACACGGCGTGCGTCTGATTGCGCACGACTACAGCTCTCGTTCCACAGCGAGCTAGCGTGCCCACCGTCGAACCCCATCGACAAACACGCAGCTAGCTGCAGCTTTGCTGCAAGCACTCACGACCACCCCCTATACCTGGCTCTTGAGTGCCGCCACCGGCATGGCTTTCACAATCGTCTTCGCCTCGCCGAAGAGTTGCAGCAACAAGATACCCGAAGCCACTAGTCACTAGCTGAGAAGGCTCCCGCCTTCTGCGCCTTGACCTGCACCTCCTGCAGCAAAGATCACACTCACAATGAAGCTATATCATAGCTCTCTGCGTGCCTTGCCGAACATCATACGGGTGCCACCCTTCGTTGCAGGCTTCACACCTTGCGGCTCAATTCAACCTACATGCTCCTACTCTCGCTCTAGTGGTGAGATGCATGTTGCTGATCAGCCCAGGCACGAGTCTTGATCATGCAAAGCCCTGGGAGAACGAACCTCAGACACATGTAGCTCACATCGAAAACGAGCTGCAGATTGTTGAGCATGACTCTTTGACTCTGGGAACATCCATCATCAAAGCCTAAACGCCAGTAAACGCCCAAACTGGCTTCCAAAAGCTGTCAAGGTGCTTGCCGGTGGTGGTGACCTCGCTGGCACCGATCTCGGAAAGGTTCTGCAGGACTGACAGGACATCCTTCTTCTTGAGCTCCGACTTGGTAGCGAGCTGGTCGGCAAGCTGGCTCTTGGTCATGGCTTTGGCAGCCTTCATGGACTTGGACTTCATCGCGGATTTCATTGCTGGGGCCATGTCTTCCAAGAGGGTCGGAGCAAGTCTGTCAGAGGACTTGTGAAAGCTTGAGCAGCGAGAGGCTCAGGGCATGTGGCGACAACTCAAAAGTGCCGCGAAGCAAGCAGAGCTGAAGAGCTGGCAAAGGCGCCGATAAAGATTCCAGCCGCCCTAGATCTCTCACCCAGACGCGACACGTCCTTGCAGGTCACCCCAAACCATTCTCATGCAAGGCAGCCTGCTTGTTTTCACATGGCATCTATCGGTACACGGCGTGCGTCTGATTGCGCACGACTACAGCTCTCGTTCCACAGCGAGCTAGCGTGCCCACCGTCGAACCCCATCGACAAACACGCAGCTAGCTGCAGCTTTGCTGCAAGCACTCACGGCCACCCCCTATACCTGGCTCTTGAGTGCCGCCACCGGCATGGCTTTCACAATCGTCTTCGCCTCGCCGAAGAGTTGCAGCAACAAGATACCCGAAGCCACTAGTCACTATTTGAGAAGGCTCCCGCCTTCTGCGCCTTGACCTGCACCTCCTGCAGCAAAGATCACACTCACAATGAAGCTACATCATAGCTCTCTGCGTGCCTTGCCGAACATCATACGGGTGCCACCCTTCGTTGCAGGCTTCACACCTTGCGGCTCAATTCAACCTACATGCTCCTACTCTCGCTCTAGCGGTCAGATGCATGTTGCTGATCAGCCCAGGCACGAGTCTTGATCATGCAAAGCCCTGGGAGAACGAACCTCAGACACATGTAGCTCACATCGAAAACGTGCTGCAGATTGTTGAGCATGACTCTTTGACTCTGGGAACATCCATCATCAAAGCCTAAACGCCAGTAAACGCCCAAACTGGCTTCCAAAAGCTGTCAAGGTGCTTGCCGGTGGTGGTGACCTCGCTGGCACCGATCTCGGAAAGGTTCTGCAGGACTGACAGGACATCCTTCTTCTTGAGCTCCGACTTGGTAGCGAGCTGGTCGGCAAGCTGGCTCTTGGTCATGGCTTTGGCAGCCTTCATGGACTTGGACTTCATCGCAGACTTCATTGCCGGGGCCATGTCTTCCAAGAGGGTCGGAGCAAGTCTGTCAGAGGACTTGTGAAAGCTTGAGCAGCGAGAGGCTCAGGGCATGTGGCGACATCTCTCACCGGGACGCGACATGTCCTTGCAGGTCACTGTTGTTGCTGACCCCTGGAAAAATTCATCCAGAAGTACCGCTTTTCTCAAATTTTACTCCCTTTGCTGAAGACGAAACCGTGAAATCATAACCCTGAGCCAAAAAACAAGCCGTGAGTCCTCAACGCCCTCCCGGAAGCCCGGAAGCACAGACGTCGACCCACAGCTCCCACTGAGCTTTCAGGGGAAATCTCTGCGGTCCTTGCTGGGAGTGGCACACATGAAGCCCTTGGGAAGGAGCTTCACCTTTGAGAGGTCCTGCGGCTCTGGCAGGTGCGCTTAGGGCATTAGGAACCCAAGGGAGGGGTTAATATTTGGGCTCGTACAGTTCTTCAGACGTTTGCAGTTCTTGGGCTCTTGGAGAAATATGACAATTATAATATGAGTGCAAGAGTGCTTCTACGGGTTTTCTACGCGGTAGTGGATCTTCTTTTCCTCGTTCTGGGACCATAGGCCTTGCTGATAAAAAAACATGTGTGTTCCGGGCTAGAGTATTCAAGGCTGGTGGCATTGGAGTTTCAGGGTTTCCAATACTTTCCTGAAGGGTTTTGCAAGAGCTTGGGCCTTTCAGTGCTTCGTAGTTTGAGCCTCAGCTGCCTCTGCTTGATGAGGGGATTTGTAGTTAGCAAAGCAAAGGTTGAATCTTCAGCCGCAGTATTAGTAGAAGGTTTAGAGTTAAGAAGTTCAGGTTTGAGCCATCCTGTACTTAGGGTCAGGCAAAGTGAAACACTGTGGAAACTGGCCACTAGCCCTGAACACTGTGAACATGAAACAGACAAATGAACTTCCTGAGGCGTGGAAGTCTTAAAACCTTAGCAGCAGTGTGGCACTGTGTCCCGCTGAACCCCATAATCTCACATCCCAGCACACATCTTGTCGCAGTCATTCTGCATGCTGCGCACTATTCCCTCATCCATTTTCCGTATCTTCAAGATTTCGAGAAAGTTTGCAAAGTCTTGCCGGTCCTTCAGCAGGACCGAAGCAAGAGCTCCTTCTACAAGTTGCCTCAGTTCCGTTGGGGATTCTTCGGAAGCGTAGGGTGCTACTTAGGGTCTGTGTTGAAAAGCCGAATCACCACAACTGTTTCGAAGGTCTGAGGCTTCAGGCTTTATTTTAGGAATTTCAGGGATTGGGGTTGAGGATTAGGCTTGCTGATTGTAGGCGGGGAATACTTCATGTTCCGCGAAAGTAACATCCATAATTCCGTGGGATTAGTGTCCAGTACCCTTGGGCTTCAATTAACAGGAAAGTCCAGACACGGATCTTTTCACACACAGGGCTTCTGAGCCTTAATTCCTGGACCTGGCAGAGGGGGGCCTTTTCTGAACCTAAGGAATCCAGGGTCTTGAAACCCTGAGACTTCGGGCTTACGGCTTGGGGTTGGGCAGACCCCTACTCTGGAGCTGTAAACCGACAAACCGCGGTGAAAGTTTATGAACTGCTGCAACGCCCGATACAACCCCGAAGCTGTAGTCGTAGAATGGATCCTGCAGCCGAATTCGGATAGTGCACCTCAGCGTCCGCTTCAGAGCTCGAACCAGGGCCTTAGCACAGTGTAGGGCAGACGGGATTAGGTGCTAAGCCTAAGAGTATTATGGTCGACGAGGCTTGGGGTCTAGGGTTCTGCAGGCCTTCTTTTTGAAGGGAAGTTACTACCGATTTCCTCGGGGAATGTCTGGAAACGCGGCGAAACGAAGCTCCAGGTGCAGGTACTCTCAATAGCTGAACAAGTCTGCTCCTTTCGGCTGCCATCCTCAACTCTGAGTCCTATGGACCTCAAAGCAACCGAACTACGCAGCCTCAGGGGTGCTGGGCAGATTGGGGTAGGTTCTGAAACCATCTGGCCCGACCCCCCCCCCCCCCGCCCCCCAATTCCCAAAGCTCCAAAACCTTCAAACCCTGAAGCTCCGCTAGGACGTGGTGCATGGAATGCGGCAAGGTCAAAGTCCACGTCGGAATCCCACATGACCTTTGGATGTCTGCACTTAGGACTGGCATCCTGACTTTGATCGCTGTGCTGACTGCTCTTCGGCCGTTCTAGGGCATCTGTAACCCAGAGATCGGTGAACTTCACAACAGTGATGAGCCAGTATTGCTCCTGCTGCTGCCACCAGCACCACGACGACCACTTCTACTACTGCTCCTGCCGAGATTACACGATGGACTCCCACATGCATGTTCATGTAAACAAGGTGTGGCTGCACCTGCACCATTGCCACGTGGTGAGTACATCCCGCGTCATAGGCTCCAGTCGAAGACTACAATCCCTGAACTCATCAATCCTGCAGCTTGGAACTTTGATTTGCGCAAGGTGTCGTTGGTAAGGCCCCTGAACAACAACTAGGGTTTGTAGAGCATTACAGATAAGCCACCCCAGCATGCCCTAGAGATGAAAGAACCCTTATGAAAAGGCACGAAACCCTTCTTTGCCTACGAAGAGGTTTCTCTGAGTTGAGATCCTCGTCCGCCCAAGGAGGGCACCGAGTAGGATTTAGGACATAGGTTTCCGAATCCACGCGGCATTTCTCAGTCGCATCGGGACGAGAGACATCCTCGGAGCCACCAGACTTTCATGTTCTCATGTTCTACTGTTAAAGTTCGTTTTTTTCTCGTGATATGGCATGGGGTCTTCATAGGGGTTCCAACCACGGGTTGATGCAAGGTTTCTGTCGTAAGGCGGTCGGAAGGGTAGGGGTTCAAGGGGGTTTACAGAATGGTAAGGGTTACCGATTAAAACGGAGGTTCCTGCAAGGAGACCCAGAGGGATGCAATCCAGAACTTCGAAGCATCCCAACGTTTTCCCCGCTGCTGTCAGGGTTTTCCCCGAGGTGGCAGGGCTATCCTGAGGTTTTCAGCTGTAGGGCTCAGAGCGGGCCTGTCTGGCTCCAAGTGCACGAGAGTGGAGTAGCCTTTTTCACCGGGGCCTGGATGTTTAGGCAAGTGCCTGAGACATGCCCGAACGACCCTTGAAGTCACATCCAGAGAGCCCAATAGCCTGCAATTCAAGACATGGCTGGAAAGTCAGAGCAGAAGTCCTTCTGTGAAGTAAGGTACATCCAAACTCAAAGGGTTATTGGGCTCTCGGAGTAGGGGTCCAGCTGAGAGCAGCAGGCTTCGGGCTGAGCATTTGCAGAGTTTGCAGCAGTGCTCTACTTAAGTTTAGAGGCCCGGGGGGGGGGGGGGGTAGGATGCTCTGACAGCACCGATATGGCTCTTCTCGGTTGTGCAATTATGCCATGGAATTTCCCTATTTCTTTGGCAGCAGGGTAATGGGCTCTACGAGTAGCTTGAACGTGCACTCCAACAGGATTAACCAAAGCCGTTCCGAGAACGACTTGTGCTCACAAGTAATTCGAAAAAGTGTTCAAAGCTGATTGAGGATTTCAAGTTTCCGCCGTCTCAAGATGACGAAACAGCTACGCAGCAGGGAGAGGCGCATTCAAAACTTCTTTGGCAGCCAAGTGTCACGCGGCATAACAGCATCTTGCCGCAGACCTGCGCTGTCAAGGCTATTCGAGACCATGGCAAGAATCGGAACAATGGCAGTTCAGCTGCTCAGGGATCTCACCCTGAAAAGACCCCCTCTCATAGACTCGGTCAGTCGCAAAGAGCCCGAG
Organism: Symbiodinium sp. CCMP2592; assembly: GCA_905221615.1. Taxonomy (NCBI): domain Eukaryota; class Dinophyceae; order Suessiales; family Symbiodiniaceae; genus Symbiodinium; species Symbiodinium sp. CCMP2592. The sequence goes on along the minus strand of CAJNDT010001336.1, from coordinate 726,994 downwards.
TCAAGCTGGGAGATGCTTTCTGGAATGCTACAGGGCCGCGGCCGGAGTTCCACCCTTCGACGGAAAAAGCCCTCACAGCCTGAAAAAGCCCAGAACCCTTCGAACCCTTCAGCCTTCAAGTCCTAAAGGTGTGTTAGAAGGCGTATTTATTCACGGCAAACCACGAAACCCCACCGACAAGAGCTGCACCCTGAAAGGGTGCCGCACGCCGTATCAGTGCCTTATCGGGGTTTGAGGAACAAGACAGCGCACCACACCCTAGCCTTTGAAAGGAATTAGGGGACTTCCAAGAAGGACCACCCTGGGCCTTATCCTTTTGTTCACCAGAGAGCTGTCCCGGGCGAGGGTACCGGATCTCTTCCTGAGCAGTGCAGTTGAAGGGCTTTGGGTAGCTAAGGGGTCATTGGGGTTTGTGTTTCAAGACTGATCTTGCTATTTAGTGTCGCAACGAGTGCAGTCACCGAACAACTGAAAGGTCTGCCAGGCCTGGCATCATGTGGCCACTTTTAGCAAGATGCAGATGCATCCGTCCCGACATTAGAGCTCTGAACCCAATGCCCTTTTCTTCAGACTATCGCCACAGCGGCCTACGATGTGGATGCAGTTTTTTGCAGGGTCTTCGAAAGCATCTTCTTTGAAGCAATATGCTTTCTTGTGGTAACCTGAATTACAATTCGTCAGCAAGAACCCTGCTTTTAGAGCTAGAAAGCTTGGGACAGGGTCTGCCACAACTCTCCACCTGGCGATTGAACGATTTTTTTTTAAAGCATCATGGAGCTGGAACCTTCCCCAAAGCCAGATCCCCAATCACAACTGTTAATCAGCAATTGGCTCGAGGCCGGGAGGGAGGACTGGGAGCTAGACGAAATGCCTCTGTAGCTATGCTGCTTCTTGTCTCGGAAACTCCTACGTCGCCCTCTCTCAGCCGTCATCCCTGTATAGGGCCTAGTTATCCAGGAGCCCCTCCTGTAATACCTTAGGTCCCCTCGCTTTTTATGGTTCGCTTTGCCGGCCTCAGCTTGCTCTGAGCCCCGGTCTTCTGAGTTTAGGGTCTGAAAGGGTTTCGGACTTCAGGGCTTGGGCCTTTGAGCTTTGGGTTTGGAATTGAGGGCGTGGGGACTAAACCGCCTCTGGCCGCCTTGGCTTTGCTTGGGGATGGAGCAGTGGGGGTGAAGATGGCGGGCATTGTTTAACAAATGGGCGCATCCGAAGGAGCTTTTCGTATGATAGTCCATATTGGATCCCATCCCGTGAAGCAACTGGGAGAGAGCATGCCTCCACACATGGTAGAGAAGTACAGTTGAGCTTATAAGTATCCGCTCAGCACGAATTCTGACCCCACTCGCACAACCCCTGATCCAACTCTTAAACCCTAGAAAACCTAAACCCCAAATCCCACCACCCCAAAACCGTTGTATAGCCTTGGTAGTGTTTTACGTAATCAATAAGTGATCTTCCAGAAGAACAAATGCCGCCAACGCTGCAGGAAAGGGCTTATCCTCCTGACCGTGGCGAAGGAAGGCTGAGGGCCACCAAGGTTTCTCGAATGGGACAGGGCTAGGGTAGGGTGTGGGTTCAAGATTTATGGTTTGTATAAGGCCCAAGGCCCCAAAATCAACAACCTAAGACCCAGATCCAAAATCCCGGAACCGCGGGCATCAGCTAGCCTTCCATTGCAGGGTGATCCAACAGTCGATCTGGAGTCGCGAAGTGCCGATAAGCCACCCTGAGCCCTTCCATCGCACTGTCAACTTTTCGCAAGCTTTCGGGTTGAGGGGCTCAGTGAGATTTCTTGACAGATTTGCCATCATCAAGAGATTAGGAGCCTCAGGAACGAGTGCCGGCTATCCACTCAACCAACAGCGCGATTAGAGAGTATCTACGCGAAGGAGCCTCAAGCATACACTCACCAAGCCCGTGCAGAGCTGCATTAGTAAATGCCCTTTTATGTACCGGCCGACATTTGGACAAAAGCCTGACTTCAGGCCACGATGCCGATCCTTACAGATGATGGACGCCCCTCGCTTCTGCTGACTTGGCCTAATGCTTGGGCGAAGCTCCTGGAGGCAGAATTCCACAAGAAAGTCTTGAAACACACATTGAAACAAAAAAAAAGATACTTCCTGAGGAGATCCCAGCGAGCCCATGATCGAAGTTGCCTCAGCCTTGGCGCTTAGGAACCTCTCCGTACCCCAAATGGTACCAGTGATAAAGGGTAAAGGGAACGGTGGAAGAAGAGGTTTACAAAACGCGCTTTCTTTAGGGTGTCACTGGGCTCAAGATGATGAAACAAGTCAGGGAGTTTCTATCAGATCACAATCTTAAAGGGAGGGAAAAAACAAAGCACGACGAGTCTCAACTTGGATCCCAGAACGCCAAAGACCCGGGTGGGGCCTGTGCCGGCTCGTAGGGCTCGCCCGAGAGGAGCCCGAATTTCATGAGCTCCAGGGCTATCAGACCTGGCTGCGAAGAGCTTGGAGCAGAGGGGCTTTGAGATATGTCGGCTGAAGTTTAGAGGGGCTTTGAGATCGATATGTTGGCTGAAGTTTAGAGTTTAGACTCTTCTCTTCGGCTTTGCTACGGGCCTCGGTGAGGGGTCGCGCGTAGCGGGTGGCTATCCCGCTTGGCTGCAGCACAAGACACGTCGTGAAGCCCCGAGCCCCTTGCGTTGAGAATTTCAGAACATAGGGGACCTTTTCCACATTCTCGTTAGGCGGTTCTTTTATGTCGTTGTTGCTGGAGCTTGTCGTTTTTGTGGTGCCGACCCCTACTTTAACTTTGGGCTCCTCCATTTCTGAAATCCCATATCTGCGCCTCAGCCCCCGTGCTTCCACCCCAAAGCATCCTTCGACTTGGATTTCTGAGACCCAGCCCGGGCTTCACTTTGCTGGCAAGGTGCCCGGCTCGGTGAGAGTGGCCGGAATCCTGGGAATTCACGATTTGGAGTTTCGAAATTTAACGCCTTCATGTTTGAGGAGCGGGGCTCGGGCCAGAGTCGGATTTGCTGGTCTCGGGGTGAGTCGGATGTTGGCTCTTGCGGGTTTTTCTGGCTTCAGGATGTTCCGTGCTCTGAACGGGCAGCTCAAGAGTTCAATCCGAATCAACCACAAAGTCGGTATCATGGTGCTCAGGCATGACCATGCTAATGCTCATTGTCGCACTCTTTATACTCCTGGCCATGATGGCTCCACTAGTAAACGAAGCAATTCCAGGAATAGCGACAAGAAGACAAACACAGCCCTAAGCCCTAAGCCGCCTTAAGCCGCCTAAGCCCCAAGCACGGAGCCGAAAGCCCGAAAGCAGACACACGAGAGGCGCGTACATCCCAACAACGACACCATGAACCAACACTGCAGGGACCTGTATAGCTATTGAAATACGGCTTTCCAAGAGGCTTACCTCAAAACCGCTGTGTGGGAATAATCACGGCGCAGTGCTGCTACTTCGCGGGCTTGGCTAGCAGCAGGGTTTACATCGCCGGGTTTAGGGAAGGCCCACCGAGAGTCACACTGCATTGCCGGGCGTCTGTTTCAGTACGTCGCTCAGCACCGTCGCTGCTCCATCGTCGCTGATGAGCTCAAGCTTCTCCTCCAACAAAGATTCTTATTTCGGAGTGCAAAACAGCAAATTCAGGAGTACTCCTTACATCGAACCATATCTGTACCTAATTAAGGAGTGCTGCTTCTTGAACTGGTCGGGGCTTTCTGCGGAAACGTGCATGTGGCTTGAGAAAACCAGAAACAAAACACCACTTGGGATGCTGGGAGAGTCCCTGAAGACACCTGTTACACGACCCCTAATTTCGAAGCACCCATGCGGCTCCAGGACGATGAAGTGCACGAGCGTGGCCAGCGAAGACATGTCCGGATCGCAAGAGGGTGCCGCCTGGTCCTCAGTCGGGTTTAGGGTCGAATGCCTGATTCTAGGGGTTTTCTCCCTCCCAGTGCCGATTGGCGAAGTGTGGTCACTTTCCATTTGTCCACAAGGAGTGTCCGGGTTGGATTCACAAAGGCTGAAGGGTGCTGAGCAGCCCCAGGTTAGCAGCTCAGCTTCCGAAGCTGGAGAACCCGACACAAACTCCTCGATTCCCGCCATTAAACCACGAAACCCGCCGTGTGTTTGCATTCGGCCGCCCCCTTGCTGCGGAATCATTATCAAGTGGCACAGGAGTTATAGAATACACCAAAACCGTTAAGCCATGAGCGGTCGCGCTAACCTTTTACTCAGAGGGCTTGGGCACAATAGTCAGCGGTATATAGTACACAACATGATGACTGTACACGACCATACAAACTCCTACGCAAGCTGCGATGCAAAACTACACCCCCCTCACCTAAAGGCACGGTCACTGCATCCAAAAACACAGCATACCTTCGCCTGCAGGTGGAAGAGCGCTTCGGCTCGGAGTTTGACGATCGGCGTGGAGTTGCCTCCCGCGTCATCAGTTCAGCAAAAGTATATGTGACTATCGTGTGCCTCGAGGAAGGGTGCGAAAACTGCATGCTAGCTTTTCTTCAAATGCAAGACGCTGGTTTCAGCGTGGAGCAAGGACGTTAGGAGTTCGCCGCACAGCCACTTGAAAAATATCACAGGCCGGGTGAACATCCCTCTTGCTCGAAAGAATCAGACTACTGGGTCGGCTTATCAGTTCCAACGCCATCCGCGATTGCGCCACTCACGCCAGTCCTGGTTGTCCCAGTTCTGGCCGCGCCATGATCCCCAGGATGACGAAGACCAATTCTGCCACCAGGATTGATTATCCCAGTCCCAGTCGCGGTTGGTGCGATCGGCGGCCTCGGCGTTAGCCGGGCTTTTGCCTTTTCCCTTCTCTGCTGCTCGGGCATATGTAGAGCCCTTGCCACCACCTGGCGGATGCTGCTGGGCATACTTCGGCTGGGCAGCACGACTTTGATTGGCCTTTTTGATGGTTTCATCAACCGTCTCCACCATGAAGGGTAGGTCCTTTGCCAAAACGGTCTGCAGGTCCGTACCCACTGCAGCGGGATCATAGTTGAGGAGATCCACCTTGCCGTGGCCAAAAGTCTGTAGACGGATGCCCCCCTTTTGTCTGGCGATGTTGTGAGCGAAATCTTGGAACGAAAGGATGGCTCCGTACCATGTAAATGCTACTGGCGTATCCTCCGGCGTGGACGTTAGTCCCGCTGCGCACAACTTGCCGCCAATGCCATCGTCTCCGGTAAAGAAAACGATACGACACTCTGGAACCTCGTCCGTGCGGATCTGGTGCGTGGAACTCGCCGCTCTGGAGGATCCAATAGCCAGCATGCGTTGCGATCGAGTGCGGCCAGGGTTCGGAAGGTAGGCGAAGCAGAGGCAGTCGAGGGCACGGATCGTTCTGCGTGTGTATCCCTCTTTGGCCATTGAAATTGCGTATTCATTGTCATGATTGAACCTCGCCACGCAATCAGTGTAGCCCTTTTTCACGGCTCTCTGCTTTGCCACTTTGGCTTTCCGAATAACCTCGCCTTCTAAGGAGTTCATGCCACGGCCGGCGACATCTTTCGATGCGCTTTGAAGGCTTGGCCTCACTCCCACTCGTTCAGCGGCATCACCCATCTCCTGAAGCAGAGCTTCACGCCCACGTGCCAACAGCGTCCGTCTGCCCTGTGCCTTCAATTGACCTGGTCGAACTGGCCCTCCGCATTGAGAGCAAATCCTTTGGCCTTGAAGACACTCAGCTTTGCAGTGGTAGCATTTGATTTTCTCCAAAAACGCGGCGGATGGCTTGGTCTCACTACCAGCATAAAGTACTGGTTCTGGCCTTCCCACCGGCTCCTGGATTGCTTCAACTGGTGTACCCTCAGCATCCAGCGTCACCGTTGTCGCCATTCCGTCACCGATGTACACAGTCCTGATTGGAGGACCCGGCTGTGCAATGATGGTGCCTGGTTCAACAAGCGGCCTCTCCTCTACGGAGGGCATTTGCTCATCATCAGGAGCTTCATCGTCGTCAGCCTTTGCAGGGGCATCGGTGATAGCCAACGATCCCTCAAGCACATCAGCGACATCTGGAATGGGCGGTAGGGACGTTTCCTCAGCTGGAAGGGTACCATGTTCTTCATCAATAGGCGGTGCGAAATTGTCCTGAGTCGTCTCCTCAGGCTCGGGTTCATCAAGAACGATATCGATGCCGGCCTCAGCGTTAGCTGGGCTTTCTCCCTGCTCTTCATCAGGAGGTACAGCGCCTCCTGCACGGGACCAGAGTACGACATCGCGTTGAGTATCGTTGATGAACAGGATTGTTGAGCCGGGCACTGCTTCGGAACACAATATGCCATCAGATTCCGTAACGAATAGATCGCAAGCAGCTTCGAGGACCTCCCGGGTGTCAAAGACGATCTCAATTGGTGCGCTTGCACGGAGTCCTGAACGTGCCTTCTGCTCTTCGAGCGGCAGCGGCGCAAAATAACAATGCGCCTTCTCAGAACCCCCCAAAACCCGGCAACAAACGATCTTCCAGAATCGCATACGCCGCATCATGTGTTGTGCGGTGATAGAGCCTGGGCGGCGCCTTGTCAATCGGGATCAACGGCCTGCCCTCTCGGGCGGCATTAGCCAGCTCTTCAGAACGCTGCAGCGTAAGATATGCCTTTGCAATAGAGGCATTGTCGAGCTGCAGATTGCTGGAGTGGCCTTGCGTACAACCGACGTAGACCGGAAAAGCCGGTTGCCCAATTGCATCGGCAGCACTGTCCATTGGTCCGCGAAACATAAGGCGCTGTTTGTTGTCGGTGGCGATCATGTCGAGGAGGCTTCCTAAACCAATGTTGCTTCCAGGTCTGCATCGATTAGCAACCTCAAGCACTTCCATGGCTAGTACCCATGGCCCGCTCCACGATCGCAGTTTAAATTGATTACCCTTGTTTTCGAAGTTTCCTCTGATAAGTCCAGTGACGAATGTGACCATTTTGTGATCACATCTCGGGTAGTGTAGGCCTGGCGTCATGTCTTTTTGGAACACTTCGATGTACTGGTCGGCCTCCTCTTGCGAGGGGCATTCGTTCCAGTAATCATACAGGGTAATGCCAGTCATCTCGGCGAAGTCATAGGTGTCGTTCATGAACCTCATTCCGCGCGATCCCTGCACTGCGAGCTTGGTCAATCGCTGCTTGTCGGCCTCAGCCTTTGCAAGGCGAGCTCTTTTTGCAGCGTGCTCGGTGCCAGAGTCGCCAGACAGAATGCCTCCACCATAAATGGATGCGTCGATCGGCATCGGTCGAATATCGCCAGAAGACGAAGCTGCAGTACTCGCCGGGGTAACGGCCTCCACCTTAGGTGGGGCTTTGTTCCATTCCGGCGAATTGATCTCCTCTTCTGTTGCGAAAACACCGGGTGCGACGCTGATGACATTCTGAATCTTCATCTCCTTGAGGAAGTCGGGGACCTCAGGCGCAGGCAGTTCGGCGTGACTTTCGTCACGCTTCTCCTCCCAGTATGCGTCGTCCCACGGATCCTCCTCCGTTGGCTCCGCCTTGACCTGCTTGCTTCTCGTCATCCTCGCAAGAGCCGCTTGCAGGACATGGTTATCCACTGCGTAGCGACCACGGGAATCAAAATAATTTTCAGCAAGCAGTGATTGGAAAGCGGCTTCGCCCATTTTCGCTATCGCTCTGGAGGCGTAGCGCTCGGCGATCTCGATCTGCATGATGTGGGCTAAACCCGAAACCATCTTGCGGCGGGATTCACTGTCCTCGCGGAAATGGACGTTGTCATTATAGAGCGCCAAATCTCCAAGGAAGGGGTGGATGTCACAGGCGGCGAGTCCTCTACGGACCGCTTCGTCCTTGAATCGCGCAATGCATTCATCGAACTGCTTTGGCAACCCGTAGACGAAGCTGCGAATACCTGTGCAGATCACAATGGACCCCACAAATGGAGAACGGCGCTGCAGGTCTGCAAGCGCTTCAAGGTTTTGGCAAACTCTCCGACAGATCTTTTGCCAATCTCCGCGGGCCTCTATGGGCGATTGATGGTCCCACCACGTCGGGACGCCGGGGCTGCAAAATATCCCGTATCTGCCGACGATCTCATTCGCCATCCAGACAATCTGCACGTCCACCAGCAACTCTTGGTCGCCAGAGTAGCGCAGAGCCGTCTGGTCACAGAGGATCTGAGCCCTCTCCCGAAGTTCGGACAATGTTTTGCCCCACAGGGGTTCGTAAATTATCTCCCTGTATTGCAGATAGACCCCCGAGCTCGCTGCCTTCAAATCCGAGGAAAGGTCTGTCCTCGTTCTCTTGCCAGCAACGAAAACAGTCGTAGAGTCGGAGAGGAGGATGAGCACCCGCTTTCGGCCTCGATTTTCATCGGGCTTTAGCTGCGACATGCCAGACTGCGTCAGTGCTGCCACTCGGTTGAGCCCAGGATATCGATCCGTTTCAAAGCAGTTGTGAGCAGCCACTTGCACCGGCATGTACTGAAAAAGTGCTCGCAACTCTCCTTCGTCAATCGACTCTTGGAAGCCTATCGACTCGTGACTGATGACGGCCGCCCAAAGCTGGCGGCCCCAAAAATCGGCCAACTGCTCTTCGTAGGTCGCCATCGCTCTTCTACTCTCAGCTGCTACCACGGGACTAGGACCCGGCCTCAGCGTTAGCTGGGCTTTAGTTGTACAGTAAAGCGATGACAAAGCTGCGCATGCCAGTCCTTCATGTACCTTAGGTCCATCATTGTCCTTAGTAGTATGCACTTGCCAATCAGCATGCAATGCCGAAACCTTGGTTTTCGATGTCCTTAGTCGTCCACAGTCCTGGGTAGCTTCGAGCAGCAGCCGCTTCAATCGAAAAGACGATGCAAAGATCAGCGACCCGCTCTTGTGTTTCTCAAGACCGAAATCGTGTGCCAACTTAACAACAGCAGGCATACACCACATCTCGTTGTTAGCTGAAGCTTCCAACAGCAGGTGGGGCCTAAGACGTTTGGTTAATCGGCACAACGACATCAACGATTTCAGACATTTGTTCCATTCGTGGTCCGGCAGCGATGCAAAGTAGAGAATCGGTTTAGTGCTTCCCCCCTCGTCGCAGAGGGCACGAAGATTGTTAGCGATTTTTGACATAGCTTTCGGATTCATGGTTTCAAGTTTGTTCGGGACAGGGATAACACGACAGGAATCATTTCCTGACAAGGTGGTTTCACTAGCGTTCCCAACGTCAAGCAAAACCCTGCAAAAGTCCATCGGCCTCGGCGCGAGCCGGGCGTCTGCAGGAGCGGCCGCCGCAGACCCGAGCCTAAAGCCGTGCTTGTTGAGGGTTTCAAGATCAGTTGTGGAAAGCTTGGGAAAACCACGAGAGGTATACGCGGTGATAGAAAAACGTTTTCCGGTATAAGGCAACACGCAGTGTTTCTTGGCTGGGTCAAAGACAAAAGGTTTGCAATGGGTGTCATGCACATCCCCTTTGATGGAACGTCCTTGAGCGTCTTTCTGGAACTGCGCCTTAGTATCCGAAACAGTCTGATCTTCAACCCACAATCCACCTCCTTTGTGGTCACCAAAGCTAACCATCAGGTTCTTAGAACCCTTTAAGTTATGGGAATCAGCATGAACTTTTGCCATGTTGTCCTTGCTAATCACCACTGAGGTCCATGTGAAACCTGAGTCAGGAGAATGAGCTTTCACGAACTCATTCAAGTACCTGGCAACTGCGGGATACCTAGTGGTGCTTCTGGTAACACCTTGCATTCCACCGTGTGTCCAAGTTCCGTACACTTGATAATAGCCTTGTTTCTTTGATGCAATGCGAGGTCGCTTGGATTTCTTAGCTGTATGATTTGATGCAATCTCTTCACACAACCTTTCCAAAGCATCACAGCCATACTCCTTCAGGCGGGAAAGTTCTGAAGCAACCATCTCAACCTCCTGAATGGCAGCAGCTGCTTTAGCACGTTTGCCTTGAACCTCGTGTGGTGTAGGAGAGCGGCCTGGCTTTTCAGCCGGCTTCGCATTCTGCGCATCAGGCACATGGTTTATGAGCCTAAGTGCATGCTCCCATTTACCACGTTCCGCAAACGGTTTTGTGAAGATGTCTGCGACCTGTTCTTTGGTATCAACATTGATCATGTTGAAATGGCCCTTTTCGAACTGTTGTTTCATCCATGCAAACGAAAGTCGTTGCGTCCTATCGGTGTGACGAAGCTTTTCACTGTCACCTTTCGCAATGATGGTGATTGTAGCTTGGTTATCTTCTAAGAACTGAACCTGAAACTTTTCAGAAAGATGAACATCCAAGCCATTTATATCCGCGACAGAGCGTCCTTCATGACTGAGTTCACCATACCTGATTTCATCAAGCTCCGGGTCAATCCTTGCAACGATTGTTTCCGTGACTTTAGGTGATTCCGCCGGCGGCCTGGTCTTTCGACCGGCTGCATTAGCGGTAACCTCTCCCCAAAGGTAACACCACAAGCTTAAGCTAGGCAGGCCTTGTGCTCTGATGCCGTGATTCGCTGAAACTACTTCACTTTCGGTGCTAGACGTCGTGATGCTGGTCTGTTTCTTTGAAAAAGCGTTCAACGGGTAGTAAGTGTTGGGCCCAACCAAGAACAGTGCGCATCCTGATGTGGATTTGGAATCAAATTCTCCTGCCCAATCGGCGTCACAGAAGAGCCACAACTTACAGTCCGAAATCTTATCGCCAATAAAACCCTGCATCGTGATGTCCAAGCTCGAATTAATGTAGCAGATCAGCCGATGTAAACCGACATCGCAATCCCTTGACCACTTCGTGACCCTAGAAGCGAGCGACTGGGTACACCGAAGTAAGTCCCACCTTGCCATTCTTGCTGCAAACAACACCTTCATGAGGACCCGACTGGCAATCGGTTGCAACCTCCCCTGGGGTTCGTTGCCTTCCACAGGTTTGGCTACTCTGTTCTCATGAAACGGCGTAGCTGCAAACTTCAGGGAATCACGTGAAACTTTAGCTAATTCACAGTACTTGTCGACACAGGAGACCAGGAAGTCCTTCATGTCATACGTCACAACGTTGACAGGCTTAGTCATAGCGGGGACGGGTTCCTTGATGATCGTATCAGTGCTCTTAAATCTAGACTGCTTAGCTTCGCGCTTAGCGTCTGATTTGCTTCTCATCGGCCTGCCCTTTCGGGCGGCAGCAGCGAGCTTAAAGTCGTCTGCCGTCGTTGGCATGATAGAGAAGATTGTTTTGCCCGTCCACCACTCGTTTCGCCTAGCAGGGCCCCCCTGATTGGAATCATCCTGTATCTGATCTCCATTCTCAAACTCTGTTATGCGTTCAGTTCCCAGAGTGGGAAACTGTCTCATGTCGTCTTCACTTGGTACGTACAAACGCTTTCTGGGGTACCTGTGATGTCTGATTGCAAGCGCAGCATCCGGATCAACCTCCCAATAATCTTCTGTTCTACTCGGCCTGGAGTTTCCTCCGGCTGCTGGTGCTGCAATTTTCTTGTCGAAGACATAAGCAAAAGGATGTGCGCTGCGGTCAAGCATAACACCGTTCTGCTCTCGATGATTGCAACCAAAGTATCTCCCAAAAGGTTCCGAAGGATCCATATCCAAAACCTTCCCAATCCCCTCCCATCCCTTAGCAAGATTGTCCTTTGGTCCTGCCATTTTGAAATCGTCGACGTAGACGACGAGGAGGAGATCTAATTCCGGATGGTAAAAGATACTTTGCCATATATCTGGAAGAACCGGGATCCACCCTATGCTCTTCAACTGAGCAGTGCAGTGTCGTTCCCAGATTCCGCCGCTGTCAGGATGTCCATACAAAGCGAGTCTGAGAGGACAAACTGGGTCGCGAAAGTTGCGCCACTCGGGCGGTCGACGATTCTTGGGAAGTCGAACCCAAGTCGCAATCCCTTTGAACAAAGCTTGAGTATACGCTTGTCGAGCATCAGCTTGCTGTTTTGCATAGCCTGGTTGGCTTCCGAACACATCGATGATTTTACCCGCTTCCATACTTGCAGGGCTAGAACCCAGTTCGGCGAAGATCGCGTGATCCGCATTTTCATCTCGAACCTGGTTCCCCTGGAACACCGAGCGTCCCTTGTAGTATTTAAGCGGATTACCATCCTGCAACTCGGAACCCTTAAGGCTGCAAATCTCGAACACGTTCCCGAAGTGAGCCTTTTCGCCTTTTGCCTTGGTTTCAGACAAGACGTCGTCGTACTCACGAACCTGTTTCTCAAGCCAACACCCTTTATCAAGAAGTTTCTTCCATTCTTTGTCCATAGCAGCCTGAGCCTCAGGGTTTCTGGCAACATCATTCTGATTGATAAGCTTGGCAACCACAGCGAAAAGATCCTCGCAAGTTTCCTCAAGCTTATCCAGAAATAAACCGTGCAACCTCTTCCCATCCTCAGGCGTCCTCGGTCGATGAGGTTCTCGATGTCCAAGGAGAACAGGCATAGCGGGAGCTTCTTTCTCTCGTTCTTCTTTTAATCTAGCTTCCTCCCGCGCAACCTTCTTCTCCCATCGTTCGATTTCCTCTTTTCGTTGTTGTGCGGAATACATGTGCCAGAATTCAGACGGGACATCAGGAGGTCTTTTGGAGCCTTTCTTGTTCCTCACGAGTCTAACCCCATCCCAATTGTAACCAGCAGGAACCGGTCTACCATCAGGATATTTCGTGGGATCAAACAGATCACCTTTGGAACTAGATGATGGCTCACTGGGCTTAGGCGCGGCCTCACCTTTCGGTGGGCTTTGATCGTCATCGGGTTCGGGTTCGGATAAGCCGATTTCATCAAGAAGTTCGCCTGCCTCACGAAGTCCCCGTTCCTTTTCTTCATCTGAAGCATGAATGTTCTGATCATCCAACAGTGGAACCTCGTGTGCCTCGCGATCCTTGATCCTTCCCGATTGAAGTGGGAACTCAAAACTTCCCTCAATCAACTCAACGCGCTTAGCCCTGATGACCTTGAGGTTTCCGTCCTCAATGGCAAACTGTGCGTCTTTCACGGGTGCAATCAAATACTCCTTCTTCCAAACAAACCCTGGTTGGATATGGTATCCCAGGAAGATCCCTTCAACCCCAGTTGACGAAAACTTGGAAGTCTCCGGAACATTCTGTTTAGGGTTATGCCAATACAAGACCTTAGCTCCGAAAGGAACAATCAATCCCGCAAAGGACTCCCCAAAGCGTGCCTCCCATGGGATTTCACCAGTATCCACTCGTTTTGTGAGATTGAGCGCAATGGAGTGGTGCTGAGCTGCTAAAGGCCAAAACCGTTCTGGAAGACCGGCTTGCTCCAAGTTCGAGCGCGTACCCTCTAGTACGGTGCGGATTTCCCGTTCGATGACGGCCTTAGTTTCATCCACGTACTCTCTAGAGGTGTTGTGCCTACATCGGAGTTCCTTCACAGCTGCTCCTAACTCCGGCGCGTTGTCAGAGTAAATAACCCCAACTTCGTCTTGCGTACCGAAAAAGTGCAGAAGGTCCTCATGCACTTGTTCCGATGATTTTGTTGCGCTAGGATACACATACCTAAATTGCGAAAACACATCTTTGATAACAAGCGCCACCCTCTCATCCTGAAATCCAAAGTCCCTCAGATCTCTTGTCACGAGATGATCAATGGTAACATGATCCCCATACTTTTCACTGTGTATGGTCGAAGACCCCCCCTTTTTTTCGAGCTTGGGGAGATAGCATCTTCGCCTTTTGGCACACTTTGCAGAATGGGTTCTTAGGACGATGGCAGAATTGATGATGGATGCTTTCGGCCTCGGCGCGAAGCCGGGCTTCTTGCGAGATTTCCTTTCCCTCATCTTCTTCCTTGTCACTATCAGGCTCGATTAAGGGGTCGTCCTCGGGTCTATTGAAAGCAGTAATCGACAGAATTGGCGATCCATCAATCTTTTGATTTTTAACCCTTAGACTTCTGATGTCAACAGAATCCTCAATCTTGCTCCAAGCAGAGTCCTTGTAGATCCAAGTGGTCCTTAGCACGAACCTTGGATGACGAGGTGCAGGTACTCGCAAGGCCTTTGGCCGATGACCAATAATGATCTTTGATGCGGCAATTTCACTGCTAGTGATCCAACCTGGCTTGGCTAAATCTTTAGGCTTGATTGCAATTGGCGGTGCAGAATTGATTGCTTCTTCTATCTCGGAGTCGCTATGGACGACTCTTTCATCCCCGGCCGGTCCTCTCGGACGGCTTTCTACTGGAAACCCGAAGACTCGTCCTCCGCAGGTGCCGCCAGTTCAACCTTGACTGTACCGGCGTTAAACACCTGAGTTCCAGCAGATTTCTGGGAATCATCAGCACTTGCTGGGCTCGCTACCGAGTCATCATTTGAGATCACTGGGACTCTACCCTTCATCTTACACTTGATGACTTTACCATCGGGAGCTATGAAGTATGGAACCTTGCCCGCAGGCCAATGGAAATCATATCCATCGTCCATGCATCTTCTCCCAACAGAACAAACCGGTGGCGTGCTTTCCAGTAGATAGCACTCAATGTTTTGCTTCAGTTCAGGCATCGGGATGTTGGTTGACTTGATTCCCTGAACTGGACCATTAGCTGTAATCAAGTTGACCGGCCTACTAGCGTTTTCGATGGGAGCCTCTGGATAGTAGATAGAGTGATCGTGCCTACTGATCAGATCTTCTTCACTGCCAGTATCGGCGAGGAATTCTAATCCCGCATTAAAGCTAGAGCATGCTGTTCTTTCCACGCTAGAACACAGCTCGCACTTCAACACTGCAACTGGGATCTCACCCTCTTCGCAGTCATCTGTGCACTCGTACTCACAGTGGCTTTCAATCCCATTGAGCATACAGGACATGATCCTGGCAAGCTCGTTCGCTGTTCTTATGGCCGTGCTTAGGTCCTGAACTGGAGGCTTTGGGCAGCTTTCAGCATCCAAGTAACAAACTTCGAAAGTTCGCGGTTTGGTCCTATGCTTCTTACCCTTACCATCCAATGGAATCTCCCGAATGCTTGGCTTCTCCTTGAACCTTAATTTCTTGAACGTTCCTGAAGCATCACCCTTAACGCCTTGCCCATTGGGCACAGCTGCCAGCGCATACGAAATGCAACAAGCTGCCGTGCGTCCGCCAGACTTTTCCTTGCTCTTGGACCTGCCCCTGTGTTTCTTTTCCTTCTTTGCTTTAGGATCCGGGGTCGGGCTCCTAGGCTTTTCATCGTTCTTCGCAGGGGCGGCCTGCTCGGTAGGAGCGGCGTCAGTTGGATTGGGCTTATCTTGATGCAGGAACCTACAGTCTTTGCCTTTGTTGCACTTGCCTTTCTTCCAAAAGGTGCAAATCGCGTTGATCTTCTTCTGAGGCGTTCGATGAGGACTTGGGGATCTTGACTTTGGTTTGTGGAGAAACTTACACTTGTCGCCTCTTGTGCATTTTCCTTTCTGGAAGTCGTAACAAACCTGTTGTGTTTTGGGACTCTGAGATCTAGGCGGTGTTCGTTGGCTCGATCCTTTGCTGCTTGTTCTGGATTTTGAGCTACTTCGGGACATGCTTCTTCCACGGCCTCCTCGCGAAGAGGGGCGACGTTCAGATCCGTACGCTGGGGCCCCGTATCTATCGCCATGCGACTTAGCGATGCGATCACGGTTCTTACGCATCCGTTCTCTAGTTAGATGCTCCCTAATGGCATTGACGAGGAATTCATACGTGTGTACGGGGTTTCCTTCCTTTGCCCTGTCGTACAGCTGAAGATCGTACTTGATGTGGTGGGATTTCCGAATTTCCCTCAGCAAAATGTCCCTCAAGGTAACTTCATCCGGAACATGACTCATTCCAGCAATCACCGACTCGAAGTTGTAAAGGAAGGTAGCCAAGTCGTCCCCAACCAACTTCACTTTTAAAAGGTCTTCTACGCTATAGAGGCTTCCGACTTCTTCATTAGTCTTAAAGTGTTGATGAAACATCCACAATACTTGTCTTCCCCTGACGGCACGTCCTCCTGTGGCCTCTGTTTCTTTGAAGTTTAGGACTTGCCTTGAAATCTCTCCTCTAGCGACTCTGGTAAGTGCAGCCAACAACTTCGTGTCCAATGTTAAGAATTTCCCAGTGTCATGTAAGGACTTGAGGGTAGCCTCTTTATCATATACTTCCTGCACCCAGCGAAATGCCTCATCCGGGCGATCGCTCGCAGCCCGCACAATCTCGCGGACCGAGATCCGCCACGATCGGTAGGTCTCTGGATTAGGGTAATCGGGAAGCTTGATACTTTCGGCTTCTTTCACCTTTGGTTTGCCCTCTTCATCTTCGGTCTTAGGGGTAAGCAAGCGTGCTGCCCTAATCAATGCCTCAGCTCCGAAATCAACATGTGGAACCCCGTCTGGGTCAACAGTCGCCGGCTTACCCGCTTGGGCAGCTTTAGGAGACTTTTCCTTTTGTGGCTCTCTGTTCTCAAACCCAGGTGGTACAGAAGTTCCTTGCGGAGGTTCCTGAGCTTGCGGCGTTCTTCCGAAGATGTCCTTCATATTCTCGGGAATCTCAAATGGATTTGAGAACGGGACAGCAGGATTAGGTCCTGGCTTCGGCGTGGCATGTTGTTTGCCCGCTTCGTCCGCATTGGCTTCCATTCTTAGGGCTCGTTCTGCGGCAGCCAGTTCATCCTGCAGTCTGTCGTTTTGTGCACTCATTTCAGCGATTTCAGTAATGAAACGCCGTTCCATACTCGCTTCGGTTTCTTCAAGAACTTGTTTGAATCGCATTCCAAGAAAATCAAGATGTTGTGCTTTGTTGCGTTCGCTCTCAGCAATCAGAGTAGTTCTGAGCTTGGCGATTTCCGACTGATGTCGTTGTTGGAAAATTGATTCCAGAATGTTCATTTCATTCCTGCATGTTGCAACTTCGTTCAACAAAAACTTTTCCCTTTGGGATGCGTTGAACTCAAATTCCGCAAACTGTGCTTCGCATTCTGCCATCTTCACCTCATGAAGGCGCTCGGCCTGTTCAGCCATGCCAGCCATTCTCACAAGATTATCATGCGATTGTTGGTTCAGAATGCTTGCGTGTCTTCTTTCAGCATCTGCCTCCGTTCGCTCTATTGCCATTCTTTGTTGTTCGGCTGTTTCACCCTGGTTCACAACATTGTACAAGGTATACTGCACGTTTGAGATGTCGACCGTTGGATTTGAGACAAATGGAGATAGGGTAGGACCCACTGGACCGAAGATCCTATCAAGTGCTTGGGATCCTGAGCTCGGTGCCGTAGGGCCCGCGCCAGCTGCTGTGAGTTGTTCATCAAGCAGTCGATCTCTTGTTTCGTCGTCCATCTCGTCCGATGATACTTCGGTTGTTTCTCCCTTTTCAGTAGTGAGCAGGGAGGGCGAAGTGCTCATGTACCAGTGTGAATACCAGTGTAAGAATACCACGGAGACAAAGTCAGCGAATACGGCTGATAACCTATAGAATACACCAAAACCGTTAAGCCATGAGCGGTCGCGCTAACCTTTTACTCAGAGGGCTTGGGCACAATAGTCAGCGGTATATAGTACACAACATGATGACTGTACACGACCATACAAACTCCTACGCAAGCTGCGATGCAAAACTACAGGAGTGACACTACCAGGTAGTCACTGTCGTTGATTTTGAGGATTCTACTGGTGATCACACCATGACGGCATGTATGCGTGAACCCAGAGCCTGAAATCTTCAAGCCTAGAACTCTAGAACCGACAATCCTAAACCACAACCTCATATTCCAAAGCCGTAAACCCCAAAGCCTGAACCCAACCAACCCTATGCCAAAATCCCAGGCCCAAGACCCATCTTTGGCCCATGTCCCAATCCTAACCTCTGCAGCCCGACACCCGAAGAATACCCCGCCAGGCGGCAGTGAGACCTTTCACCAGGTTGCCTTCCTGCTCGAAGTCCTGGGGGAACTTCCCAAAAACACCCGCCGCCGAAGTTCGGCGCGGCTCGAGCTCAAGCCGAGACTTGAGAAGGATATAAAGTTTTTCTGCATGTATGAAGAAAGGCAGGTAGGAAGGTAGGTAGGCAGGGTGGTATGTGCGTTGTGCGTACAAAGGTACATAGTTGTATGTACAGACATACAAACATGGACATGGAGAGTCGTATGTGTGATATCTCAAGCGATAAAGAAGCCCCCGCGACTTCTTGACTTCACCTCCGTCGTGGAATTCGGACTTGAGGGTGCAGGACTAAAGACAGTTTCACATTTGGAAATTTCGGATTTCAGGCCTGAGCGCCATGGGCTTCAGTGTACTCGTGTAACAGTGCTTAGGGATGTAGGTTTGAAGGTCCCGGGAGGGATACCAGGACAGAGGCACAACCTTTCCTGGGAGCCCGGAAATCGTTTTGAAACTCAAACCCCGAAGCCGCCCAATTCCCTCATCTCCATAACCCGAGATTTGAGAACGTATGCAACTAAACCCTAAAACTGAAACCATTTCTGCACCCACAACTTCCGGCATGTAGCTCGGAAGGCAAGAGCAACAGGTTCCGGGTTTAGGTTTCAGGTCCTTGATACTACATTCGGCACGGAAGAGTCTTTGCCCGCACGCGCGACCCGAAAACACCAACCTTCCGCGTATGTTCAGCGCCTGTGCACATGAAGCGCCGTTGAAACTTCAAGCTCCAGCCTAGAGTCTAAAGCCGGTAGACCCGTGTTCCATTGCCAAGAGAGCCTGACCGTGATCTGCCACCCCTCGTCCCACACCTTCCTCTAAACACCTAAACCCTAAATCTGAGAGCAGCCTGACTCCTTGGCAAGGCGCTACTCTACGGCCCGAGACCCTGAACTCTCATCAGTAAGCCCTGCAGCCAAAGGTTCGTGGGCATGCCAGGTCAGGCAAAACTTGAAATCGACTTTGTCGACTCCCTGTCTTGCCATCTCCGCTTTCACCTCGCGCTGTTTAGGTGTAGGGTAAGGGTCGGAAGTTTGGGTTACCTAGATTATCTCGACAGGCGGTCGCTAGGGTGCGGTGTGTTTTGCCTTCTCATTGGGAACAAGGTCTTTTGCCTTCTCATTGGGAACAAGGTCCTTACTGCCTTCGAGAGCTGTTATAAGGTTCGTTGACTGGCAGCTATTTTTTCTCAAGGGCAAGCAAAACGCCTGACACAAGTTTCATCAGGTTCTTGGTAAGGGTCATGCCGTGCCGGGATCCTTCAAGACTCCCGGGGCCTAGCACTGGTAGGTTTATAGCCTTATTCGAAACAACGTTAAGGGCTTGTGAGCATGATGACTTTTATTCATGGAATGAGGGTCTTTACTCAGCACTTCGGCATGTAGAGGGTTTTCCTGCTTTTTTCTTCTTGTGTAATTAGTGATACTGAAGGAATTGAATTGAGTGGGTCATCCAAACTTTCCATGCGGGTTCTGAGCGTTCACTGCAATGTACCTACTTTACGCTCCAGACCACGTAATGGAGGTTTGGGCGTAGGTGTTTCCACCTCTTCCATGGTTCCAGCTTGGCTAGGTGTAAGTTCCGTACCAATATTCTAAACAGGGCCAACGTAACATGGAACACCTCCGACGAACTAACGAAGTAATAGGTCCAGTTGGCTGGAAATGGCTGCTCTCACGACTCATGGTCTGCACAACTCAGAAAAGGCATGAACCAAGCTCTTTCGGCATTCCTCATCTCGAAGCTGAATTGTTTGCGACTCTTTAACCCATTCCGCTCGCGCTCACTCTTTGTTGCTATAACAACTATATAGCTATAGCAAAAAACACCAAATAACGCACGTTTTCGCCACCTCCCTGAAGCTACTATGCAGAGTGTTTCAAAACACCTACTTGAAGAGAGGACTCTAAACAGATCCCTTCCTCAAAACACCATAAACCCCAAACTCCAGCAACACCTAAGCCAGGCTCTCTTCCAGGAATCCTTGGAATGAAGCACTCTTGAGTTATCCTTTGCGAGATCTCGGACTTCCGCTGCACCCTGAAACAATCTGGGCCAGGCGCTGCATTCGCCTTAATCCTCCAGCAGAGTCCCTGACTGATCTCCTTTGCTGAACAGGGGTTTAAAAGGTTGCCAATACTATTTCGGGGGTTCCGTATTATCATTAGGCGTTTTTTGATAGCCCCAGGAATGGGATCCTGAATCAAAGAGATTGGGGCTTGGGACGTTCAAGTTCAGCGCTCTTCAGCTCGAGTAATGCCTGAAGGCCCCCGAACGCCTGCGAAATCCTCAAACACCCAATCCTGATCCCGAAATTACTTACCACCATAGTTGAGTATGCATGCTACCATCAGGTGCTGGAGGAGCGGACCTCGTGGTTCGGGTATTCGGAATGGAATGAAAGAGAAAGATTCGGGAACACTGTAGTATTATTGTTATCATTATTGTTATTACTGTTATTATTGTTGTCAGTAGTAGCAGTAGTAGTAGTATTATTATTATTATTATTATTATTAGTAGTAGTAGTAGTAGTAGTAGTAGTGCAGCAACAACAAAAGAATAACGTGAAGACGTACAATAGTGAACAGGTCAGTGTACCTGAGTATATGTGTATGCACACAATGACTCACACTTGTTAGTCTTCGCCACCATCCCCCAAACTCCAGGCTGCCATACCTGTGAACATCACCCCCCTAAGCCCTGCAGGCGCACAAACACATCCAACGCTGTACAGAACCGTCAACAACCTCTGGACAGGCGAACTCCTGCTGATATAGTATAATAACCCTAGAAAAACCGATAAAAACTGAAAGCATTAATGGTGATCCCTGACACATGGCCACCTCTCGGGATCTTCAGACACAGAATTGCTCTGCGAAGGAAGCGCGGCGGGCAGCAGAGTGTATTCATCAGCGCTCTACCTTCTGCCTTCCCCGAGGCCCAAGACGCCATAGGGAGTCCTTACGAAGCCTGAAAGCTGAAAGCCCAAAGCCTTGCAGAGCCCCTATGAAAGCATGCTCAGACATTTCTTCTGGAGTACAAAAACATAAACTCTCAGAAAGCCCTTATGGTTATAGTATTTAATATACACCCAAAGCCCTATTCAAAATATTCAGGCGCCCCTTTTTTTTGTGAGAAAGCTTCTTTCGCTTTGCCGAGCCGCAGGCTGAATGAGCCGCGCCTCCTTCGGGAGCTTGGCGTCGCTGCTCAGCGCCTGCAACTACACGCCGTCTTACTCTAGGGGTCTTTTTATGGTTGCATTGTTGTGCTATATTTTGGGGGTTGCTCATTATAGTGACAGTATAGTGGGCCCCAAAAGCATATTCTAATTATTAAGGCCCTATAGTAAGCTTTTTGATGTTTGTGGCCGCGGGGGAAACACCGGTAGCATAGGGGCCATAACGATCGGATGCTGGAGCTATGTTGAGCTATATTTGGACTCTTCCCGAAGATCAGTAGGACTGTAAGGCCCGGAGCGTTCAGAAATTCAGGCTGCAGCCATGGGCGTTTGGGAGGCTCGGGAGGTTTAGGTTGGGCTTGGAACAACTTTGGAGGTATTGGGCTATAAAAAACCGATCTTCCTGCCTGGGTTTCGTTTCAAGATAATTTGGGGTTTAGGGCTGTGGGGAGTTTAGCGTCTAAACTTCTAGGATTCCGAGCTCTCGATTTAAGGGTCGAGGCCTTGGTGCGAAACCAGAATGGAGCAAGCATCCAAGTTCCGAAACTAGCCGGCCCCGATATGCATCCCACAGTTATCGAATCGGCAGGAATACCTTCCGTAGAGCCGTCAGCACCAAAGGGGCTTAACACAACAACCATCAAGCCACTGAGCCGTTCACACCGTATGACGGCTTACCAATTCATGTTCCAAAGGCTGAATGGTGGCACAAAAAATCTCAAACCTTCGTAACAATGCAGCACCCCAAACTCAAACATTAAAGCCGACGTCATAGTGTTCCTTTACTCAGAAGACATCGATGAACCTCCCGTACAAATCAACAAAAAGCAGCGAAAGCCTTCAACCCTAAACTCACCCACCACGCTCCACCCTCCCCTAAACCCTGAACTCTGAATCCCTAAACCGAAACCCTAAATCCCTAAACCCCTAACCCCTCCTCTCCCACCCTCCCCGCCCCGGGCCTGTCGGACCTGACCAGACTCCCAGAAAGCCTCTCAGGGTCCAGGCGTTTCAAAAAAGCGGGCTTTTCATGAATTCCTATTCCTTTAAAGGGTAAAGGGTCCTATACGGGTTACTATAAGGGGTACTGTATTGTGGGGGTGCAATACAGGGGCCTTCATAATTAGAATAGGGTTTTGGGGGTGCATTCTACTACGAATATACAATTAGGAAGCCCCCCTAAAAAATTGCGGCAGTTGCTGTTGGGATTGGCTCAACGCTGCGCGGATAGCGACCGCAGGATGTGCTGTTGAAGCCCTCTTTCCCCGCATGTTGAGGCGCTGTGGCAGAAAGCTAGTCCTGACGACTGGCAGACCCTCATCAAGCTGTTGACTCCAGCAATGCCCAAGCCGCAGAAACGGCAAATGACAGCCTCCAGCTGCAAAAACCTGACAGCCTGATGCATGAAATCTCCAAAGTCAACAGAACATTTCAACTGCAAGTTTTGGCCGCAGGCAGTCTCAGGCCTTGAACCTCGAAGCCCAGGAGGCCTGTTACAAGGAATCCCCGCGCCTTGCACAAGATGTTCTTGTTGTGGAAGCTACCTCGTCTTCAGGGGTTGAGGCTCAGGGCGTACTTGAAGGAAGGCTTGGGGAGGGTGCCTCGCCTGCAACTGTAACGATCCTGTAGAAGGTTCTTACACACCGTAGCCCACGACTCCCAACCCATATCTGCCAATCCAATGCCCTCAAATTCCCAACTCGTAAACCCCAATCCTGAAGCTCTTAACCCCAGAATCCCAAACTCACCATTCTCAAATCCTACCTCTGCATTCCTATGGCCAAGGGTCGATGCAAATGCTGCGCGATCAAACCCAGGGCGACTTTCCTCCGGCTTGGTGGGTTTCCGGGAAGACCGTTGACCAACGAAGTCGAGGGAACAAGGTTTACAATGCTGGGAAGTAGGGTTAGGGTTTAGGGATCACGTAAATAGGGTTTACAGCTTGGGAGTGGTAGGGCGCGCGGCTTTATCAGCGCTCCGGCCTTGGAGCACAGGGTTTTCGTAGCCTCTGCTCCAAGGGAACAAGTACCGATTGTTGTTACCAATGTCATTACTACTGTTACGATTATTACCGTTTTTTACTATGGTTATTGGTGTTATTAGTTTCACTCTTCTCACAGCTGGGAGCCCTTCCCGTCTCCCGAAGCGCCTGTATTCCTGCAGGTCCCCTAGGATCCCGCGGAACCTGAGCAGAAGCGCATGGTTGCGCTGTGCCAGTGCTCTGTGGGTCTTCGTTACGTAGCAGGCGTTTGGGCTCCCAAGATTGGGGGCTTCAAGAATTGTAAGCCTCAGTCTTAAACCTTATGATTTCCCGAAGCCCACATAGAGAATTCATCATGGTCACAACACCTGTAGATACACAACGTGGCCAGATGAACTTGAACGACGTGTTTCCTACTTGGGCGGGTCTCGACCCGTGGATAGCCTGTGTAGGCTAACTTCGGTGAATTAGAGTTCCGTTGCAGCTGAATTAGGTTCTGGGTAGCCGGTCAGAACTCTCAGCAACACAACTTCACTGCAAGGCCACCAAAAGCTAATGACATATTGCACACTCACAGTCTTGTCTTGACCACCCAGACTCACGCAGTAAATCCATGTCTTGCCTCACATTAACCCCCAAACCCTAAACAACCTAACACCGTTGAAGCATCCGAGACACAGTCCCCAAAACTGAGCTCAGAATGGATTTAGGATTCAGGGCCTTGACACTTCATGCAGGGATGCAGTGCCATCGAGACAACTTGAGTCGAGGCGGCTTTCCTAGCCCGGCAAAGTTTCCCTTCACTGCATCGATACCAGTCTCGGTGCTCTAGTCGAGGCGTGTTCTCGTGCTAATGCTCAAAGTATCTCCGGGGCCCATCAATATGTATGCTATACTAGACCCGGAAACCCTGTTCTAAATATTACTAAGGCCCGATTGTAGATAGCTCATTCGTCTGTTTAGCTCTCGCCTACCTGCCCTTCATGGGGGTTGAGGGGTTGCGGCTGAAGGCCTCCGAAACTAGCTAGCTCATTCGTCTGTTTAGCTCTCGCCTACCTGCCCTTCATGGGGGTTGAGGGGTTGCGGCTGAAGGCCCCCGAAACCATCTATCAACAGGTACCCCTACAAGACGATAGAGGAATTGAAACGTATTTCACATTGCCATTTTATATAGATGTGGAGCTTTACATCGAGGCCGTGAAACTCCGAAGTGTCAACCAGCGGTTGCGACTTGTCCGTCCACTCGCCTTTGGCTAACGCCTCCGAATGGATGGGCTTGGTGCAGGAGTTTTTCCGGGAGAATCGGCAGGGAGGTGGTAAGCAGGGATAGTACTCCAGGTGTTTGAGTTCAACGCCTTCTTGTTCTTTCTGCACGACTTACGCCGTGCACTGATCCTCCAAGCTAGAATCCATGTTCAGATGATCAAAAGCTTCAAAATCCGCTGTGCATTAGCTTGACTGCATGGGGTTCTTTGCATCAATTCCTCGTCTTGCTTTGTGCAGGTGCCTGGCCTTCTTCCGTTGCAGTATGATTTGCAGATTAATGTCAACGCCTAAAGCGTTTCAGCCCTCCGGCTGAAAGCCCCAACCCCACCGAACAACTAAACACAAACTCATCTTCAGAAGCCCTCCAATCAAAAAGCCGCGGCTACTACGACAAGAAGGCTTTCTCAAACCGAACCCAGCCTATCCTGTTAGCGTGTCTCCGCCCCTTTGCAGTGGGTGCTGCAGCGCCGCTAGACTTGAGAATGCAAGAACTGAGCACGCCCATCCTCGACCATCGGCTCGCAGAAACTTTCAGAACTGGGTGGCTCATGCGGAGTCACATGCGAAGTGAACCGTAAGGATGAGAACATGACAGCTGCGAATAGGAAGAGCACACCCTGCCTGCGGCAGTTTGTGCGAGATGACGCCGTGCAGCATCAGGTAATACCTTGACATCTCTGGCTATCGTTGGCCTTACCTAATTTGGAGAGACTCTCGCCTTCTGTCTGAACAGCAGCACCGCTGCTCTGTGCTGCATGCAACAGTCTCGAGCCTAAGTCTCCAGGCCTTCGGCTTACTTGAAAAGTTTTGGTGGCAGTCTCTGGTCTCTTTGATACTCCTCGAGACAGGCGCAGAAACGTTGCGCGGGTGGCAGTCTGCCGGCTTCATTGTAAACATTGTAAAGGTTTTATGCAGTTATTAAGGAATAGGAATACTCATCATTGAGGCGCCAGCTGATTCTCGCTTCTGCCACACATTCGCTTCCAGTAGCTGTGGCGAAAGGCTGCTGCATATGGAGTTCAACTGCATGCATGCTGCAGCAAATTACACGAGCCGGAAGAAATATAGTAGGTTTCGCGGAATGGGTCTCGGGGAATTCGTACATGGACTGCCAAGCAGGAGCCATGACAGGTTAGGCCCAGAGCGCTCGGGGCCCATAGGCTGGGTGCATGGACTTGGCTGTGACTCAGGGATGAGTCGTCGGATGTCACAAGAAAGGAAGACCCTTGACTTCCACTAGAAAGGTCAAAGAACCTAAAATGATCAAGAATCAAGACCACACCTCGACCGCAAAATGGTTGGGCATTGGTAGCTTCAGTGGTTCGCGACCTTCGGCAGGCTTTGCTACAATCCCGAGGACTGTGCCTTCGTTATCCATCCTTAGATTGTCAAGCTGGACTTGGAACCCCGAAACCGATCTCGAGAACTAGCCACAAGGCCACAACACCCTGAATTGTGGTCATCCAGGACACAAGCTTGGTGGCAACTTTGCACCCATGATGAGGGAGAAGTCGCCAGGAATTGGTGGCCTCGTTCCGAAGGTCACAGAAGTTAGCTGGGAGTTTTCAGGATTCGGGAAAACCGGCAACCCCACTCACGTTGAGCCACCTTGAAGCCTTGAAGCCCTGACCCCGAAGAATCTAAGGCCCTGCAGTTTCAACCTTTCTCTCCAATTCTATCTAGCCACCTGGGGGGCCGCCTGCCGGGCCGTACTACCCCGACAAGCTTACAACGACAAAGAGGTTGTGCTCGTCGCTGAGATCCCTAACCCCCCAAATAGAGCCTTTTCATTTTAGCTGCCTCTGACGTGCCCAACTAGTGACAAGTTTTGTTCCACTCAGCTGTGAAGTTGACCATCTTCAACCCACTTCAGCCAAGCTGTGCGTTGAACTGGAGGACCCGAACGAAGGGCTCTTCTTTTCTTTTTGGATAAACATGCTGCATGCTGGCTGTTTACCATCCAAACAGACATTCTTTTACTACCTCCGCCCTGGCCTTCAGGCCCGGGCCGCCAAGTCTCTATTCACAATGGTGAACCTGCTTAACAGAACTTTGAAACCTCCGCGTGGTCTTGGCGGTCTGGCCGCCCTCCCCCACTTATCCAAAAAACATCATCTTAGCTTCACTGGGAGGTTTAGTAACTAGAATAGTGGGCTCCAGAACCCGTTGTGAAGGCCATGTCTCGGAATAGGACCACAACATCGAGAAGTTCGAAGTTTCATCAACGCTTCCTGGGACGCCGCCCTTACGGGAATCACAGACGTCATCCAAAGATCACAGAATTCGGCAAGAGCCTTACACGAGAGGCTACATTGACAGGCAAGCCCCCTCAATTCAGGAATTCTCCTCAAGCTTGGGTGTGTTCCACGGAACCTAAGCAAGGAATCGTTTACTAAGGGAGAGTGGAGCTCAATCCCACAGTAACATCCCCAACCGCAGATTGAGACCAGGGACGGAGAACCGCCGGGTCTACAGGCACCAAGCGGCCGAATCGCGTGATCCTGCAAAAGGGTAAGTCTCGAACTTGAACAGGGGCTGATTGAATTAGAATGGCTATGTTGTAATTCTTCCCCTTGCTATGGTCGTTACTATGGAAGGTGACATACTCCGATGGTCATGTCAAAGTGGCCCAAACTTGGATAACCCACAATATGCCATGTGCCACATGCTTTCTTTGGAGCCTGAGGACAAGACATTGTCCAGTTCTGGCAGATTAGACGCGCGACGCCTCGAGGGTCCAGTAGCCAAGTCCCGTGTTCTGAACATACGAACCCCATGGTGTTGCCACACCTGTGGGGTTGTTTGAAGCAAACAAGTGTCAGACGACTCACTTGATTAAAGCGGTTTGCCGAACCACAGAGGCCCGTCGTTCGCGACCCTTGACCCTAAACCCCAAAACCATCCCAAGCCTTTGAGCGTCCCAAAGATCGTTACACTTCCGGACGAAGATTCATGGAATGGCTGGTTCTTTCTTCAGAGGGTGGGCCGGATGAATTCAAACCTCGTGACCAAGAAGCCGACGGGGCAATTACCCTCCTGTCTGGTTCCGAAGAAGAAAAAGCTGTCCGCAGAATCACAACATGAAGGTCTACCCTCATCGAAACTCCAGTGCTCTTATCCTGCGTGGTCATTGCAAGCTGATTGCTCTACAAATCGGCCCAAAGAAATTTGAAAGCTCCCGGATTTGGAAAGCTTGAAGCTGCTTCCGAAAACCTCGACCTCCGGGTCTCTCGGGTTTTCGAGCTACTTGTGGAGTCCTTCCTTATGATCAGGATCGTTGTCAGTATTGACTTCTCCTAGTGAACCCAAAGCTGTTTGCATCAGCCCATGCAGGGCTTGACATTTGCATGCCCCTTGGCTGGGACTCGCCTATCGCACAAGCAGGGCAAAGCCATAACTCCAAAAATCCTACAACAAACTAAGCTTGTCCAAACATCACCCCTGTTGCTTTGAGGCCTGCAGATGGAGGACTGGCGAATTTTGTACCTCGTCGTTGTGAGCGTTTGTGGGATGTGGATTTTGTCGGTTTCGGGTTTAAGGCCCATGGTGTGCGGGGGTGTTAGGGTTGTTCGGGATTGAAGTTCGGCAACGCCCCTTCTCTCTCTCACACAGAATTTCTGGACACGTTGTGGTTGCAATAGAAACGGCATGTGCACACACCCCACACACTCAAGACATTCGTTGAATGCTTGCATAGATGCGTGTAGCTGTTATCGTTTGTAGTAGAAGTAGGTGGTGGTAGTAGTAGTAGTAGGAGCAGTAGTAGTAGAGGTAGTAGTAGAGGTAGTAGTAGTAGTAGTAGTAGTAGTAGTAGTAGTAGTAGTAGTAGTAGTAGTAGTAGTAGTAGTAGTAGTAGTAGTGGCAGTAGAAACCGAAGTAGAAGTAGACCAGTATTAATACTAGGTCCTAGTCGTAGTGGTAGTAGTGGGACTGGTAGTAGCAGAGTAGCAGTGACAGTAGCAGTGCGGTAGCGGGAGCGGTAGTGGTAGGAGCAGAAGAAGCAGCAGCAGCAGCAGAAGCAGAAGCAGTCGCAGCAGTCGCAGCAGCAGCAGCAGTAGCAGCAGCAGCAGTAGCAGCAGCAGCAGCAGGAGCAGCAGTAGCAGCAGCAGCAGTAGTGGCAGTAGTAGCAACATTTAGTAGCCGTAGTAGCAGTACTAGGACAAGCAGCAGGAGCAGGAGTAACAGTAGCCAAGCAGTAGGGGGGTGCAGTAGTCAAAGCTAGTGTGGCTTGACTTCTGGCGCCAACTTTTCGCCGCTCTTATGCTTTGCTGTGGCACAGGTACTGGCAGGCTTCGCCAGATCAGCGCTGCAAGAGGAATCGTTATGAGTGCCAAACAGAGAGCACCCAACTCGTGGGGAAGGTGCCCGGAAAGGAAGATATCGAAGAAGAGGAAGGCACCGAAGAGGAAGATCCCAGGCAGTAGCAGGAGCAAGGACTTGAAGTAGTCCAGCCGTCGACAGGCACACTTTGCCTGCATGGCCCAAGCCAGGCGAAACAGTACGCGGACGAGGATCGGAACCAGACCTAACCAGTAAGACAGGCCCGTGAGCACCTTCAAGATTCCCCAGGGAAACGCTCCAGCCTCCGCGAACTGCATGAAATGCCGCAGCTGATGTGCCGCCACGTCAAGAAAAAACCAAAAGAACACCGGAGAGGCCTCGGCTAAACGCCAGTATGAGATCATGTGGTTGGAAAGCTGATCAACCAGCAAATCACATAAATCGCTTTGGACATGCTGTTCAAACGCTTCGATGCCACCAAACCAAAGATTGATGCACTTCTGCATCACCAGTCGGTCGCACATCATGGGCTCTTCGCTATGGGGTCTTCTGTGCTTTACAGAGCAGCAAAAGCTTTCAGCCGTTGCAACACGGAAGCGTCCGATGTGCTCGCACATGATGGTAACATCACGACAGTACTCACGGACAAGGTGCGCAATATACCAGAAAATTAACCCACAGCAGGCAATTCCAATGAGCTGCACGGAGATCTCGTTGAGAGAATAATCCACCTGAGCCTGAACGGTGTTGTGGGCGAAGTGGAAAGCAAAACCTCCAAGCGAACACGCGAACCAGGCAGCACACATCATGAATCCCAAGATGGTTGGCCGGATGATGATGCACGGCTTCTCGCCTGGAGACCTACTGCGAATGAAGGCGGCTAGCTCGTACACGCACCACAAACGACGAGCCCACGACGGATCCCAAAGCACCAGCAGGATATCGGTGACTTTCAGTATGGCCCCCAAGCTGCAGATGCCCTCCGCTTGGAGTGTGGGATCAGTTTGCGAGATGCATACACGATCGACAAACACCAACTGTTGCGGCCGCCAGAATAGCATCGTCAGCAAATAGGCGAGGCATCCGGTGCTTAAGCACCACCAGCTCTTGCCTGCATCATCCGGAAGCGCCCCCAATCCGAAAGCAATGCAAGCCAAGACCGCTGCTGCTGTGCCCGCCGTGGTGGCGGCTCCGGCTTTGTGGAGGAAGAACAAAGTGGTCACCTTCCCTGAAACAGAACCATGCCAGCTGTGGGACCAAAATGCATGCAAACGAGTTGTGCTTTGGCTCAGATGATAGAAATCACCATGAGCTCTCAGTGGCCTGGCCAGGCTATGAAGTACATTCTGGACACGAGTGCCCCGGACGACCTCAGGCCTGGTAGGCTCCATTTTCGAGATGAACTTTGCTATCAACTCTGCCGCAGCCTCACCTGGACCTTCCTCCGAAGAGCTGGACCACTCTTCAACTTCTACCTGGGCCAGGCTCTTAGTCTTCTCAGCCTCCTCTGAACAGCGGGACCTCTCCAGTGGCACCGCCTCCTGGGGGTCGATGTCATGATCCTTCGTTTCGGGATGTCCCAGTACGTCCGCTGTCGCTTCCATGGTCAACGTGTGCCCTGGCTTCGAAAACACTTTGATCTCCAGGAATCCAGGATCTTAACATGGTACCATGTAAAGCTAACAATGGGAACCCTTGTTGTCTCGCAAACACCATCTAGGACAGGGGCCGTGATCGCTACATCCCAGTGCTGCACGACAAAAATGGACAGAAAGCCATGCGGGAGTTTGGAGAATTTACCATGACTTCTCAACAACCTAGAATCGAAGAAGGTTTGGGATTTGCGGGTTGAGAGTCATCATTGCCAATAGAAGCCTTCGCAGATCTGCATGGGGAGAATTTTGGGCAGTGGGCTTCGGAATGGAGTCGTTGATGTTGATTGACGCTAGCCTTGTTTGCCGTGGAGGCTTCGGAGCAGTGGGGATAAGTTATTCCTTGCCACGGAAGTTATCTGGCCTTACCGGTACTTCCTTTGTGCATGATCTGCTCTCCTTGTCGCTGCAGCTTGGATTACGTGATCCCCTTCACAACAACCCTTATGAGGGTTGAGGAAGTCAAGAAGGCGAGCTCCACTTCCGATCGAGGTGCTAACACCTTGCAGATGCAGTAGCCGTCCGCATGGTCCGTCTTCCTGAGCTTGCTCTCGTTTGCTGTGTTCGGGTTTAGAGAGTCATGTCCTCAAGTCTCTAAATAGGTCTGGTGTACTTCCAGGGCACCCTCCATGCATGTAACCTCGCCTGCGAGCCGCAGGTGAGTATGGAAAAATGCAGGGTGTTTAGCAGTTACGGGCCTGGACTGCGAATGTTTATGGTTCACCTGGAACCCTGGTTGCCTTCACCATGGACTGCTCGACCTTATCTACGACAAGGGAGACGTCCGGAGGGGTGAAACCTTGCAGTGTTGGGGAACATGGGGTGTTCCTCGCAATTTCTGGCACCTTCCCATCTCGGGGGTTATAGCCCTTCCAATTGCAGGTAAAACCGGCACACTGTTGCAAAGGGGTAGGTCCTCGATCGAAAGCAACCAGATTCACCAGATAGGCCAAGCAGGACAAACACGACCATAATGTGAGGACATCGCCACTGGTCGGTGACTTCTTCCAAGCAGCAATTTACTGCACAAGGGTATGGCTGAATAGGTATAGGTCGCACCTGAACTCTGAACCCCAAACTCCAAACCCTTGTTCCATGCAAGATGCATCTCCTCCGTAGGAAATGTCTGCATCCAGTTGATCAGCGGCGCCTGCTTAATAATGTACCTTGGTTCCGAGTGGCTTCCTGCCGTTTCATGGTCTTTAGGTTAATAGTACTATATAGACGCCTTAGCAATGCGCGGTGCCATACTCCAACTTGGGAAGCCCGGGCCCAGGGTAGCTGCACATCGGTTGCTTGTAAAGCTGGTGTTTATGACTAGATATCTCTACATAGCCACTAATGGCATGAACAGTAAAGACAAAGCTAGGGGTCGCTTGTATGCTTCGGCGCGATTTTCATGTCGGAGACGGCTTTGAGGTGGCCTGGTAAGCCACGTAGGATGGCAGTAACCAAGGCCGGTGTACGTGACAGTTTTCGGCACGACCTGGCAATCAAGACCGCCGCTCCGGAAAGAAGGATCTTTACAGGCCTCAGTGTCCTCAACCGGATGTTGAGAGGGCCGCCATGTGAAACACGTCATGAAGACTTAGACAATCGGTAAATGTTACCAACGGCCCTACCTCGAATGGCAGCTTATTACCACATTCGGTCTCAGTTGCACTGCCGCCTCGAAGTTAAACCGGGCTTGCGTAGCAGGCTGAACGGATGGCACGCCGCCCCCGCCTCCGTGATCGGGCTCGGGGAGTTTGGGGTAAAATGGCGAAGGCTGTAGAGGGCGAGTTCCATGCTACAAGTACCCCTGGAAACCTTCTGAAAAAGACTCAAAGAACTCATCCAGCAAACAGATCCAGTAACCCACAAGACGACTCCAGCAATCGCAAACGGTTCCAACGGTCGTTCCCTGGATGACTACTGACTACAGAGCCATCGCCGGTTTTGGGTGTTGGGCCTTCGGATGCTGATTGTGCTTGGCAGACTCTAACGGGTTCATGGTCTGTGTGCAGCTTCTCTTCTTGGGCTTTAGAAGCTTCTCGGGTTCTTGCAGACTTCTTCTAGACTGTAGCACTTTCTGTCGATCCTATGACTACATGTTTCCTGTAAACGAAAACGGGCCTCAAGGGGTTTAGGCTTCAGAGTGTCGGCAGACTTCATATGGGGGTTTCGGTGTAGGTTGACCGTTGCTTTCCGAACCGTTGCGTTTACCTTGAAGGAAGCAAGACGGAGCATTATGTTTCGGGTCTGAGCACACTTTCTGGAACAATGCGAAAGGGACCCCTAAAGTCCCAATTTGTGGTAGATGAGCTATTCGAGATTCATTAATCGCTCATCCCGAAACCCTTGTGACGTAGGTCGGGAGCCCAAGGTAAAGGGCTCAGGGTGTTAGAATGTTGAAGATAAGGAACCCTACTATGAGTTACGATTCAGGCTTCGGCGTCTCCGGGCTCAGGCTCGAGAGCCCCAAGCTCTTAGTGGGCAGGGTTGAAGCGTGACGAAGCCACAAGTGCCGTGCTGAACCGCTCTATCCACCGCCCCAAGCCCAAAGAAGACCTTGCTCTGCAAATCCAAGCTGCCCAAATTGAGGTAAGGGTACGTGAGACAATACTCCGTCCCTGCCAGCATGCAAGCATCGACCTGGTCGTGGCGGTCGCTTGCAACTGCTCATACCTCACTTTCCCGTACCGTTCGTGGACTCCGCGTAAGATTTGTTTCAGCGTTTTGCAGTGGATGGTGTTTTTCACTGGAGTCACCCTCTTTAGGGTCCAAGGCTCTTCGTGGTCAGGGCATAGAGAGCCAGAGAGAGGAGGTGAGTTCAAGTTCTGGGCTCGGGATCCACTCTGGGGGAATTGCTCATTCTTGGATTTCGTGTCGTTGCTTAGCTTTACAGTCTCGGGCGAAAGGCTTTCTTCGGCTGCTCCTAGAGTTCCGCCGAACCGCAAAGTCTAATCTTCACCGCAGTGACCAGTTGCATGGTCCTCTTTGTAGGATCACTCGACTTGGCAAGGCCGGTCTTGAGCCGTCTACGGTTTGCGGGATTCGTACATGTGAGATTATACATACATGTGAGATTATACCATAGCTGTAATAAGGAACCCCGAAACAGTGTCATTATTTGGGCCCCTACATTAGCCGTTGTCTTCTTTTTGGACTCTGGCTCCTTGTGAGCTGCTTGCGATTGCTCCCGAGCGAAAGCGGTTTATGTATAAGATTGCCCCCGGCTACGCGTAATCCATTTTTGTCAAGGGCTTATTGTCCATTACACAGAAACACCGACACGGCGGAAGTTCCGTCGGCTGGGTATGTGCTTTAGGGATCAGGGCATTGGGCTTAGGCCCTTACACCCTTGACCCGTTCGAACCACACCTTCGCTGGGGCGCGTGCGAACTCATCCCAACCTAAGTTCCACTTTGCAAGCACGCTGTCCTCGCGAGAGTGCACATAGCACTGCTCTCAGTGACGGTTCCTTTGAAGTTAACTAGTTATCTAGCTGGAACAAACACCCATATGTTCTGGGGGAGAGTCTCGGAAGGCACGGTGTACTTCTTTGGCACGGAAACGGAAGGCTGTCGAGGCTAAGCCAGAAGAGACCCTCGTTTACAGTCCTCAAAGGCCCACCGAAGAACATAAGGCACCCGAATTTATCAGCTTGAAGGGATTCTTCGGAAGGTCTTTACCTGGCAGCCGTGTGTATGTTGGGCTATGAAGCAGCATGGGGATGTCCATGTTGGTACTTGAGCGGGGGTCTACCGCAACGCAAAGGCAGGAAAAGCGCTTCAAGGGCATGCTGGTCTCACTTACGGACAACCAGGCACCTATCACACTGCTCCTCCGAGTGAGTGCCCTCGACCCCAAGCTTGACTAACCCTGCGAACACCCTAAAGAAACCGAAACGCAAACCTAAAAGCTTTAACCCCTCGAGGCGCCCCCTGCTGCATCTGAAACCTTACTTTGGTTCTGAAGCAGTCACAAACCGTGGATGCACTTCCCCGGGTCCAGATCCACCCAGTCAAAGGTGTTCTGAGGGAAGGTGAGATGGATGATCACACTCTTCACCTGAGCCATGCAAGAAATTCCTGGGACTTCGTTCTAGCATTGCAGGGTTATTGATGGGGATCTTGTGTTCTCATACGAGGGCACAAAGAAAAATCGGGTTCATTCGCCCTAAGGCAATCTGATACATGGGAAATGCCGAGTACAAGTTATTTGCCAAGACGAGGAAACATGTGGCTTTCGCCATCGAAAACCGAAAAGAAAATAAGCGATCTTCCAAAACCTTAACCGTGTCGTGCTGACATCAGGGAAAGTTTGAAGTTCACAAGCATTCCAGCAGCAGCCTCGGTTCGAAGCAATTGAATGGGGCCTTCTACTTCCTCCTGGTGGGTACTGCCGTCTGGTAATGAAGACATGGGAGTCCAAGGAAGCACCACCGGTCTAAAACTCCAACTGTGTTGATCCGAACCTGCTTTCGGGTCCGCAGAGCTCAGGGGGCACTCGAGATATCATCTTCGGCAGCTCAACCTGTGAAGGAGCATCTGCCGCAAAAACTCAACAACCCTCAAACTCTAAACCCTCATGCCAACGATCCTAACCAGGATTCGGAAGCTATCAGCAAAGGAGTTTCAGGCCCATGATGGACCTTGACGTCAGCTCTAACTTCCTGGCTAGTTGATTTGCAGACCACCGCAAATGTTCTCCCGGGTGCCATCTATACCTTGAGGCTCATTACTGGACCCAAAGCATAACAACTACTGATGTAGTATCCCCTCTTCTATCTGCGAAGGCCCGTTCTCCGAAT
The DNA here is from genome assembly GCA_905221615.1 of Symbiodinium sp. CCMP2592. Lineage (NCBI taxonomy): Eukaryota > Dinophyceae > Suessiales > Symbiodiniaceae > Symbiodinium > Symbiodinium sp. CCMP2592. The sequence goes on along the minus strand of CAJNDT010001336.1, from coordinate 691,990 downwards.
CCCCCCGTCCCCCCTCGCCCCCACCCCCCCCACACCCCACTTGTCTTAAGCTATCCTTCGAGGGGCTCCATAAAGAAGAAGGCCCGGAGGACCGAAAACAGTCCTCTGATCAGCTTGGAGGAATTTAAGGGTTTCGGTTCAGGGTTTTGGGCTTTGGGTTTCGGGTTTGTGTTTTAGGCTTTAGGGCATATACCCGAGGACGTAGTAAGCCGGGCTATATAAGTAAAGTACCTCACATCATAAGTAGGTGTCTAGGCTTTGGGGTTTGGGTCTTGGGGCAGGAGGTTCAGAGCACAAGGACAACTGCGGATAGACTCAAATTAGTCTCGCGGAAGTCTAGGTGGGGATCAGCTGTTGCGTTCTCGATTCCTGCTTCGACTTCGTGCTTTTTGTACCTGGCCCACTAGAGTCTGGGCGCTCTTGGATGGGGATCTTGGCTTGAAGCGTGGACCCCAGTGATTGGTTCAGGGCTCTTCTCCGAACAGCAGTTCTTGGAAGCGGTAATAATCTAGTCAACGGTACATGGATTGGGAACCTAGCACCTTCAGTACAGGCTTGTTAGAGGCCCCGATACTCCAAACCGCACAGTTATTCAAAAATATTGAAGGCCCCGATAGCTATAGCTGTAACAATAGTTTCGGGCCTTGCAAGACATGTGTACCCTTGGTGCCTCGTCTTCCGGGCAGCTGTCCACGGACTGGGGCTGAATTTAGCCGATATAAGGTCAAAGACCTATGACCCCCTAAACTCAGGCCCTCTTGCCCCTGGTGCGCGCCGCAGCGCTTTCAATCAACCTGAAATCTTGCAAGATGCCGGGCTTTGGCCGCCCTCCGTCTTCGCGAACCGAACTAAAGCCAGGTTTCCTGACTCTACACCCAACCAAGAACCAAGTCAAGTCCAGGCTTGAGTCTTACTGCCGAGGCACTCTACGACACCCTGCTCAGCAAAGTGAGCAAGCTGGGCCCCAGCGAAGTAGGGCGCTTGGAAACACTCCTTGCAAAAGGCTCAAAAGCCTAGGGATTTGGAAATAAGGGCGTGTCTAGCTTTTGAACATCTGAGCTTTTGTGTCTTCAAGGCTTTGAAAATTGGTGTTTTGGGGCTCAAGGCTTTGGAGAGATTGCTTCGGGCTGAGCGGGTTTGCCTGACCGTGTTCACCCGAAGAGCCCGCTCGGAACCTTGTCTCGCACATGGGAACACTCTTCAAGAAATGGAGGCTTGAACTGCCACAGACATTGTGTCTTCACTAGACAAGCTACGAGAGCAGCTCCATTATGTTCTCCGGAAAACCCAAACCCTGTCGCGCGAAACTTCGGCGGTGCTTTCCTCAACACGAACTCGGGCCAAGTCAAGTAGCCAATGCGTTCTGACGGTAGACTATTCGTCTTTGTCGCCTTGGTGTTTGTGTACCTTCTTTTGCCTTCTTTTGCTGCAATTAGTCTCATGTGTCTTGGGGTTGTAAGCCCGCTCCTAAATGAGAACTGCTACCTGCTGCTACCTTCCCTACTTTCCGTGGCCGAGCTTCGTAGCCCTTCTGCCTCAAGTGGTGGAAGATGAAATAGACGAAGTCGCCATTGATTCGGCTCGTGGAGACGGCAAAGCACTTCTGCGCCTTGCGTTTCAGGCGTGGCGCTAGGGCTTAGAGTTTCCAGGAGATTTGTGTTTCGGGGTCAGGTTTGCGTGCAGGGAGGGTTGTTTTGAGGATGATGCCACGACTGAGCTTGACTGTTGAAGTTCTTGATGCACTGTCATCTACAATACGATCAGTACTGCGAACACCACGAGTTCCTTGATAGCTCAGTTAATCTCGTTCCGTCAATGTTTCGTGGCTTGTGTTGTTGTTGTTATCGTTGCTGCTACTACTCGGATTGACGGTGCTTGATACCACGGGCTTATTCAGCCACTCCGCACAACACGACCCTGAACTTGTAGTGTCGTAGTGGTCCTCTCGCAAAGTGAAACACCTACAGTCGATTTCGAGGATTCGCCGTAAATTCGTATGCGAGCGGGCTCGAACTTCAACACCGTCACCTGAAATGAAGCACCTTTCATGCTTGTCTGTACGCTGGGCTGCGGGCGTTTTTTCGATGACTGTGATTCCCCCGCCCCCGCTCCAGGCTTCTTCATGCCTGCATGCCTTGCAGTGCCAACTGCTCTCCTCAACTCAGCTGTCCTCAGCCCCCAAATCCCGGAACCCAAATTCTTGCAGCAAAATCTCGATGCCTAAACCAAACCCCAAACCTGAAACCCCTCCCAAACGGTCTTGGGCCAAACCCAAAATCCCAAGCCTTCGCTCTCCAGCACCCGAAACTCCAAGAACCTGAAGCACCGAACAGAGCTCGGCCTGCGACTTCTCCCCTTGTGCCAGGCCTGGGTTTTCGGGGGGTTTCTTCAGGGAGTGGAGACAGCGGGGGACTCGATTAGGATTCTATAACATATATGATATCAGAAGATATATATATATGTACTATTGTTGAATTCTATTATCAAATGATGCTACCTTAGAAGAACCCCAAAGACCTGGAGGTTGGGTATTGGAGAAACACATGTCCAGGTAGCGGCTTCCACAGGTGGAGGGAACAGATAGCTTGACTCTCCACTTTGCACTGCCGGAACATCAAATTGTGGGGTTGGGAAGGGGGGGGGGTGCCGCGGCACGGGGCCAGTTTGACTAGAAAGGATTGCTCGTCAGAGCAGGCCCCATTTCGGGGCTGCGGGTGCTTAGAGGATTTTGAGCATTCGGGGTGCAGGGTTGCGCAGTTCACCCTATCAAGCTGCCAAGACCGAGCGGCAATTCCACGCCATGTCCATCTGATGGTCCATGCGGCTAACCTTGGCCGAGCTCGACACAAGCTCCCTCCAGAAGCAACAAACACCCAACGGTTTACAAGCTGACGGGCCCACCAAATCCCTAAACCCGAAACCCGAAAGGCCCCCAGCTTCAGGGGCAAAGCACCGAAGCCCAAGCTTACCTGAGCAAAAGCTGGGTGGGCTGCCCCTCCTGGACACGGGCACAAATCCTAGAAGCCCGAACCCCTGAAACCTACACCCTTACACCCTTAGCCCTTTGTGGCATGGACCTTTAGGGTCTATTTGGCAATCCTGCTGGGCTTTGTATTTAAACTGCAACAACACCACGGCGACAAGGACGACGACGACTCGGTTTAGCACGACGACGACTGGGTTCAACACGGCGACGACAAGGTCTGGCACGACGGTTACATCGGGAGGCCGAAGCGTGTACAGTGCAAAGGTCTCGACAGGAGTTTAAGGGTCTAGGGTCTTAGCTCCTAACTATGGTTTACCGGGGTCAGTATACTATGGAAGATCTAAGGTTTGGAGTTTATGAGGATTTAGATGGTTTTACGCTCTCACAAGTTCTCCGTGCTGGTTTTAGGGTCTATCACAGTCTATCACAATGTCCTCCCGTCCCTCTCGCGCCGGGAACCATCAAGAATCTGTCTTGTGTATTTCTCGTCCTGTGTCTTTCTCTCATTCCCGTTCCTCTTCCTGCCTATCCACTCTGCCGTTTGTCAAGAAGACACAGAAATTGAAGTCATGACAAAGGAATCGGCATGAAGATGGACGAAGTGAACTCTTCATTCTCTCGTCTCTCCCTTCTCTCCTTCCTTTGATTGATCCTTTTTCTGTTTCTTTTCTTGTCGCCTTCTGCTGTCAATGACAGGGGTAACACGAGGGAGGGGCAAAGGGACGACGTCAGTTCCTCTCGACGTGGTTCGTTTTTTCATTTCCTCTCGCGTTGTCTCTCTTCCGCCTCTCTCTCTCTCTCTCTCTCTCTCTTTCTCGCTCTGTCTTCCTCTCTGCCGCGTCTCGCTCTCTCATCTCTTCTGTCCCCACTCCCTCTTTCCTTGCTCCCTTGCTGGAAGGAATAGAAAACAGAAGCGAAGACATAAGATGGAGGAAGATGGTTGGGAGAAGGAAGGTGGATTCCTCCCTCACTCGGCTCTTTGACTTTCTTTGCCCTTGCCTTCTTTTCTCTGCTCCTATCCTTCTTCACAATTAGAAGGAGAAGCGACAAGAACGGAGAGCTCAGGGAGAGCAAGTGACACTGTTCCTCATAATCTCCTCCTTCATCGTGTTCATTGCGTTGTCCATCTCCCCCTCTCTCTCTCTCTCTCTCTCTCTCTCGCTCTCTCTCTCTCCCTCCATCCTTTCCTCTCTACTTCTGCACATTTACTTTTCCACTTCTCTCGCCTACTACATTATGCTTGATTTGATACTTATCTTCAACTTTCTCTCACTCTCTTTGTCCCATCGCTTGCCCTGTTCCTTCTCCTCCTCCCTTCCCTGCCTCCCGTCCTTCTCCCCTTATCACTCAGAAGGAAGAAGGAAGACTCACAAGGAGAAAGACAAGGGAGTAAGAAAACAGACAAAAGAAACGGAGAGAGAGCCATAAGGGACGAAATACAGAAACAAAGAGAGAAAATATGGGGGAAAGATAATCAAAAAGAGAGACAGAAAGAGGAGGCGATGCATAAAGCAGCCGACAGTGCCTTGACCTCCACGTCTATTCATTCTTTGTTCTTGTCCTATCACACTGTCTCATTGGTGATAAACCAGGAAGAGCTTGTGGAGGGAGACGAGGAAGAAGTGTTCTCCTCTTCACTCACCTTGTGCCCTTCCTCTCCCACCGCTCGCCCGCTCTCCTTTCTTTGATTTTCTTGTCTGGCGGAAAAGTGGGAACCAGGAAGGAAAGTGGACAAGGGAAAGGACGAGATTGAGAAATGACAGAAAGAAGAGAGATACAGAGAGAGCGAGGGAGAGCTTCAAGCCCAGCAGAGGAAGAAGAGAGAGGAAGATAAGAGAAGGGGGCAAGGGGTGGCCAGAAGAAGCGTAAGCCAAAGCTACGTATTGAAAGGGCGGAAGCCCCATTCTCCTCTTCTTCCTCTTTGCTCTCTTGGTTTTCTCTTAGCAAAGGGCACGCATGGAGCTAGGAAAGGGAAGGGGTCACAGCGGATGAGAGAAAGTAGCGGAGAGAGCTGTTCTTCGTCCCTCTCACCTCCTCCTCTCATTCTCCTGATGCTTGCTCATGTCAGAAGGGGTTGGAAAGGAGTGAAGGCTAGGGCATGGACTGAAGCGAGGCAATAGGTGAAAGTGGATAAGAGAAAGTCGGGGGAAGTCGAGTGCGAAAGAAAGAGAAACGAGGAAGACTAGGAAGAAGGACACAGAAGAGGAAGCGAGAGAGGACCAGTGTTGCCGTATCTCAAAGGACTCCGGGCCTCGCGAGGGCTTTGAGGAGGCTTGTAGGCGCCTTCAGGCACTTCCACAACTTTCTGGAGGCCACCAACTTCCTCCCTAAGGGAGCCTCCCGAGGACATGAACACCAAACCGAGTATAAAGAAAGCAGGGGATTGTAGAGAAGCAGAGTGTGGTAAGAAGGAGCAAGGAGAATCAGTTCGCGTCTCGTCATCGTTTCCTCTTTGAATGACCAGAGGAAAGAAAAGGATAAGAAGGAGGAAAGGCTCTGCGAAGACATCAGGAAAGAAGAGCAGACAACAGGAAGGAAGCGGTAAGATGCGGGAAGACGGTTCGGAGAAGAAAGGAGAATTCCTCCTTCGCTCGCCTCTCTTACTTCCTTGCCCTTCGCCTTCTTCCTCTTCTCTTACCCTATTCATCTTCATAAGGAAGGAGAAATGAAAGGAACGGAGAGTTCAGTGCATGCAAAGGGCACTCTTTCTCATCACCTCATCCATCCTCCTTTTCATTGTTCTCTCCAGATCCCTCTTTCTCTCTCCCTCCCTTCCCGTCTACTTCTGCACATTCCCTTTTCCGCTTCTCTCCGCCTATTATGTTCGCTTGGAAAGAATCGCTTGCCCCCTATTCCTTCTCCTCCTGCCTTTCCTGCCTCCCGTCCTTCTCCCTCTATCACTCAGAAGGAAGAAGGACGATTCACAAGAAAGAAGCGTAAGCCAAAGCTACGTAATGAAAGGGCGGAAGCCCCTGTCTACTCTGTTCTTCCTCTTTTCTCTCTTATTTTTCTCTTAGCAAAGGGCACGCATGGAGCTAGGAAAGGGAAGGGGTCAAAGCGGATGAGAGAAAGTAGCGGAGAGAGCTGTTCTTCGTCCCTCTCACCTCCTCCTTTCATTCTCCTGATGCTCGCTCATGTCAGAAGGGGTTGGAAAGGAGTGAAGGCTAGGGCATGGACTGAAGCGAG